>CM076584.1:1321993364-1322220970 GCA_034641835.2 Pinus albicaulis | reverse complement strand
ACTCCTCTGCAACCTTGTAAATTTTTTCTTGTCATGCAGAGGAGCCCTGTCTGGATGTCATGGCCACAGTCTTCTTCTTGTCCTGGGGGCGGATCATCAGGGAAAAAAATTCCTAGTTTTGGGAATGATCAAACTACATTATTTTGCAGCGACCAAAGAGACAGTGGTAGGCGGTGGCGCCTTTGGTATCATGTACAACGTATTTCCAAAAGTAACAATAACAGCGTGCGGTCGGGACTCATACACAACATGTCACTTCCACAAGTATTTTTGGCCTAATAATACCTCAGAAACATCATGAGGAGCAATGTCACATAATACCTCGTCCGTGAAGGGCTTGATGCTATAGGGAAGGTGGAACTACTGGGTGACATGGAGATCCCATCCTTGGTGAAGCCACCCAATGGTGTATGCTTGTGGGTGTGTTGTGGTTGGAAAGCCCAACCGGTTCATGATGTCTTCTAAAATGAGGTTCTTTTGCCTCCCATTGTCAAAATATGAATTGTAGAGGGGAAATATTTACCCACATCTGGGAGTGGAAGAGACACTCCTCCTCCTCTAGATCTTTTGGTTCCTCATTTTGGATCTTTGCAGTGGAAAAAGTGGCATTCGGCTCTGCATCAATAATCTGTTTCCATTTTTCATTCCCCTTATCTAGTTCTGATTCAGAAACCTTCATTTTAGCCACCAACGACTGCTTGGCCCGACACTTACTTGTGTTGTGAGTGGAGCTCTTATGGAACTCACACCACTTTCTCATTTCCTTCTTTGGCTTTGCGGTGTTGTTCCTTTCTTGTGGCTTTGGCAGATTGTCCTGGGCCACCATGCCTTGGTTATTTCCTTTGTTCTATGGTTTTGGGGGCCCTTTCCCTTGATTTTTATTCGTAGATCCAAATTCTCGCTTCTTTTTTAATTTCTGCTCAATCTTGGCAACATACTAGTATGTCATACCAAGCGAGGAGATGTCGAGGAAATCCATTTCCTCCTAAATGTATTTGTGCAGACAACTTTGATACTTTAGCACCAAATGTTTCTCTAAATCTTTGATACCCAACTTTGTGCCCAGGGTATGGAACAAATTCACCAGCTCATGCACATCTTGATCCCTTTGTTGCTGCATTGTGGTCCATTGTATTTACTTATCTTCATAGGTCCCCACGGGATAGCATTGTTCCTTGATGGCTAGGAAAGAATTCCAAGTGGGAATTGCTGAGAATAGAGAGGGTTATGTCTCATCCTTTTTCTCATAGTAGCTTTCCCACCAATCCTTGACATGGGGGGTAGCTTTGAGGAGTGCCAAAATAATCTTCTCCTAGTCGGAAAATTCATGAACCGAGAAATATCCTTCTAATAGATTCAACCATCTATCAATGGAATTTGCATCTATTTATCGCTGAAATATGGGAATGTAAAAGTTTACTTGTACCTTAAACGTAGTCTCCAGAGTGGTTTTTGGATGTAGATGCACCGTCGGTTGGCAGTCATTGAAGGATCTCAGAAAATTTATCCATCATCACATTCCTTTGTTTTTTGATGGCCTCCTAAAGCAATATTTTGATAGGATATCCTACTCCCTCATAATTATTTTTATCCCCGATGAGCGGCCATAGGGTTTTTGAGGCTCAACTTGCAAAGGTTCAACCAGATCGAGCCCTAACTCCTTATTCCCTGACTTCATTTCATTAATATCAAATAACTGAAATTTGCTTACAAACATAATGGAGAAAAACTACCAAGGGCGCTAGTAGCTTATCTCTAATAAGAGATGTGGCAGCTACAGGCCTCTGAACTATGTTCCAATGAGGCTTGAGGGCCTATTTATTATATATAAACAATTAAAAACCCTAAACATCCAGAAACCTAACCCAAGGAAATGAAGGAACAAAACTATGGGCCCTCTTTGGGTAAATTGGTGCTTCAAATTCTCGGCGTCGTAACTTTGGCATACTCTCTCCATTTGATGCACATGACACATAGTTAGAAATATATATATGAGTACTACAACTGCTGGTAGAAAATATAGATTTTGGAACTTTTTTTAAGGCTTCAAAACGGCGCCGAATGTTTAGGACCCGAAAAACTGCTAAAAATAGTAAGTTGTGCCAAAACTGAAAAAATCAAAGAGAGAATGGTGGGGCCCCGAGTGGAATAGGCGGGTGTCTAGCAATATCCACCTGGGTCAATTAAGAAACCAAGGGCTCATAAAAATTCCTTCACCTCCCCAAACGGTGGACCCTCTTTGGGAGGGAAATCCATATCCTTCAACATATAAAATTTCAAAATAAAGAATGCGCTGCATCATCAAGGAATATCACAATTTCTTTTCCAAGTGGCATAAATCCTCTGAGATAGATCCTCTGATTCTAGCCAAAATTCATTAAACTGCATATAACTGCTAGAGAATAAAAATATGAATATAGATAATTAACCTTGGGAATGGTTACCATCATAATTACAACTTGATTCATGTGTTCCACCATGAAAGAACCAATAATTCTAGTTTTATATTATTATAGTGGTATTTGGAAGAAATTTGTGTGGATTGTGTGACCAATTCCAATCTTAGTGTTATTTTTCTTGAGTATTGTTCGCCACTCTAAATATTGAGAGTTTTTGGGCTTCTACCTCTTGGGTGTTGGTACTAGTATTCTGCAATCCTTTTATGGGGGTCGTTGTACTCCTATTCTCCAACTCTCTTATTATGGTGATCTTGGGAGGGCATTCTGGGTGTTGGAATATTGCATGGGCTGGATGGTCTCAGGTTAGGCTTTGGTAGAGAAATTCTCCCTTTTTATTCTAGACATGTCAAAGTAGAGGGGGTGAGAGTGAAAGCGGGTGGGCATCTTGCCCAAACTATTGCTAGTGGAGTTAGATAATATTCTTAGAGCTAGTGGTGCTTAGACAATATAGACATAGAAGAGGAGATAATAGAGAACCGTGCTCCTTCTTTGGTCGTGTGGTGTAGGCTCTCTCCATGGAATGGATGACTGCTCAATTGCAAGGAATCTAGGTCAACATGGATATCCTCGAGGATCATAGGTATGAGGACCAGAATGAAATGGTGGCATATTAAAATGACATGCAATTTTCTCAATTCTAAATTCTAGAATAACTTCTCCTAACTTAGCAAAGATTGCAAGTGATAGAGACTTGGTTGGAACACGTGGACTTCCATATGTATGAAAAGAAAAGCAAACATGTTGAATATCTACCACCTTGAAATATCATTGATTGGTTGTTTGCCTATTTTTTAATGTTTTTTTGGTCAATATGGCTTAGGTCCCTCCATAAACAACATGTAAATTTTTAAATCTGAAGCTATATTATATACTTGAGCACTCCTTTCCAAAAAATCTCGTAGGTAAGATGAGAAATACAAAGTATATATGTACTTGTTTTGTATTTAGTAATATAAATCAAATGTTTTGATTAAAAAAAAATATGAAAACAATAAACTTAAAATAGCTTAGTCAACATTAAAACTTGTAGTAAAAATCATTATTCTAGAAATGATTTTTAATACATACACACACACACAGACACACACATACACACACACACACACACACACACACACATATATAATTTAACTTCGTTGTAAATTTAAACAAGCTTATTGATTACTAATTAAATTATAATAATTAATAGATTTAAATCTGAAAATAAATAATGGTAATAAAGCCAAACAAAATTACATCAGCTAATTCATATAAGATAATGAAAACATATTGACTTATTCAAGAGAAAAAATTAAGGTAAGCTATATATAAATCCAGAAATAATCTTTCAATACAACTAAAATACTAAAAATAAAAGTATGATAATATTCTAAGGTAAAATATAATTATTATATAAAAAAAACAAAAATAAAGACTACCCAATTAGATATTTATATTTTATAAAAAACATGGGATATATATATAATGAACAAGAACATTAATCGAAAAATGGAATAAATAAATAATAGGACAAGGGCAAAAAACTCGAAAATGAAGATAATTAGGAGGAAAGGGAAAGGATTCAATAACTGCAAATCCTCTAGTCGTCATTTCTATTCTCATTACTAGGCCTTCTCTCAATTTCTATGGGCTCTCTTAACATCCCGTTATGTAAATTATTGCTTCTAGCAATCACCTTGGCCTTTGGAAAATGTATGTGGTGATTCATCCCCTCTGCACGCTCTACCAATTACGAGGGGTGAATCCTATAATTTTTTATGTCTATCTCATGCTCATAAATACTCTAATTTAGCAACAACTATTTTCTCCAATGTACTAGGTTCCAGATGAACTTCTGATTTCATAAACAACTTACATATTTTTAAGGTACATCTTCTTTCAATAATCTAAGTGAGATTCAAATGGTTTTTAGAGGCCTAATGGTGGAAGAAACCTTTTACTTAAGAATCCAATGAATCTTTTCCATGGTCCCTTGGATGAAGCGAACATGTACCTTTTAAATCACATCACGAGGTTCGTTCTTTATCATCAGACCTTTGCCAAATTGTAACAACCCAATGTGTGTCTCATTATTAGTGAGTCTTTAGTGGCTACTCATGAATTTCTGTTCAATTGTTAGGTTTATTTCTTGATGTATTGGGGAGGTCTTTTGTGCATTATAGTGGCATTTGGAAGAAGTCTGTCTGGAATTTGATCAGTTCCAATATTGGTGTTATTTTTCTCATGTAGAGCTGGGGAGCCTATAGATGCAGAGTCTCAAGGCTTCCACTTGTGGGGTGGTGGTACTTGTATTTTGCAACCCTCTTACAATGGAGTATTGCATGGGTTGGATGGTCTCGAGTTAGGCTTTGGTAGATAAATTTTTCTTTATTTGTAGACATGTCACAACACACGGGGTGACAGTGCAAATGGGGTGGGCATATTTCCCAAATGATTTATAGTGGATTTAGAGAATCTTCTTAGAGCTAGGAGCGCTTTGACAATATAGATTTAGAAGAGGAGATAACACAGAACCGTGCTCCTTCTTTGGTTGTGTGGTGTCGACTCTCTCTATGGAATGGATAACTGATTAATTGAAAGGAATCCACATCAAATTCGATATCCTCGAGGATCATAGGTATGAAAATAACAACGAAATGGTGGCATATTCAAATGACATCCAATTTTCTCAATTTGAAATTATGGAATAACTTCGTCGAACTAAGCAAAGACTGCAAGTGATAGAGGGTTGGTTGGAACACATGGACTTCCATATGCATGAGTAGAAAGACAAAAATGTTGTACATTGGCAAACTTGAAATATAGTTGATTGGTTGTTTAATTATTTTGTCATTTTGTTGGTTAATATGGCTTAGGTCCCTCCATAAATAAGATGTAAATTGTTAAATTTGGTTCTATATATTTCATCTCTCCTTCCCAACTGGAACAAATTCATATTTGTCAGAGGTTTGATGCCCAAAAAAATTAGTTTAGGGCCTCAAGATGGCTCTGAAAGTTTAGGATCCGAAAAACTACTAAAAATAGTAAATTGTGTTATAATTAAGGAAACTGAAAAACTGAAAGAAACAGTGGTGGGGTCCTAAATGGAATAGGAAGGTCGCCACCAATATCCAATTGGATCATTCCTACGCCATTAGGAAGCAATGGTCACCATTGCGGTGAGTTCCTCCATGAGATGAGGAAAGTTCTGTTGAACTTGGTCCATAGTGAATCACATTCCTTGGTGCAGGAGATGGCCAACTTTGACAACCAAATACAGTTGGATCTAATTTTGGTGACTGTTCTTGATTTTCATGTCGATGATGAAATCTATGTAGAAATTTGAATAATTGTTAAATTATTCACCGAGATTATCGTGATCACACACTATTTGAGCTTCATGCATAATACATAACCTCTTCTACTATTGATCATCAATTTGCAGAAATTAAACAATCGCATGCCCACATTAAAACCATAAACAATCACACATATAAACACAGTATCTATGGGAAAGATTAAAGCTAAAAACCCCCAGATATCTATATATTATAATGATAGAGATCATGTAACAATCATATTACAAACTCATCACAAGCTCTCAGCACTATCTCCAATTGTTACACACTACACAAGCTCAGATCATACAAAACACTTGCTCCAATATGCTCCACCTGTTAGCCAGCCTCTACTGGGAAATCCAATATGGATAATCATGAGATCAAGGTTCAAATCCCACCAGTATGTACTGCACAATCCTCATTGGCTTCTCAATCAATGTGTGTGCAAATCTCATGCATCAGTGTAGTCACAACTGATAGTCACACTGCTCTTTCACCTACCTCTTCACTGGTCTCCACTGAAACTGTCCATGCACTGAAGTTAACTGATGTATTCTTTAGCATTTATGAGTTAATAATTAGTGAATTAATTAATAATTAATTCACACCACTCTCACTAATTGTATCAATCAGTTAGACTAGATACAACTAGCTCAACAAAGTTAAACTGAACACAACTCCATTAACTGTCTCGTCAACTCCACCAAACTCTGTCACATGAGTTCTAACTGAATTCAACCATGCAATAGCTCCACTAAACCCTAGGAATAGCGTAATTCCTTCTGTTAGTTGCATGTGCCACATCCAGGCATCAAACTGAAGTGCTCCAAGAGGATAAGATAATGTTTAGAGTCCAAATATTATTAAGAGCTAATAATATTCGACATATCTATTTTTAGACTCGCAATCTAAAAATAGATTCCACCCAGTATGTCTAAAAATATAAGTCCATCTATTTTTTTTTCTGACTTGACCAACCATCTACAAGTAGCATCCTGCAACTCATAGAACATGATCCATATGTCTCAAAATAGACATAGTCTAAAAATAGACTTTGTGCCAAAAATACCCCGCAGGCCCAGTTAGTGAAGGTGACTCCTTTCCACTAAGCTCATCATCTTGTTGCAATCTCAACACTCCCTCTCAACAAGATATGGATTATCTGCAACCCCTATTCTACGCTTGTGGTATTCGAATTTGCTCCCAGTGAGCACCTTCATCAAGATAAAAGCATCCTGATCCTCCGTAGGAATGTATGAAAGTAACATGATTCTTCGATGCACACAATCTCTGATATGATGATACCGGATGTCAATGTGTTTAGATATATCATGAAATACTGGATTAATGGAGATTTTGGTGCAACTCTGATTATCACAATAAATCATAGTAGGTTCTAAGTGTGAACTGAACAACCCGACAAGGATCTTCCTCATCCATATAGCCTCGCATGCAGCCAAAATCACTGCCATATACTTGGCCTCTGCTGAAGTGAGTTCCATAGATCTCTGCTTCTTGATGTACCAAGAAACTGTTGTCGACCCGATACTGAAAATCCTTCCAGATGTGCTCTTTCTTTCCATTGGGCTCCCTACCCAATCTGCATCTGTGAAGCCACATAACTTCACCTCATCCGACTGTCTGTACCATAATCCATATCTCAATGTGCCTCTAAGATAACACAATACATGCTTTCCCACCTTCCAAAAGAGCTTGGTAGGCTTAACCATAGCTTGTGAAATTTGTTTAACTGTATATCATATATCGGGTCGTGTATTGACCAGATACATAAGCAACCCCACCAACTGTCGACAAACAGTGGCATCCACTACCTCCACTGAAGTAGCATCCTCCTTCCTCCAACCACTAGGAAGAGGAGTAGCAACAGGCTTGCAGCCATGCATGTTGAACTTCTCCAATATTGCCAGGGCATACTTACCCTGAGAAACAAATAGTCCACCACTACGCTGCCAAATTTCCAATCCCAGGAAATAATGAAGGAGGCCCAAGTCCTTCATCTAAAACTATTTTTCAAGATCCTCCTTACATGAGAGTATCAACAGCTCATCACCTGTCAAAATAAAATCATCTACATAAAATATAATGATCAGCAACTTACCCTCCACCACAATCTGGTACACGTTAGGATTCGCCTCACTCTTGGAGAATCCAAGTCCAGTGAAATAATTGTCTATCTGTGTGTACCAAGCACGAGGTGCTTGTTTCAACCCATACAGCGCTCTCTTGAGCCTGCACACATGCGACTCATTGTTGAAGATCTCAAAACCTTCGGCCTGATCTATGTACACCTCCTCGTCAATGACTCCGTTGAGGAAAGAAGTCTTCACATCCATCTGATGAATGTGCCACCCCATCTGCACTGAGAGAGAAAAAATCGTCCATATGGAAGAATACCTTGTGACAGGTGAAAAGGTATCCTCATAATCGATCCCCTCTATCTGTGAAAAGCCTAGGGCAACAAATATTCCCTTATGCTTCTCCACACTCCCGTTAGCTCCCTGCTTTACTTTGTAGATCCATCTCAAACCCACCACTGATTTACCTTCCGGTCTCGAGACAATCTCCCATGCACTATTTGTGACAATCGAATCATACTCTTCAACCATGGCATCTACCCATGCGAGATCCTCCATAGCTTCCTCGAAAGAGGATGGCTTTGTCACGATACACTTTCTCATAGGAGCCATGTATCCAGTGTATTGATCAGGTGATTTTCTCTATCTACGCTGTGATGTAGGTGCTCCTACAACCTTCTCTGCATCTTGAGCCAGTCGCTCAGCTTCTGTAGTGTGCTTCCTCCCTCTGATGGTTGGCGCTGCCTGAGTGGTCTCTTCCACTCCATGAACCTCATCTTGTGGCTGATCCACATCCTGAGACTCATCCTTAGGAACTAATAGCTCCTCATTTACATGCAAGTGTGGCTCCTGCTCAAGTGAACACTTCATGGCTTTCTCCTCCTGAAATTTGATATCTCGTCGCACAACAGTCTTGCGACTGTCTTGAAAATACACACGATAGTTGTGGGGTGTATTAGTGTACCCCACGAATATCCCAACCTCCGCAGTTGGCTCCACCTTCTTCCTGGCATCCTTCATGACATGAATATAAACAGGTGAACCAAAAATCGTCAAATGGGAAATATCAGGCTTCTTACCATAAAACTCCTCCTCGAGTGTACTCATGCCAAGTATCCTGTGAGGACAATGGTTCTGCACATATACCGCAGTATTTCATGCCTCCACCCACAAGTGAATGGGTAGGCCCTGATCATGCAACATCGCTCGTGCAGCACCCACGATCGTTCTGTTATTCTTCTCAACAACCCCGTTCTATTGTGGGTTATGATGTGCTATGAGCTCTCTTTGAATTCCTTCTGCGCTGCAAAAGTCCTTGAATTCGACAGAGATGAATTTACCACCATTGTCGGTCCTAAGAGCCTTCACCTGCTTCCCTGATTCTTTCTCAACCAGTGCCTTGAACTCACAGAACTTTGAGTATGTCTCTCTCTTCTTCTACATGAAGAAGATCCAGCACTTACGAGAAGAATCATCAACAAATATCACATAATACCTATGCTTTGCTGTCGAAGCTACTAAGAAAGGTCCACACACGTCTGTGTGAGTTCTCTCAAGGATCATCGTGGCGTGACTATCCTTCTCGTGAAAGGTGGCTTTAACAAATTTTCCCAAGGTACACCCCTTGCACTGATCTGACAATGCAAGAGTACCCTTAGGAAGCCCAGTACAAATCTGCTGCAGTATCTTCAAAGCTCCATGGTGAAGGTGGCCCAATCTCTGGTGCCACAACTCGCCATCATCCCGGCTCACCACTCCTTCTGCCTTGCCTGCCATTGCTGCACAGCCATCTACCTGCAATTGACAAAGGTTCTTAACTCAAACCCCTATCCTCCGGGTCTCACTAGTTATCTTACTGTGCAGGAAAGCCTTTCCCTCGCTAAAGGCACCATCATATCCCTTGTCTTCTAACATCGCCATAGAGATAAGATTCTTCTTCAATCCTGGAACATGCATCACTTCCTTCAATACGAAGTGTTTACCAGACTCCCTCTCAAAGGAAATGGTACCGATATCAGTCGCACTGTATCTACCATCATCGCCCATCTCGATGTGCACTCCAAGATATTTCTCATCCAAATCAGTAAACAAATCTCGATCTCCTGTCATGTGAAAAGACACACCACTATCCAAAAACCATACTGATCCCGCCACACTTGAGACCAAGCATGTGATCGGCGAAAAATCCAGCTCAAAATGCAAGGCTAAGGCCTCTCCAACTGCAGATCCAGCAGCCTACTTATTTTTATTCTTCTGCGGACAATTTGTGGCATAATGTCTGTGTTGGTGACAGTGAAAGCACTTCACCTTGGACATGTCCTGCTTCTTGCCTTTCGCACCGGAATGAGAAGCTTTCTTACTCTTCCCTTTCTTTACTCTGGAAGCCAAAGCGCAATTATTTTAAACAGAGTTCTTTGATGACGATCCGTCCCTGGTACTCCGCCTTATCTCCTATTGCACAAGATCTGACCAAAGTCGCTCTCATCCTGGCAATTTCTCACAACCGTTAACAGAGTCCTGATAGGAATGCCAAGTCTACGGAAGCCCAAGGAGAGCCAAGCTCACCAAGTTCTCATCATATAAAGTCACCCCCATGCTTTCCAACTCATCCCTGCATTGGATGAACTTCGTGAGGTACTTGGGCATACTGTCGCCTTTCTCCATCTTTATGTTTCTGAGTTTATCCTTGAGCGCCAACTTCCTCTGGTCGCTCTTGCTTTGGAATAAATCTGTCAAGGCTTTCCACATCAAGAATGGAGAAGCCTTACCATGCAGGCTACACACTATGTGATACTTCACGCCCTCTAACAGAATCCTTCGACACTTTGAATTCTTCTTTTGCCAAGTCTCAATTACGGCAGCATCGCTAGAAGTAGGCTTTGGGACTTCAACATCTATGAAATCCTTCAACCCATTGTCATCTAACACTGCCTCCATCCTGTCCTTCCATGCAATATAATTCGAGCTGCTCTCAAGGGCGTACTCCAATTGCAATGCGTTGAAAGACATCTCAACTTCGACACCAAGAAAACACTGCTACAAATTCGAATTCCACCAGCACAAAACTCAACTGCTTCAATGTTTTGAAATTGCTCTGATGATCAATACCCCTCTAATACCATGTAGAAATTTGAATAAATGTTAAATTATTCACTGAGATCATCCTGACCACACACTATTTGAGCTTCATGCATAATACATAACCTCTTCTAATATTGATCATCAATTTGCGAAAATTAAACAATCGCATGCGCACATTAAAACCATAAACAATCACACATATAAACAGAGTATTTATGGGAAATATTGAAGCTGAAAACCCCCAACTATCTGTATATTATAATGATAGAGATCATGTAACAATCATAGTACAAACTCCTCACAAACTCTCATCACTATCTCTAATTGTTACACACTACAGAAGCTCAGATCATACAAAACACTTGCTCCAATCTGCTCCACCTGTCATCCAGCCTCTACTACGTAATCCAATATGGATAATCATGAGATCAAGGTTCAAATCCCACCAGTATGTACTGTGCAATCCTAATTGGCGTCTCAATCAATGTGTGTTCAAATCTCATGCACCAGTATAATCACAACTGATAGTCACACTGCTCTTTCACCTACCTCTTCACTGGGCTCCAATGAAACTGTTCATGCACTGAAGTTAATTGATGTATTCTTTAGCTGATTTATGAGTTAATAATTAGTGAATTAATTAATAATTAATTCACACCACTCTCACTAATTGTATCAATCAGTTAGACTAGATACAACTAGCTCAACTAAGTTAAACTGAACACAACTCCATTAACTGTCTCATCAACTCCACCAAACTTTGTCACATGAGTTCTAACTAAAGTCAACCATGTAATAGCTCCACTAAACCTTAGGAATAGCATAATACCTTCTGTCAGCTGCATGTACCACATCCAGGCATCAAACTAAAGTGCTCCAAGAGGATAAGATAATGTTTAGAGTCCAAATATTATTAAGAGTTAATAATATTCGACATATATATTTTTAGACTGGCAATCTAAAAATAGATTCTGCCCAGTATTTCTAAAAATAGAAGTCCATCTATTTTTTTCCAACTTGACCAACCATCCACAAATAGCATCCTGCAACTCAGTGAACATGATCCATATGTCTAAAAATAGACATAGTCTAAAAATAGACTTTGTGCCAAAAATACCCTACGGGCCCACTTAGTGAAGGCGACTCCTTTCCACTAAGCTTGTCATATTGTTTCAATCTCAAAAATCTATGGTGGCCTATTCCATATAGTCAGGGTTTAAATCTGTTGGTGTGAGTTTTTCAAAAATTCTAGAGGTGCCTAGTAGAGCTGGGAAATAGGCCCGAAGGCGGTCCACATTGAATACTGGGTGTAGACCAAGGAATGGTGGAATAATAAGCTTGAAGGAATTGTTCTCTACAGCCTTGGTGATGGTCTAAAACCCACATCGGATCAGCCGAAGCTTGTAGTGGGGTCCAATGAGGCACTCATTCTGTAAATGTAGCCACACTTTTTCTCCCACCTTGAAGTGTTGTGGCACCCAATGTGATCATGTCTTTGCTTGTACTTAGCACTGGCCCTATCCAATATCTCATGAACCTGCTGGTCGATTTGCTAAATGTGCTCAGTGAAGTTGTTTTCTTTGTCATCTTCAGACTGGAAATGAGCCGAACTGGCCTGAGTAGACACAAATAGCATGGCTATGTCAACGGGACATAGTGGCTAGAACCACAGGCCCACTTCAAAGGGGCTGTTGTCGGTTGAGATGTGGAGAGCCTGATTATAACTATGTTGGACATATGGAAGGATACCATCCCATGTGCGTGGATGCTTTTAAATGTACATGCGTATAATGTGTAAAATCATCATGTTGACGACCTATGTTTTTCCATCAGTTTGGGGATGGAAAGCTGTGGACTTAGTCAGTTTGGTGTCCAGGATTTACCATAGGCTAGACGAAAATGTGTTGAGAAGCCTGTTGTCCTGATCAGAGATTATAGACTGTGGGATCTCAAAATGCACCCACACTCATTTAAAGAAGAGTTTAGCAGTGGCTTCTGCTGTGATATTCTTCTTGCAGACCGACATAATGGAAATATTGGAGAATCTATCGAAGATCACAAAAACATAGTTGTCTACCGATACACCGCTTTTTAAACGAAAACGTGTACCGACACACCTAGAAAACATGAAGATTAATTTGAAAATATTCTTCAACGCCCCTAAAACCTTGAGATTTTGGAGCACATGGTGATTTTGAAAGTCCCCTAATGAAATTATTTTGTTTTAGTTTATGTGTCATTTGATTAGGGACATGGAGCATGAGGGGTTTTAAAATTTATTAATTCTGAATTTAGGTTATTGCAATTTATAATGTATTAAAAAAAGTTTATTTATATTATTGAGTCCACTTTTTTCAAACCACCCAATGTGTGTCTCATTGTTTGGTCATGAAGTTTCATTCATGTGTTAGGTTGATGTCTCAGGGAGGTATTTCGTGCATTATAGTGGCATTTGGAAGAAGTTTGTCTGGAATGTGTGATCAATTCCACTCTTGGTGTTACTTTTCTGGTGTATTTTTTGAGAGTCTAGAGATGGAGAGTTTCTAGGCTTCTTCTTGTGTGGTGGCAGTACTCGTATTATGCAACCCTCTTACTATGGTGATCTTGGGAGGAATTTGGGGTGTTGGAGTATTGCATGTGTTGGCTGGTCTCTAGTCACGCTTTGGTAGAGAATTTATCCGTTTTTGTAGACATGTTAAAGCAGAGGAGGTGACATTGCAAAGGGGGTGGACATCTTTTCCAAACCATTGTTAGTGGAGTTAGATAATATTGTTAGACAAAAGAGTGTTAGAAAATACAAACATAGAAAAGGAGGTAACAAATAATCATTCTTTTTCTTTGGTTAACTTGGATATTGTGCACGATCACATGTATGAGTACCACAATGAAATGGTGGCATATTCGAATGAAATCCAATTTTCTCAATTTATAATTCTGGAATAAATTTTTTTAACTCAGAAAAGACTACAAGTGATAGAGGCTAGATGGAACACGTGGGCTTCCACATGCATGAGAAGCAAGACAAACATGTTGCACATCTGCCACCTTGAAATATTGTTGATTGGTTGTTTTCTTATTTTTTCATTTTTTTGGTTAATATGGCTTCTGCCCCTCCATAAATAAGATGTATAATGTTCAATCTCATGCTATGTTAAATTTGGTGCTATGTACTTGAACTCTCCATCCCAACAAATCTGGTCAGAATGAGGTATGAAAGAAATAAAAACTATGTATGTACTTTTCAATTTACTAATATAAATTGAATGTTTTGAATAAAAGAAACTCACAAAAATAAACTAAAATGACTTAGTCAAAAATAAAAACTTATAGTAAAAATCATTATTCTAGAAATGATACTCTTATTATATAATAATAATAATAATAATAATAATAATAATAATAATAATTTTATTATTATTATTATTATTATTAATTTAAGATCATTCTAAAGTTCAACAAACTTATTTATTACTAATTAATATATAACAATTTGTAACAACTCCACTTACTAATTTTTTTTTTCTAGTTATAGAAATCAATGCTGTTGTACTTTTGTCTTACGATGCACTTTCATGAAATGAATTACTTTTTCGGGTTTAATTAAGGTTACTCCCTTAATTATCAAGAAATATTCTTGTATATTTTTTTTAAATATCACCTTCACATATTACTGCTTGTCTTATTTTTTTTGTCCACCATACAATGGTTATTATGTTAAGAATCTTTGTTCTCAACACGTGCGAGTCATTTCCCTTCTCACTCTACTGATTCTTAATTTTTTTGATGATATTAAACTGTATCATTAATTCTACCTAAGAATTTATTTATATTAAGAGAAATCATCCTCCGTTCATTCCCATATTTTTGAAAAAAAAAAATTGTGTAAGTTAGTTCTAATCCCACTATATTAAATAAGAATATAACTCTCTTATCCTTACTAAAATGTGAAAATGATGCCCATATTTATTTTACCTAAAGCTTAACACTATTAACCACATATATATTTAAACTTCAAAATATTCTCTTCATTATTTTTATTTCTCTAATAATATACAAAACAACCTGGATTCGCATGACATAAATATATATTGATTGTATACCCTATATGATAATCTTGGAGTATATCCATTTAATGTACTTATCTTACAACTTTGAGTAATATACGTAATATGCACATTATGAAACCTTTTCTCTTCTATGTATGAATTTTTGCCTCCATGCCTAATGACACGTAGGCATCTCTTGGGATTAACATCTACACTAATGTTATGTTTTATGAGCCACACATAAAATCTATAAATTTATCTTTACATTCCTTCTCCCAACGCAATTGATTTTCTTGCTTTAACATTTATGGAAAATTGTGAGCTGAATTTGTGAGCCAAATTAATTCGTTGTTGTGTTTGTTAAGTGGGATGAGTTGAGATTGGACATGAGTAACCTAATATTAGTTACAGGTAGTTATTAATTGAGCACGACATATCTTGAATTTCCATGACACATGAGAATCTAGGTTTGGTCTTAGAATATTTGATGCAAACACACTTAAGTTTGACAATGCATCTCCTTTTCACAATGAAATCTACACACATCAGTGAATCAACTAGTGCACATGAGAATAATTAAAATTTTAAAACGATTCTTCATTAAATTACAAATTATAATAGAATACGTTATAACTCTCATACTGGGGAGCATGGCCCTTTACAATCACATTGATACAAGGAGTAAAACTAGGGCTTGGTGTTAGTCCTTTGAAACAAAATATACGTGAAACGAGGCAACACTTGACTCACTTTTTGATGGAGACCACACATAGCCCTTTCTGTGAACATGTCCTAAACACATCGGGCAGGTTCTTTTGCCTCCCATTATACAACTCCTCAATATGCCTCTATAAATGAACTCAATTAAAAAAATTTCCCCTCTATCTATCTCTTCTTTCCTTTAAGATCTACAACATTCAAGGTTTTCTATCAATTGTTCACAACTCCATTTGTAAACAACTCTTTGGTCTGCCCAACTTTTCCATACTCATACTCTAATATGACAAGTCTAGGGCTATGGAGGGATCTTCTTTGGAGGTCATCTAAAAACCCTCCAACTGTAGTTGGACTTCCATCAATTTTCCCTACCAAAATCACTATTCTTGTGTACTAGTTTCCTTGTTGTCCAATATAATATGAAAAAATCTGAACTAATCCTCTTATCATCCTTGTAGTAGTTTGTAGATGAATAAACTAGGGTGATAAATCATCGACCCACATTCCATTGAATAACTATTTATAGGATGCTTAACTGTACTTGTTGTCTATCCATTCCACATATGGCACATTTCTTCTTCTAAATATTCAACTCATGTTCAACCTTCCTTTGGATTTTCTATCTCTGCATATGGTTCTACAAACCATATTCCAAATATGTAGTATATATTGGAGAGATAAACCTCTCTCGAAGGGTAACGACCCCTCTACTTCTATGCAAATTTTTCACAATCTTAAGGGCGTACCTTATGGAATAAACTTGCTAGGAAGCCTCCCTAATTAGGGAATTATACTTCTATTCTAATTTTTTTAGAACAAACCCTATCCACCGAGAGCAAAAAAAACAACTCTTTCCTCCATAAGAGACTCACACTAGCTGATATGGATCCATAGATTCTAGGTGTTTCATTGACAAAATATTTATTTGAAATTTAGATATATACGAACCTCAAACTATGGTTACCTTATTCAATATTAGAGATGTGGCTATTTTTTTCTTGCCCTAAAATCTTCATGCAGGCCCTCACCCATTTGTGTTGGTGTTATCAAAAACCTTCCAACCTACTAAGCACAAGAAGATAGGGTCTCAACCCTCTCTACTATTTCAAAATTTGATGTGGCCTTCTCACAGAAACACCATTGAAATCACATGTCCAAATTCTTATGATTCACCTCTCTTGAGCTCGATCTTCCATAAGAGAACTAAGAATATGCCATACTTCTTCCTATATCTAACCTATTAAAGTATGTGGCATTCTTGTGGACCCTCACATGATTATCTTGCTCTTGGTGGATGATCATGGCCTCCGTTTAGCAACCCTTCGCAACGCTTTAACCCAACCTACTTTAGGACTACATTTCTCCTATCCTCATTTATCAAATGAGATCCTCCTCACTTGATGTTCTTGTCCTTCATACTAGGGCCTCCTATAACTTACAGTCTCTATCTAATTAGACCTCAGGAAATATAACTTTTTCCTTTTTATTTTTCTTTTAAATTTTAAACTCCATCTTGGGTCCAAAACCCCTTCATTTGGGTTCTTTGTTGAGAAATTTTTTTGTGAACTGTACTTAATTGATTCTCCATATTCTAATTTTACTTGAAGCATAAGTAAAGTATCATCATTCTTGCCTTAAAACTACATCTATACTTGGCTCAAGGTAGATTTGCATAGGAAAAAATGATTTTCTAGGTTAAGAAATCTTAAGAATGAGACAATTGTCAATTATCATTTTTATCTCTTAAAAATGCTCTTCGTATTCATCTCTCAAATTTAACTATTCTCTGTATTAACCTATCCACTCTGTAAATGTGCATACTTACTAAATATTTCTATGGCCTCTCTTAACATCTCGTTATGTAAATGATTGATTCTAGCAATCACCTCGGCCTCTGGAAAATGTATGTGGTGTTTCATCCCCTCTGCATACTCCACCAATTACGAGGGGTGAATGCTATAAGTTTTTATGTCTATCTCATGCTCATAAATACTCTAATTTAGCAACGACTATTTTCTCCAATGTACTAGGTTCCAGATGAACTTCTGATTTCATGAGAAACTTACATATTTTTAAGTTACATGTTCTTTCACTAATCTAAGTGAGATTCAAGTGGTTTTTAGGGGCCTAATGGTAGAAGAAACCTTTTACTTAAGAATCCAATGAATCTTTTCCATGGTCCCTTGGATGAAGGGAACATGTACATTTTAAATCACATCACGAGGTTCATTCTTTATCCTAAAACCTTTGCCAAATTGTAAAAACCCAATGTGTGTCTCATTATTAGTGAGTCTTTAGTGGCTACTCATGAAGTTCTGTTCAATTGTTAGGTTTATTTCTTGATGTATTGGGGAGGTCTTTTGTGCATTATAGTGGAATTTGGAAGAAGTTTGTCTGGAATTTGATCAGTTCCAAGCTTGGTGTTATTTTTCTCATGTAGAGCTGGAGAGCCTATAGATGGAGTGTCTCGAGGCTTCCACTTGTGGAGTGGTGGTACTTGTATTTTTCAACCCTCTTACAATGGAGTATTGCATGGGTTGGATGGTCTCAAGTTAGGCTTTGGTAGATAAATTTTCCTTTCTTTGTAGACATGTCACAACACACGGGGTGACAGTGCAAATGGGGTGGGCATCTTTCCCAAATGATTTATAGTCGAGTTAGAGAATCTTCTTAGAGCTAGGAGCGCTTTGACAATATAGATTTAGAAGAGGAGATAACACAGAACGGTGCTCCTGCTTTGGTTGTGTGGTGTCGACTCTCTCCATGGAATGGATAACTGATTAATTGCAAGGAATCCACAACAACTTGGATATCCTCGAGGATCACAGGTATGAGAATAACAACGAAATAGTGGCATATTCAAATGACATCAAATTTTCTCAATTTGAAATTATGGAATAACTTCGTCGAACTGAGCAAAGAATGCAAGTGATAGAGAGTTGGTTGGAACACATGGATTTCCATATGCATGAGTAGAAAGACAAACATGTTTTACATTGGCAAACTTGAAATATAGTTGATTGGTTGTTTAATTATTTTTCCATTTTGTTGGTTAATATGGCTTAGGTACCTACATAAATAAGATGTAAATTGTTAAATCTGATTCTATGTTAAATTTGGTGCTATATATTTGATCTCTCCTTCCCAACTGGAACAAATTCATATTTTTCAGAGGTTTGATGCCCAAAAAAATTAGTTCAGGGCCTCAAAATGGCTCTGAAATTTTACGATCCGAAAAAATACTAAAAATAGTAAATTGTGTTATAATTAAGGAAACTGAAAAACTGAAAGAAATAGTGGTGGGGCCCTAAATGGAATAGGAAGGTTGCCCCCAATATCAACTTGGATCATTCCTACGCCATTAGGAAGCAATGGTCGCCATTGCGGTGAGTTCCTCCATGAGATGAGGAAAGTTCTGCTGAACTTGGTCCCTAGTGAATCACATTCCTTGGTGCAGGAGATGGCCAACTTTGACAACCAGATACAATTGGATCTAATGTTGGTGAGTGTTCTTGATTTTCATGTCGATGATAAAAATCTATGTAGAAATTTGAGTAACTGTCAAATTATTCACCGAGATTATCCTGATCACACACTATTTGAGCTTCATGCATAATACATAACCTCTTCTACTATTGATCATCAATTTGTGGAAATTAGACAATCACATGTGCACATTAAAACCATAAGAAATCACACATATACACACAGTATCTATGGGAAATCTTAAAGCTGAAAACCCCCAACTATATGTATATTACAATGATAGAGATCATGTAACAATAATAGTACAAACTCCTCACAAGCTCTCAGCACTATCTCCAATTGTTACACACTACACAAGCTCAGATCATACAAAACACTTGCTCCAATCTCCTTCACCTGTTAGCCAGCCTCTACTGCGCAATCCAATATGGATAATCATGAGATCAAGGTTCAAATCCCACTAGTATGTACTGCGCAATGCTCATTGGCTTCTCAATCAATGTGTGTGCAAATATCATGCACCAGTATAGTCACAACTAATAGTCACACTGCTCTTTCACCTACCTCTTCACTGGTCTCCACTGAAACTGTCCATGCACTGAAGTTAACTGATGTATTCTTTAGCTGATTTAAGAGTTAATAATTATTGAATTAATTAATAAATAATTCATAGCACTCTCACTAATTGTATCAATCAGTTAGACTAGATACAACTAGCTCAACTAAGTTAAACTGAACCAACTCCATTAATTGTCTCATCAACTCCACCAAAATCTGTCACATGAGTTCTAACTGAAGTCAACCATGGAATAACTCCACTAAACCCTAGGAATAGTGTAATTCCTTCTGTCAACTGCATGTGCCACATTCTCCAAGAGGATAAGATAATGTTTAGAGTCCAAATATTATTAAGAGGTAATAATATTCGACATATCTATTTTTAGATTGGCAATCTAAAAATAGATTCCGCCCAGTATGTCTAAAAATATAAGTCCATATATTTTTTTCTGACTTGACCAACCATCCACAAATAGCATCCTACAACTCATAGAACATGATCCATATGTCTAAAAATAGACATAGTCTAAAAATAGACTTTGCGCCAAAGATACCCTGCGGGCCCACTTAGTGAAGCCGACTCCTTTCCACTAAGCTCATCATCTTGTTGCAATCTAAAAACTTCCTCTCAACAAGATATGTATTATCTTCAACCCCTATCCTTCCCTTGTGGTATTCGAATTTTCTCCTGGTGATCGCCTTCATCAAGATATCACCATCCTGATCCTCCGTAATAATGTATGAAGGTAACATGATTCTTCGCTGCACACAATCTATGATATGATGATATCGGATGTCAATGTGTTTAGATCTATCATGAAATACTGTATTAATGGAGATTTTGATGCAACTATGATTATCACAATAAATCACAGTAGGCTCTAAGTGTGAACCGAACAACCCGACCAGGATCTTCTTCATCCATATCGCCTCGCATGCAGCCAAACTCGCTGCCATATACTTGGCCTATACTAAAATGAGTGCCACGGATATCTGCTTCTTGCTATACCAAGAAACTGCTGTCGACCCGATACTAAAAATCCCTCCAGATGTGCTCTTTCTGTCTGTTGGGCTCCCTGCCCAATCTGCATCCGTGAAGCCACATAACTTCACCCCATCCGATTTTCTGTACCACAATCCATATCTTGATGTGCCTCTGAGATAATGCAACACATGCTTGGACGCCTTCCAGAATAGCTTGGTAGGCTCAACCATAGCTTGTGAAAGCTGGTTAACTGCATAGCATATATCGGGTCGTGTATCGACCAGATACATAAGCGACCCCACCAACTGTCGATAAACAGTGGCATCCACTACCTCCGCTGAAGTAGCATCCTCCTTCCTCCAACCACCAGGAAGAGGAGTATCAACAATATTGCAGCCATGCATGTTGAACTTATCCAGTATCTCCTGGGCATACTTACCCTGAGAAACAAACAGTCCACCACTACACTGCCAAATTTCCAATCCCAGGAAATAATGAAGGAGGCCCAAGTCCTTCATCTCAAACTCTTTTGCAAGATCCTCCTTGCATGAGAGTATCAACAGCCTATCACCTGTCAAAATCAAATCATCTACATAAAGTACAATGATTAGCAACTTACCCTCCACCACAATCTGGTACAGGTTAGGATCCCCCTCACTCTTGGAGAATCCAAGTTCGGTGAAATAATTGTCTATCCGTGTGTACCAAGCACAAGGTGCTTGTTTCAACCCATACAACGCTCTCTTGTGCCTGCACACATGCGACTCGTTGCTGAAGATCTCGAAACCTTTGGGCTGCTCTATGTACACCTCCTCTTCAATCACTCCATTGAGTAACGCAGTCTTCACATCCATCTGATGAATGTGCCACCCACTCTGGACTGAGAGAGCAAGAATCGTACATATGGAAGAATACCTTGTGACAGGTGCAAAGGTATCCTCATAATCGATCCCCTCTATCTGTGAAAAGACTCGGGCAACAAATATTCCCTTATACTTCTCCACACTCCCGTCAGCTGCCTGCTTCACTTTGCAGATCCATCTCAAACCCACCACTGATTTTCCTTCCATTCTCGGGAAAATCTCCCATGCACTGTTTCTGACAATCGAATCATACTCTTCCGCCATGGCATCTACCCATGTGAGATCCTCCACAGCTTCCTCGAAAGAGGATGGCTCTGTCACGATACACTTGCTCACAAAAGCCATGTATCTAGTGTACCGATCAAGTGACTGTCTCTGTCTGCATTGTGATGTAGGTGCTCCTACAACCTTCTCTGCATCTTGAGCCAGTCGTTCAGCTTCTATAGTGCGCTTCCTCCCTTTGATGGTTGGCGCTGCCTGAGTGGTCTCTTCCACTCCATGAACCTCATCTTGTGGCTGATCCACATCTTGAAACTCATCCTTAGGAACTAATAGCTCCTCATCTGCATGCAAGTGTGTCTCCCTCTCAAGCGAACACTTCATGGCTTTCTCCTCCTGAAATTTGATATCCCGTCGCACAACATTCTTGCGACTGTCTCGCAAATACACACGATAGTTGTAGGGTGTATCAGTGTACCCCACAAATATCCCAACCTCCATAGTTGGCTCCAGCTTCTTCCTGGCATCGTTCGTCGCATGAATGTAAACAGGTGAACCAAAAATCCTCAAATGGGAAATATCAGGCTTCTTACCATAAAACGCCTCCTCGGGTGTACTCATGCCAAGTATCCTGTGAGGACAATGGTTCTGCACATATACCACAGTATTTCATGCCTCCACCCACAAGTGAATGGGTAGGCCCTGATCATGCAACATTGCCCGTGTAGCACCCATGATCCTTCTGTTCTTCCGCTCAGCAACCCCGTTCTGTTGTGGGTTATGAGGTGCTATGAGCTCTCTTCGAATTCCTTCTGCGCTACAAAAGTCCTTGAATTTGTGAGAGATTAATTCACCACCATTGTCACTCCTAAGAGCCTTCACTTGCTTCCCCGATTCTTTCTCAACCAGTGCCTTGAACTCACAAAACTTAGAGTATGTCTCGCTCTTCTTCTACATGAAGAAGATCCAGCACTTAAGAGAAAAATAATCAACAAATATCACATAATACCTGTCCTTTGCTTTCGAAGTTACTGAGAAAGGTCCACACACGTCTGTGTGAGTTCTCTCAAGGATCATTGTGGCGCGACTATCCTTCTCGTGAAAGGTGGCTTTCACAAATTTTCCCAAGGTACACCCCTTTCACTGATCTGACTACGCAAGAGTACCCTTAGGAAGCCCAGTAGAAATCTGCTGTAGTATCTTGAAAGCTAGATGGTGAAGGTGGCCCAATCTCCGGTGCCACAACTCACCATCATCCTGACTCACCACTCCTTCTGCCTTGCCTGCCATTGCTGCGCAGCCATCTAATTGCAATTGATAAAGGTTCTTAACTCGATCCCCTATCCTCCGGGTCTCACTCTTACTGTGCAGGAAAGCCTTTCCCTCGCTAAAGACAACATCATATCTCTTGTCTTCTAATATCGCCACAGAGATAATATTCTTCTTCAATCCTGGAACATGCATCACTTCCTTCAATAGGAAGGGTTTACAGACTCCATCTCAAAGGAAATGGTACCGATACCGGTCACACTATATCTACCATCATCTCCCATCTCGATGTGCACTCCAAGATCTTTCTCATCCAAATCAGTAAACAAATCTCGATCTCCTGTCATTTGAAAAGACGCACCACTGACCAAAAACCATACTGATCCCACCACACTTGAGACCAAGCATGCAATCAGCGAAAAATCCAGCTCAAACTATGAGGCTAAGGCCTCTCGAGCTGCAAATCCAGCAGCCTACTTATTTTTCTTCTTCTGCAGACAATTTGTGGCATAATGTCCGTGTTGGTGACAGTGAAAGCACTTCACCTTGGACATGTCTCGCTTCTTTCCTTTCACACCAGAATGAGAAGCTTTCTTACTCTTTCCTTTCTTTTATTTGGCAGCCAAAGCGCAATTCTCTTCATCAGAGTTATTTGATGAAGATCTATCCCTGGTACTCCGCCTTATCTCCTCTTGCACAAGATTCGACCAAAGTCGCTCCCATCCTGGCAATTTCTCGCGACCATTGACAGAGTCATTATAGGAATTCAAACTCTTCGGAAGCCCAAGGAGAGCCAAGCTCACCAAGTCCTCATCATCTATAGTCACCCCCACACTTCCCAGCTCATCCCTGCATTGGATGAACTTTGTGAGGTACTTGGGCATACTGTTTCCTTTCTCCATCTTTATGTTTTTGAGTTTATCCTTGAGCACCAACTTCCTCTGGTCGCTTTTGCTTTGGAATAAATATGTCAAGGCTTTCCACATCAAGAATGGAGAAGCCTTACCATGCAGGCTTGACACTATGTGATCCTTCACGCCCTCCAACAGAATCCTTCAAAACTTTGCTGTCTTCTTTTGCCAAGCCTCAATTATGGCAGCATCGCTAGAAGTAGGTTTTGGGACTTCAACATCTATGAACTCCTTTAACCCATTGTCATCTAACACCGCCTCCATATTGTCCTTCCATGCAATATAATTCGAGCTGCCCTCAAGGCCATACTCCAATCACAATCCACTGAAAGACATCTCAACTTCGACACCAAGAAAACACTACTGCAAATTCGAATTCCACCAACACAAAACTCAACCACTTCAATGTTTTGAAATTTCTCCGATGATCAATACCCCTCTGATACCATGTAGAAATTTGAATAACTGTTAAATTATTCGTCGAGATTATCCTGATCACACACTATTTGAGCTTCATGCATAATACATAACCTCTTCTACTATTGATCATCAATTTGCGAAAATTAAACAATCGCATGCGCACATTAAAACCATAAACAATCACACATATAAACACAGTATTTATGGGAAAGCTTAAAGCTGAAAACCCCCAACTATATTTATATTATAATGATAGAGATCATGTAACAATCATTGTACAAACTCCTCACAAGCTCTCAGTACAATCTCCAATTGTTACACACTACACAAGCTCAGATCATACAAAACACTTGCTCCAATCTGCTCCACCTGTTAGCCAGCCTCTACTGCACAATCCAATATGGATAAGCATGAGATCAAGGTTCAAATCCCACCAGTATGTACTGCGCAATCCTCATTGGCTTCTCAATCAATGTGTGTGCAAATCTCATGCACCAGTATAGTCACAACTGATAGTCACACTTGCTCTTTCACCTACCTCTCCACTGGTCTCCACTGAAACTGTCCATGCACTGTAGTTAACTGATGTATTCTTTAGTTGATTTATGAGTTTATAATTAGTGAATTAATTAATAATTAATTCACACCACTCTCACTAGTGTATCAATCAGTGAGACTAGATACAACTAGCTCAACTATGTTTAACTGAGTTAAACTGAACACAACTCCATTAACTCCTCAATCAACTCCACCAAACTCTGTCACCTGAGTTCTAACTGAAGTCTCCATGCAATAGCTCCACTAAACCCTCAAGAATAGCATAATTCCTTCTGTCAGCTGCATGTGCCACATCTGTGCACTTAACTGAAGTGCTCCAAGAGGATAAGATAATGTTTAGAGTCCAAATATTATTAAGAGCTAATAATATTCGACATATCTATTTTTAGACTGGCAATCTAAAAATAGATTCCACCTAGTATGTCTGAAAATAGAATTCCATCTATTTTTTTCTGACTTGACCAACCATCCACAAATAACATCCTGCAACTCATAGAACATGATCCATATGTCTAAAAATAGACTTTGCGCCAAAAATACCCTGCGGGCCCACTTAGTGAAGGCGACTCCTTTCAACTAAGCTCATCATCTTGTTGCAATCTCAACAATCTATGGTGGCCTATTCCATACAGTCAAGGTTTAAATCTGTTGGTGTGTGTTTTTCTACAATTCTAGAGGTGCCTAGTAGAGCTGGGAAATAGGCCCGAAGGCGGTCCACATTGAATACTAGGTGTAGACCAAGGAATGGTGGAATACTAAGCTTGAAGGAATTTTTCTCTACAGCCTTGGTGATGGTCTACAACCCACATCGGATCAGCCGAAGCTTGTAGTGGGGTCCAGTGAGGCACTCCTTATGCAAATGTAGCCACACTTTTTCTCCCACCTTGAAGTGGTGTGGCACCCAATGTTGATCATGTCGTTGCTTGTACTTAGCACTAGCCCTATCCAATATTTCATGAACCTGCTGGTCGATTTGCTAAATGTGCTCAATGAAGTTTTTTGCTTTGCCAGTTTCAGACTGGACATGAGCCTAACTGGTGTGAGTAGCCGCAAATAGCATGGCTATGTCAACAGGACATAGTGGCTAGAACCCCAGGCCCACTTGAAAGGGTTTGTTGTCAGTTGAGATGTGGAGAGCCTGATTATAACTATGTTGGACATATGGAAGGATCCCATCCCATGTGTGTGGATGATTTTAAATGTACATGCGTAGAATGTGTACAATCATCATGTTGACGACCTATGTGTGGCCATCAGTTTGGGGATGGAAAGCTGTGGACTTAGTCAGCTTTGTGTGCATGATTTACCATAGGCTAGACCAAAATGTGTTGAGGAACCTGTTGCACTGATCGGAGATCATAGACTGTGGGATCTCAAAATGCACCCACACTCGTTTAAAGAAGAGTTTAGTAGTGGCTTCTGTTGTGATATTCTTCTTATAGACCGACCTAATGGAAATATTGGAGAATCTATCGACGATCACGAAAACACAGTTGTCTACCGATACACCTCTTTTTCAACGAAAAAGTGTACCAACACACCTAGAAAACACGGAGATTAATTCGACAATATTCTTCAACGCCCCTAAAACCTTGAGATTTTGGAGCACATGGTGATTTTGAAAGTCCCCTAATGAAATTATTTTGTTTTAGTTTATGTGTCATTTGGCTAGGGACATGGAGCACGAGGGGTTTTAAAATTTATTAATTTTGAATTTAGGTTATTGCAATTTATAATGTATTAAAAAAAGTTTATTTAGATTATTGAGTCCACTTTTTTGGAACCACCCAATGTGTGTCTCATAGTTTGGTCATGAAGTTTCATTCATGTGTTAGGTTGATGTCTCAGGGAGGTCTTTCGTGCATTATAGTGGCATTTGGAAGAAGTTTGTGTGGAATGTGTGATAAATTCCACTCTTGGTGTTACTTTTCTGGTGTATTTTTTGAGAGTCTAGAGATCGAGAGTTTCTAGGCTTCTTCTTGTGTGGTGGTGGTACTCGTATTATGCAACCCTCTTACTATGGTGATCTTGGGAGGAATTTGGGGTGTTGGAGTATTGCTGGGTTGGCTGGTCTCGAGTCACGCTTTGGTAGAGAATTTATCCATTTTTGTAGACATGTTAAAGCAGAGGGGGTGACATTGCAAAGGGGGTGGACATCTTGCCCAAACCATTGTTAGTGGAGTTAGATAATATTCTTAGAGAAAATAGTGCTAAGACAATACAAATATAGAATAGGAGATAACAGATAATCATTCTCTTTCTTTGGTTAACTTGGATATTGTGCATGATCACACGTATGAGTACCACAATGAAATGGTGGCATATTCTAATGAAATCCAATTTTCTCAATTTATAATTCTGGAATAACTTTGTCTAACTTAGCAAAGACTACAAGTGATAGAGGCTAGATGGAACATGTCGGCTTCCACATGCATGAGAAGCAAGAAAAACATGTTGCACATCTGCCACCTTGAAATATCGTTGATTGGTTGTTTGCTTATTTTGTCATTTTTTTGGTTAATATGGCTTCCGCCCCTCCATAATGTTAAATTTGGTGCTATGTACTCCAACTCTCCATCCCAACAAATATGGTCAGAATGAGGTATGACAAGCAATAAAAACTATATATGTAATTTTCAATTTAGTAATATAAATTGAATGTTTTGATTAAAAAAAACTCACAAAAATAAACTAAAATGACTTAGTCAAAAATAAAAATTTATAGTAAAAATCATTATTCTAGAAATGATACTCTTTATATATAATAATAATAATAATAATAATAATTTAATTATTATTATTATTATTATTATTATTATTAATTTAAGATCATTCAAAAGTTCAACAAACTTATTTATTACTAATTAATATATAACAATTTGTAACAACTCCACTTACTGAATTTTTTTTTTTGTACTTATAGAAATCAATGATGTTGTACTGCTATCTTACGATGCACTTTCAAGAAATGAATTACATTTTCGGGTTTAATTAAGGTTACTCCCTTAATTATCAAGAAATATTCTTGTAATTTTTTTTTAAATATCACCTTCACATATTACTGCTTGTCTTATTTTTTTTGTCCACCATACAATGGTTATTATGTTAAGAATCTTTGTTCTCAACATGTGCGAGTCATTTCCCTTCTCACTATACTGATTCTTAATTTGTTTGATGATATTAAACTGTATCATTAATTCTACCTAAGAACTTATTTCTATTAAGAGAAATCATCCTCCCTTCATTCCCATATTTTTGAAAAAAAAAAATGTGTAAGTTAGTTCTAATCCCACTACATTAAATAAGAATATAACTCTCTTATCCTTATTGAAATGTGAAAATGACGCCCATATTTATTTTACCCAAAGCTTAAGACTATTAACCACATATATATTTAAGCTTCAAAATATTCTCTTCATTATTTTTCTCTCTAATAATATACAAAAACATCTTTGATTCACATGACATAAATATATATTGATCATATACCCTATATGATAATCTTGGAGTATATCCATTTAATGTACTTATCTTACAACTTTGAATAATATAAGTAATATGCACATTATGAAACCTTTTCTCTTCTACGTATGAATTTTTCCCTCCATGCCTAATGACACGTAGGCCTCTCTTGGGACTAACATCTCCATTAATCTTATGTTTTATGAGCCACACATAAAATCTGTAAAGTTATCTTTACGTTCCTTCTCCCAACGCAATTGATTTTCTTGCTTTAACATTTATGGAAAATTGTGAGCTGAATTTGTGAGCCGAATTGATTTGCTGTTGTGTTTGTTAAGTGGGATGAGTTGAGATTGGACATGAGTAACCTAATATTAGTTACAGGTAATGAAGTGAGCACAACATATCTTGAATTTTCATGACACATGAGAATCTAGGTTTGGTTTTAGAATATTTGATGCAAACACACAAGTTTGACAATACATCTACTTTTCACAATGAAATCTACACATATTAGTGAATCAACTAGTGCACATGACAATAATTAAAATTTTAAAACCATTCTTCATTAAATTACAAATTATAATAGAATAGGTTATAGCTCTCGTACTCGGGAGCATGGTCCTTTACAATCACATTGATACAAGGAGTAAAACTAGGGCTTGGTGTTAGTCCTTTGAAAGAAAATATACGTGAAACCAGAAAACACTTGACTCACGTTTTGATGGAGACCACAGATAGCCCTTTCTGTGAGCATGTCCTAAACACATGGCAGGTCCTTTTGCCTCCCATTATACAACTCCTCAATCTGCCTCTATAAATGAACTCAATTAAAAAAAGTTCCCCTCTATCTATCTCTTCTTTCCTTTAAGATCTACAACATTCAAGGTTCTCTATCAATTGTTCACAACTCCATTTGTAAACAACTCTTTGGTCTATGGAGGGATCTTCTTTGGAAGTCATCTAAAAACCCTCCAACTGTAGTTGGACTTCCATCACTTTTCCCTACCAAAATGACTATTCTTGTGTACTAGTTTCTTTTTTGTCCAATATAATATGAAAAAATCTGAACTAATCCTCTTATCATCCTTGTAGTAGTTTGTAGATGAATAAACTAGGGTCATAAATCATCCACTAACATTCCATTGAATAACTATTTATAGGATGCTTAACTGTACTTGATGTCTATCCATTCCACATATGGCACATTTCTTCTTCTCAATATTCTACTCATGTTCAACCTTCCTTTGGATTTTCTATCTCCGCATATTGTTCTACAAACCATATTCCAAATATGTAGTATATATTTGAGAGATAAACCTCTCTCGGACCCCTCTACTTCTATGCAAATTTTTCACAATCTTAAGGGCGTACATTATGGAATAAACTTGCTAGGAAGCCTCCCTAACTACGGAATTATACTTCTCTTCTAATTTTTTTAGAACAAACCCTATCCACCGAGAGCAAAAAAAAAAACTCTTTCCTCCATAAGAGACTCAGGCTAGCTGATATGGATCCATAGATTCTAGGCATTTCATTGACAAAATATTTACTTGAAATTTAGATATATACGACTCTCAAACTATGGTTACCTTAGTCAATATTAGAGATGTGGATATTTTTTTCTTGCCCTAAATCTTCATGCAGGCCCTCCCCCATTTGTGTTGGTATTATCACAAACCTTTCAACCTACTAACCACAAGAAGATAGGGTCTCAACCCTCTCTACTATTTCAAAATTTGATGGGGCCTTCTCAGAGAAACACCATTGAAATCACATGTCCAAATTCTTATGAGTCACCTCTCTTGAGCTCCATGTGCCATAAGAGAACCAACAATATTCCATCCTTCTTCCTATCTCGAACCTATTAAAGTATGTGGCATTCTTGTGGACCCTCACATGATGATCTTGCTCTTGGTGGATGATCATGGCCTCCCTTTAGCAACCCTTCGCAAACCTTTAACCCAACCTACTTTAGGACTACATTTCTCCTAGCCTCCTTGATCAAATGTGATCCTCCTCACTTGATGTTCTTGTCCTTCATACTAGGGCCTCCTATAACTTACAGTCTCTATCCAATTAGACCTGAGGAAATATAAATTTTTCCTTTTTTTTTCTTTTAAATTTTAAACTCCATCTTGGGTCCAAAACCCCTTCATTTGGGTTCTTTGGTGAGAAATTCTTTTGTGAACTATACTTAATTGATTCTCCATATTGTAATTTTACTTGAAGCATAAGTAAAGTATCCTCATTCTTGCCTTAAAACTACATCTATACTTGGCTCAAGGTAGATTTGCATAGGAAAAAATGATTTTCTAGGTTAAGCAATCTTAAGAATGAGACAATTGTCAATTATGATTTTTATCTCTTAAAAATGCTCTTCTTATTCATCTCTCAAATTTAACTATTTTGTATATTAACCTATCCACTTAATAAATGTGCATACTTACTAAATATTTTAGATATAAGATAACAAATTGTATTTTACAATTTTACTATGATAAACTATAATACCTCTCCATTACCTCCCCACTACTGGTTGTAAATATATTGATTAACTAAAATAAAGATAATGGAGACAGTTTCGCATTCAACCTATGTTTTATAATGAATTTGAGCACTTGTGTCAAGAACTGTTTATGATTCCACTTATTCTAGTAGTAAATAAGGATGTGATATAGGAATACTTCGATAATAGGCTGCAAATATTTTTTAGAATACAACAATCATATAGCCAAATATTTAGGGACTTTTTGGAGGTAAGCGTGCAGGTGCACCATCGTTTGAAATCTGACCACCATGTTCCAACGATTCTCGAGGAGGAGGTGACGATCGAGGTAGAGGCCTGTTTGTAAGCTGATCACCATGATCGAACAATTGCGGCACAGGTAGCGGTGGAGGTACAACCATATTTGCAAGTTGAACTCTTGCGTAGGTCTATTCATTTGAAGGATTTGCAAGTTGATCCCCATGTACGTTGAATTCCAGCCTATTGAGGGGACGATTCATGCGAATCATTTCCACCCTAGCAAGCAGGTCCTTCTTATCTTCATTCTTGGCTTCCACCCTAGCAAGCAGAGATTTGTATTCTTCTGGAATTATATATTCACATTTACGAAAAGTTTGCGTACGACTCGTCTGCCCCTCGGTGGCTGGTTGTGGTATTACCCATTCGAGGGGAGGTCCAATTTCCAGAGCATGCAACTCAGGATTTATGGCAGCCAATTCCTTGAGGGCTTCCTCCCTGGCAGCGAGAGCCTCATTAACTTCTATCTCAGTGTCATAAATATAACATCTGTTGCATTGTGGACAGGGTTTCCCTAGTTACCCAATACGTGCACCACAAATACAAAAATGAAAATTTGAAATTGTTTGTCTATTCGGTTCCCACAGCCACATGTCATGGTATTGCATCCACCCGACTTGATTATCGACGACTTGCAAACGTTACATTCTCTTATCACAGCTTTCGCCATCCTCTCTTCAACTTGCCTACGAAGAGCGTAGTCGTAAGTGACTCAACCCCTTGCATTGGATACATGAAGATTTTAAACATTTAGGGTTTGGACAGTCCAAGACTTGTGCACAATTGTCTATTTCATATGGAATGCTACAAAATGGACAATAAAGTAAATTCTCAATTTTGGCTTCAGCTAACGCGTCTCGTGCCTGCTGATATTCATATCTTTCAACAACATCATTTGGAATAGCTTTACTAATCTCTGACAAGGGAATTGATTCCTTGCAGTCTTCATCAGCAGCGAAGCAAGATAGAAAGCCATGTGCCCTCACACCTCCATAAAGGATTTGATTAACCTCCTTCTCTATACATTCAAAACAAAACTGATGCCCATCTCCACACTTTCACATTGAAATTCGCGATAGCAACGACTACATTCTACCCATTTCATCTCCATCCATTTCATCAAGTTGTAAATTCTCTGAAGTGCCAACTGTTTTACGAACCATTTCTTCATCTTTAATTATGGCCTCACCTTTCTCGTTTTGGGAATTACTAGGCTGTCTCGTTAAAAAAGATCTTTCTGCTTCTGTGGTCATCCGTTCATCGCCTACTGTCACGGCTTCTGAAGATTCACCGTTCGACGCAGAGAACTTTTATTGGAAAGAAATAGACGCATTGTCTGAAGACGATGTTGAACCGCGTGCCGCCATGTTTCCGAAAGTTCGTGAAGATTTTCTGATTGAAATTTCGCGATCGAAATCAATAATGCGAGAATGATCCCTCACAACTATAAATCTATGTTTATATTTTACTTATATAATCATATATATAAGACTACAGATACGCCGCTTTTGAAACGAAAAAGTGTACCGACACACCTAGAAAACGCGGAGATTAATTCGACAATATTCTTCAACGCCCCTAAAACCTTGAGATTTTGGAGCACGAGGTGATTTTGAAAGTCCCCCAGTGAAATTACCTTGTTCCGATTAATGTGTCATTTGATTAGGGCATGGAGCATGAGGGGTTTAAAATATATTAATTGTGAATTTAGGTTATTGCGATTTATAATGTATTAAAAACTATTTATTTAGATTACTAGGTCGAGTTGTTTAACCACCCAATGTGTGTCTCATCATTAGTGAGTCTTTAGTAGCGGCTCATGAATTTCTGTTCAAGTGTTAGGTTGATGTTTCGGGGAGGTCTTTAGTGTGTTATATTGGTATTTGGAAGAAGTTTGTGTGGATTGTGTGACCAATTCCAATCTTAGTGTTATTTTTCTGGCGTATTGTTGGACACTCTAAAGATTGAGAGTTTTTGGGCTTCCGCTTGTGGGGTGGTGGTACTAGTATTCTGCAATCCTTTTATGAGGGTGTTGGTAGTGGTACTAGTATTCTGCAATCCTTTTATGGGGGTGGTGGTACTCGTATTCTCTAACTCTCTTATTATGGTGATCTTGGGAGGGCATTCCAGGTGTTGGAATATTGCACAGGCTCGATGGTCTCACGTTAAGCTTTGGTAGAGAACTTCTCCCTTTTTGTTGTAGACATGTCAAAGTAGAGGGGGTGAGAGTGCAAGGGGGTGGGCATCTTGCCTAAACTATTGCTAGTGGAGTTAGAGAATATTCTTAGAGCTGGTGGTGCTTAGACAATAGAGATATGGAAGAGGACATAATAGAGAACCGTGCTTCTTCTTTGGTCGTGTGGTGCGGGCTCTCTCCATGGAATGGATGACTGCTTCATTGCAAGGAATCTAAGTCAACATTAATATCCTCGGATCACACGTATGAGGACCACAATGAAATGGTGGCATATTCAAATGACATCCTATTTTCTCAATTTGAAGTTCTGGAATAACTTCTCCTAACCCAGCAAAGATTGCAAGCGATAGAGACTTGGTTAGAATAGGTGGACTTCCATATGTATGAAAAGAAAAACAAACATGTTGCACATTAGTCACCTTGAAATATCGTTGATTGGTTGTTTGCTTATTTTGACATTTTTTGTTTTGTTAATATGGCTTAGGTCCCTCCATAAACAACATGTTAATTGTTAAATCTAATGCTATATTGTATACTTGAGCTCTCCTTTCCAACAAATCTTGTAGGTAAGATGAGAAATACAAAGAATCTACGTACTTGTTTTGTATTTAGTAATAAATTAAATGTTTTGATAAAAAAAAATATGAAAACAATAAACTCAAAATAGCTTAGTCAACATAAAAAATTATAGAAAAAATCATTATTCTAGAAATGATTTTTAATATATATATGATTATTAATTTAACTTCGTTGTAAAGTTCAACAAGCTTATTGATTACTAATTAATTTATAATAATTAATAGATTTAGATGTGAAAATAAATAAATGTAATAAAGCCAAATGAAAGTACATCAACTAATTCATATAAAAATATGAAAACATATTGACTTATTCAAGAGAAAAAATTAAGGTAAGCTATATATAAATCCAGAAATAATTTTTCAATGCAACTAAAATACTAAAAATCAAAGTATGATAATATTCTAAAGTAAAATATAATTATTATATAAAAAAAAAACAAAAACAATGACTAGCTAATTAGATATGTATATTTTATTAAAAAAAAATGGATATACATACATACATACATACATACATACATACATACATATATATATATATATATATATATATATATATATATAATGGACAAGAACATTAATCGAAAAAGGGAATAAATAAATAATAGGATGATGGCAAAACACTCGAAAATGAAGATAATTAAGAGGAAGGGGAAAGGATTCAATAACTGCAAATCCTCTAGCCATCATCTCTATTCTCATTATTAGGCCTTGTGTCAATTTCTATGGCCTCTCTTAACATCCTGTTATGTAAATGATTGATTCTAGCAATGATCTTGGCTTGTTTAAAATAGATGGAGCGTTTCATCCCCTCTGCATGCTCTACTAGTTATGAGGGGTGAATGCTATAATGTTTAATGTCTACCTCATGCTCATAAATACTCTAATTTAGCAACGACTAGTTTCTCCAATGTACTAGGTTCCACATGAACTTGTGATTACATAAAAAAATTACATATTTTTAAGGTACATGTTCTTTCACTAATATAAGTGAGTTTCAAATGGTTTTTAGGGGCCTAATGGTGGAAGAAACCTTTTACTTAAGAATCCAATGAATCTTTTCCATGGTCCCTTGGATGAAGGGAACATGTACCTTTGAAATCACATCACGAGGTTCCTTTTTTATCCTCAGACCTTTGCCAAATTGTGACAACCCAATGTGTGTCTCATGGTTAGTGAGCCTTTAGTGGCTACTCATGAAGTTCTGTTCAGTTGTTAGGTTGATGTCTTGATGTTTTGGGGAGGTCTTTTGTGCATTATAGTGGCATTTGATGGAAGTTTGTCTGGAATTTGACCAGTTCAAATATTGTTGTTATTTTTCTCCTGTAGAGCTGGAGAATCTATAGATGGAGAGTCTTAGGGCATCCGCTTGTGGGGTGGTGGTACTTGTATTTTTCAACCCTCTTACAATGGAGTATTGCATGGGTTGGATGGTCTCGTGTTAGGCTTTGGTAGATAAATTTTCCTTTTTTTGTAGACATGTCACAACACACGGGGTGACAGTGCAAATGGGGTGGGCATCTTTCCAAAACCATTTCTAGTGGAGTTAGAAAATCTTCTTAGAGCTAGGAGTGCTTCGCAAATATAGATATAGAATAGAAGATAATGTATAGAACCGTGCTCCTTCTTTGGTTGTGTCGTGTCCACTCTCTCCATGGAATGGATGACTCATTAATTGCAAGGAATCCATGTCAACTTGGATATCCTCGACGATCACAAGTATGAGAATAACAATGAAATGGTTGCATATTCAAATGACATCCAATTTTCTCAATTTGAAATTATGGAATAACTTTATCGAACTCAGCAAAGACTGCAATTGATAGAGGTTTGGTTGGAACACATGGAATTCTATATGCATGAGTAGAAATACAAACATGTTGTACATTGGCCAACTTGAAATATAGTTGATTGGTTGTTTGATAATTTTGTCATTTTGTTGGTTAATATGGCTTTGGTCCCTCCATAAATAAGATGTAAATTGTTAAATCTGATTCTATGTTAAATTTGGTGCTATATATTTGATCTCTCCTTCCCAACCGGAATAGACTCATATTTTTCGGAGGTTTGATGCCCAAAAAAAGTAGGTCAGGGCCTCAAAATGGCTCTGAAAGTTTAGGACTCGAAAAACTACTAAAAATAGTAAATTGTGTTATAATTAAGGAAATTGAAAAACTAAAAGAAAAAATGGTGGGGACTTAAGTGGAATAGGCGGGCCACCACCAATATCCACCTGGATCATTCCTCCCCCCTTGGGAAGCTATGGTCGACACTGTGGTGAGTTCGTCAATGAGATGAGGAAAGTTCTGCTGAACTTGGTCCCTAGTGAATCACTTTCCTTGGTGCAGGAGATGGCCAACTTTGACAACCCGATACAGTTGGATCTACTGTTGGTGAGTGTTCTTGATTTTCATGTCGATGATAAAAATATATGGTGGCCTATTCCATACAGTCGGGGTTTAAATATGTTGGTCTCAGTTTTTCTGCAATGCTAGAGGTGTCCAGTAGAGGTGGGAAATAGGGCCGAAGGAGGTCCACATTGAATACTAGATGTAGACCAAGGAATGGTGGAATACTAAGCTCGAAGGAATTTTTATCTATAGCCTTGATGATGGTCTATGGCCCACTTCGCAGAGGGTGAAGCTTGCAATGAGGTCCAGTGAGGCACTCCTTCTGCAAATGTAGCCACACTTTGTCGCCCACCTTGAAGTGGTGTGGAACCCAATGTTGATCATATTGTTGCTTGTACTTAGCATTGGCCCTATCCAATGTGTCATGAACCTGCTGGTGGATGTGCTAAATGTGCCCAAAGAAGTTGTTCGCTTTGTCAGCTTCAAACTGGACATGAGTCGAATTTCCCTCAGTAGTCACAAATAGCATGGCTACGTTAATGGGGTATAATGGCTAGAACCCCACACCCACCTGAAAGGGGTTGCAGTCGGTTGAGATGTGAAGAACCTGATTATAACTGTTTTGTACATATGGAAGGATCTCATCCCATGTGCATGGATGCTTTTAAATGTACATGTGTAGAATGTGTACAATCATCATGTTGACGACCTATGTCTGGCCATCAGTTTGGGGATGGAAAGTTGTGGACTTAGTGAGCTTGGTGTCCAGGATTAACCATAGGCTAGAGAAAAATGTGTTGAGGAAGTCGTTGTCTTGATCTGAGATCATAGACTATGGGATCCCAAAATGCACCCACACTCGTTTAAATAAGAGTTTAGCAGTGGCTTCTGCTGTGATATTCTTCTTAAAAACGGACATAATGGAAATCTTCGAGAATCTATCGACGATCATGAAAACACAGTTGTCTACCGATACACCACTTTTGAAATGACAAAGTGTACTAACACACCTAGAAAACACGGATATTAATTTGACAATATTATTCAACGCCCCTAAAACGTTGAGATTTTGGAACATGTGGTGATTTTGAAAGTCCCCCAATGAAATTATTTAGTTTTATTCTATGTGTCATTTGATTAGGGACATGGAGCATGAGGGGTTTTAAAATTTATTAATTTTGAATTTAGGTTATTTCGATTTATAATGTATTAAAAAAAATTTATTTAGATTATTGAGTCGACTTTTTTGGAACCACCCAATGTGTGTCTCATAGTTTGCTCATGAAGTTCCATTAAAGTGATAGGTTGATGTCTCAGGGAGATATGTCATGCATTATCGTGGTATTTAGAAGAAGTATGTATGGAATGTGTGTTCAATTCCAATCTTGGTGTTATTTTTCTAGTGTATTGTTGGAGAGTCTAAAGATGGAGAGTTTCCAGGCTTCCGCTTGTGGGATGGTGGTACTCGTATTATGCAACCCTCTTACTATGTTCATCTTGGGAGGAATTTGGGGTGTTGGAGTATCGCGTGGGTTGGCTGGTCTCAAGTCACACTTTGGTAGAGAACTTATCTGTTTTTGTAGACATGTCAAAGTAGAGGGGATGACAGTGCAAAGGGGGTGGATATCTTGCCCAAACCATTTTTAGTGGACTTAGATAATATTCTTAGAGAAAAGAGTGCTTAGACAATACAAACATAGAAGAGGAGATAAGAGACAATCATGCTCTTTCTTTGGTCAATTGGATATTGTGCACGATCACAGGTATGAGTACCACAATGAAATGGTGGCATATTCGAATGAAATCCAATTTTCTCAATTTGAAATTCTGGAATAACTTTGTTGAACTCAGTAAATACTACAAGTGATAGAGGCTTGATGGAACACATGGGCTTCCATATGCATGAGAAACAAGACAAACATGTTGCACATCTGCCACCTTGAAATATCGTTGATTGGTTTTTTGCTTATTTTGTCATTTTTTTGGTTAATATGGCTTTTTTTCGTCCATAAATAAGATGTATAATTCTCAATCTCATGCTATGTTAAATTTGGTGCTATATACTCGAACTCTCCGTCCCAACAAATCTGGTCGGAATGAGGTAAGACAAGAAGTAAAAACTATATAAGTACTTTTCAATTTAGTAATATAAATTGAATGTTTTCATTAAAAAAAAACTCACAAAAATAAACGGAAATGACTTAGTCAAAAATAAAAACTTATAGTAAAAATCATTATTCTAGAAATGATACACTTTATATATAATAATAATAATAATAATTGTTATTATTATTATTATTATTATTATTATTATTAATTCAAGATCATTCTAAAGTTCAACAAACTTATTCATTACTAATTAATTTATAACAATTTGTAACAACTTCACTTACTGATTTTTTTTTCTACTTATAGAAATCAATGATGGTGTAGTGCTATCCTACTACACACTTTCAAGAAATGAATTACCTTTTCGGGCCTAATTAAGGTTACTCCCTTAATTATCAAGAAATATTCTTGTATACTTTTTCTAAATACCACCTTCACATATTACCGCTTGTTTTCTTTTTTCCGTCCACCAAACAGAGGTTATTATCTTAAGAATCTTTTTTCTCAACCCGTGCTAGTCATTTCCCTTCTCACTGTACTGATTCTTAATTTGCTTGATGATACTAACCTGTATCAGTAATTCTACCTAAGAATTTATTTCTGTTAAGATAAATCATCCTCCCTTCATTCCCATATTTTTGAAAAAAAAAATTGTGCGAGTTAGTTCTAATCCCACTATATTAAATAAGGATATAACTCTCTTATCCTTACTAAAATGTCAAAATGACGCCCATATTTATTTTACCTAAAGCTTAACACTCTTAACCACATATATATTTAAACTTCAAAATCTTCTTTGCATTATTTTTCTTTCTCTAATAATATAAAAAAAAAATTGGATTCACATTACATAAATATATATTGACTGTATACCCTATATGATAATCTTGGAGTATATCCATTTAATATACTTATGTTACAAATTTATCAATATACGTAATATGCACATTATGGAACCTTTTCTCTTCTACGTATGAACTGTTCCCTCCATGCCTAATAACATGTAGACCTCTCTTGGGACTAACATCTCCATTAATGTTATGTTTTATGAGCCACACACAAAATATGGAATGTTATTTTTACATTCCTCCTGAAGCAATTGATTTTATTGCTTTAACGTTTATGGAAAATTGTAAGCCGAATTGATTTGTTGTTCTGTTTGTTAAGTCGGATGAGTTGAGATTGGACATAAGTAAACTAAGATTATTTACAGGTAGTTATTTAGTGAACACGACATATGTTTAATTTCCATAACACATAAGAATCTGGGTTTGGTCTTAGAATATTTGATGCAAACACAGTCAAGTTCCACAACACATCTACTTTTCACAACGAAATCTACACACATCAGTGACTCAACTAGTGCACATGACAATAATTAAAATTTTAAAACCATTCTTCATTAAATTACAAATTATAATAGAATAGGTTAGAACTCTTGTACTGGGGAGCATGGCCCTTTACAATCTCACTGATACAAGGAATAAAAATAGGGCTTGGTGTTGGTACTTTGAAAGAAAACATAAGTGGAACAAGACAACACTTGAGTCACCTTTTGTTGGCAACCAAACATACCACTTTCCGTGCACATGTCCTAAACACATCTAGCAGGTACTTTTTCCTCCCATTATGCAACTCCTCAATATGCCTCTATAAATGAACTCAATCTAAAAAAAATTCCCCTCTATCTATCTCTTTTTTCCTTTAAGATCTGCAACAATCAAGGTTTTCTATCAATTGTTCACAACTCCATTTGTAAACAACTCTTTGGTCTTCCCAGTTTTTCCATACTCCTACTCTAAGACGACAAGTCTAGGGCTATGGAGGTTTCCCTTCTTCTCACTAACTCAATCCTCTATAATATAGTGATCTAGGGCTAGTTGGCTAGCCCACTTGACTACTACTTTAGTACTTCAAAGTATATACATCCTTAGGCCGAAAACAACTACCCTTCTACCAGTATTGTTTCCCTTCGAAAGTACATGACTTAGGGATCTTCTTTGGAAGTCATCTAAAATCCCCCCAACTATAGTTGGACTTCCATCAATTTTCCCTACCCAAATCACTATTCTTGTGTACTAGTTTCTTTGTTGTCCAATATAATATGAAAAAATATGAACTAATCCTCTTATCATCCTTGTAGCAATTTGTAGATGAATGAACTAGGGTCATAAATCATCCACTAAAATTCCATTGAATAACTATTTATAGGATGCTTCAGATCTATACTTCATATCTATCCATTCCACATATGGCACATTTATTCTTCTCAATATTCTACTCATGTTCAACCTTCCTTTGGATTTTCTATCTCTACATTTGGTTATGCAAACCATATTCCAAATATGTGGTATATATTTTAGAGATAAACCTTTCTCAAAGGGTAACGACCCCTCTACTTTTATACAGATTTTTCACAATCTTAAGGGTGTACCTTATGGACTGAACATGCTAGGAGGCCTCCCTAACTAGGGAATTATATTTCTATTCTATTTTTTTTAGAACAAACCCTATCCACCGAGAGCGAAAAAAGAAAATCTTTCCTCCATAAGAGAATCAACCTAGCTCATATGGATCCATAGATTCTAGGCGTTTCGTTGAAAAAATATTTACTTGAACGTTAGATATCTACAACCCTCAAACTATGGTTACCTTAGTCAATATCAAATATGTGGCTACTTTTTTTCTTGCCATAAATTTTCATGCAGGCCCTCCCCCATTTGTGTTCGTATTATCACAAACCTTCCAACCTACTAACCATAAGAAGATAGGGTCTCAACCCTCTCTAATATTACAAAATTTGATGTGGCCTTCTCACAGAAACACCATAGAAATCACATGTCCAAATTCTTATGAGTCGCCATATGCCATCCTTCTTCCTATGCCGAACCTATTAAAGTATGTGGCATTCTTGTGAATCCTCACATGATGATCTTGCTCTTGGTGGATGATCATGGCCTCCCTTTAGCAACCCTTCCCAACCCTTTAACCCGACCTACTTCAGGACTACATTTCTGCTAGCCACCTTGATCTAATGAGATCTTCCTCACTTGATGTTCTCGCCTTCATACTAGGGCCTCCTATAACTTACAGTCTGTATCCAATTATACCTCAAGAAATATAACATTTTCCTTCTATTTTTTCTTTTATATTTTAAACTCCATCTTGGGTCCAAAACCCCTTCATTTGGGTTCTTTTGTGAGAAATTATTTTATGAAGTGTACTTAATTGATTCTCCATATTCTAATTTTACTTGAAGCATAAGTAAAGTATCCTCATTCTTGCTTTAAAACTACATATATACTTGGCTCAAGGTAGATTTGCATAGGAAAATATGATTTTGTAGGTTAAGCAATCTTAAGAATGAGAAAATTGTCAATTATAATTTTTATGTCTTAAAAATGCTTCTTCGTATTCATCTCTGAAATTTAACTATTTTCTATATTAACCTATCCACTCAATAAATGTGGATACTTACTAAATATTTTAGGTGTAAGATAACAAATTGTATTTTACCATTTTACTATGATAAACTATAATACCTCCCCACTACTGGTTGTAAATATATTTGATTAAATAAAATAAATATAATGGAGACGGTTTCACATTCAACCTATGTTTTATATGTTGGAATATTTAAAAATTCCAGAATAACAATGGAGAGAGTAATACTCTCCTCTTCAACGTAGAGAAATGTTAAAATTTCTTGACAGGAGACAGAGTTTCCACTCTTAAAAAAAACTTCTATTCTTTCATAAAAAACTATTACAAAGTCCTCCTCAACAGAGGGATTACAAAATGTGACTGCTTCAAACACAGTGCAGAAAACTTCACAGTCTCATACAAACAAAACACTCTGTCTCTTACAAAATAACATTGTTGTGTTTTCCTTTCATGCACTTATGTGCAAAAAATATTCACTGAGTGTGTAATAACAAAAGAAATTACAATTGCAGGCTCTCGGGCCTTTTACAACATATATATGTCGCGAATATATTATAAAATAAAACAAACTACATTAAAACTTAAAAAATCTATTTAGAAACTTTTTCAAGGTCCCCACGCTTTACGACTGTTTTAATATATGTTTAAAACATATATGTAAAACACATAAAACATCTACATTAAAACTTTGACTTCACCGACCCGCCGGATTTCAAAAACTTATGAACCGAATTGAACTGGAGCTCATCGGATCCGGTTCTTAACAATGCAAATGGCCCAACTTTAAAACTTCCGATTGAGCGATTGAAACGGACGCGATGAACCAATAATTAACTCTAGCCTATTGTATGGATTGGGTCCGGACCTACCATGTAATACAATCGGGTTTAAAAAAATTTCCCATTGCCGATTATAACTGGACGCGATGAGAGTTTTAACTCCGCTGCATAACTCCATCGGGTCCGCACATTAAATAAATGTGCCATACCTCGGACTTCTAATTCTGATTGAGGATGGGACATGATCCCACATAAAACTCCGACATAATAAAAAAATCGGGTCCGCCATTGCATATTGCAATCGGACCATAAAACAAAGGCCTCTGATGAGATAATGTGATCGGGCCCAAAAAAAAAGGGTCCCGATTCAATACTTGCGATTGTATAATAACATGTCGCGTGGTCTGTGGGACCAGAGGACCTTGCCTTATGGTGGAGGGCGATTGTAACATGTTTCGATTGCGATAAACTAAAACAAAAGCTATGGTATATGTGAACATTCTGCTTGCGGAACTCACCACATAAACAAGACACTGCTCCTCCTGTGGGGACCACGGGGTTTAAAACTAAAATGCCCGCGTACACAAAAGAAATATCTTTGTGTATAAAAAAATATAAAGGTACTCTGTTTTTCCAAAAACAGATACTGTCCCTGAATAAAATAAAAGACTGCGTCGATTCCAAAAAAATTTGAAACTGACTATTCAACAATTTTAGAAAGTGGCGGTGAGTACATAAACTTGGAGAAAAAAATGGAAAGCAGCTCTACACAGCCACTGTTGAAAGTAACATTTCAACACTCCCCCTTACTTTCAACTGTTGGGTTATCAGTCATACCCAGGAATTTTCTCAAAAATTCGAAACTCTTCTGCCCCAATGGCTTGGTCAGAATGTCTGCAAACTGCTCTTGAGTTCTATAGTGTTCCAAAATAATTTCACCATTGTTTACCAATTCTCTAATGTAATGAAATTTTGTGTCAATGTCTTTCATCCTCTTGTGAAACACAAAATTATTAGATAATGCAATAGCCAATCTATTGTCACAAAAAACATTGTTCCTTTTTTCTCCTCTTGGCATAAACTCCTTAACATCCTCCTCATCTAAATTGCTTGACACGCTGTTGCTATAGCTGCCACATATTTTTCCTCTCCTGTAGACAATGATACAATAGGCTACTTTTTAGAAGCCCATGAAATGACTCCTTAACCCATGTGAAAAACATAACTGGAAGTGCTCTTCCGATCATCTACACTTCTAGCCCAAACACTGTCAGTGTATCAACCAAATCTGAATATTCTGAAGCAGTATATAAAATCCCATACCTTTTGGTACCTTTAACATACCTCAGAATTCTCTTTGCTACCTGCCAATGTGCATCCTTTGGCTTCTCCACGAATCTAGAAATTAAACTAACAGCATGCATTATGTCCGGCCTAGTTGGAGTGATATACATGAGGCTGCGGACTATGCTATTGTACAAGCTGGGATCAAAATCCTAGCTAATGTCATCTCTGCAGAGTTTTAATCCCATCACTGTGGCAGTGATTGCTGCTTTGCTTTCCTGCATATTAAATCTTTCAAGCTCTTCATTAACATATTTTTCCTGTGAGATAAAAATCCCATTTTTATCTTGTTCTACTTCTATTCCTAAGAAGTATCTCAACAAACCCATGTCAGTCATTTCAAATTCTTCTTTCATGACTGTTTTAAAATTTTCAATAAGGTAATCATCATTACCTGTGAAAATAACATCATCTACATATAAAACTACAATAAAAATTTTACCATATTTTTCTTTGATGTAGAGGGTGGGTTCTCCCTCACACTTTTCAAATCCATTTTCCAGTAGATAGGAGTCTATTCTACTGTACCACGCTCTTGGTGCTTGCTTCAACCCATAAAGAGCTTTCTTCAACTTGTACACTTTGTGCTCTTGGACTTTCTTTTCATAGCCGAGAGGTTTTTCAATATAAACCTCTTCCATTAACACTCCATTTAGGAATGTTGACTTCACGTCCATTTAGTAAACTTTCCACTTGTTTTGTGATGCTATGGACAACATTGCTCTCACGGTTTCCATTCTAGCAACCGGTGCGAAAGTTTCCTCATAATCTATCCCATGCTTCTTCTTATACCCTTTGTCAACAAGTCTTGCCTTGTGTCTCTCTATTTGCCTTCAGCATCACTCTTGGTCTTGTAGACCCATTTAACTCCAATGACATCTCTACCTTTTGGGAGTTCAACCAAATCCCATGTCTTGTTTCTTTCTATGGCATTAATCTCCTCATCCATAGTTTCTATCCATTTCTTATCCTTAATAGCTTCTTTGCAATGAACAGGATCATCAACATGACAATATAAAAGAAACAAAGAATTGATGCGTTCATTTGCTGCCTCTTGTGCATAAATGTCATTCAAATTTTTGAACTTCTTACCTCTTTCATTTGGTGTACAAATGGCTGAATAAGCACTTGTATTTCCTCCTTGTGGTGTGCTTGGAGAAGCACCTTAATTTCTCCTTAAGGGTGTGCTTTGTTGCTCTTGTGTTGGTGTTGTTGTTTAGGGATGTATTTCAGCCAATTCATCATCATTTTCATCATGAGATAAACAGTGTTTAACATTCATTGTTTTCTCTATGCTTCCATCCCAAGCTTCTTCTTCAATGAACTAAACATCTCTTCTCACAATAAACTTCTTGGTGGATGGGTCATATAACCTGTAAGCCTTGGATTCCTCACTGTATCCAATGAAAATACATTTCTCCCCCTTGCTGTCGAACTTCTTCCTTAGCTGATCAGGTATGTGTGCATAAGCCACACATCCAAAAAACTTCATGTGTGTGACACCTTGCTTTGCACCACTCCATGCCTCTTCCGACACTTTGTTCATCACTTCTTTCATAGGGAACCTATTCAAAATGTATGCTGCACAATCTACAACTTCAGCCCAATAATCATTAGGAAAATTCTTTGCCTTTAACATACCCCTCACCATGTCCATTATGGTTCTATTCTTCCTTTCAGCTACTCCATTTTTCTGCAGAGTATATCTTGTTTTAAACTGTTTATGAATACCATTTTCTCTACAAAACTGTAGAAAATATTTAGAGATATACTCACCTCCTCTATCAGTCCTTAGGAATTTGATGTGCAGCCCACTTTGGTTTTCCACAAGTGCTTTGAAATTGAAGAATCTTTCAAACACTTCACTTTTGTTTTTTAAAAAGTAAACCCAAGTTTTTATTGTAAAATCATCTATTAATGTTAACATGTAGTGGCTGCTAGCAAGCGATGGAGTTTGCATCGGTCCACACAAATATGAGTGAACAATCTCTAAGGGTGCCTTTGCCCTTAAGATTTTCCCGGAAGAAAAAATTTCTTTGTGTTGTTTCCCCAAGATACAACCTTCACAAAGGCTGTTCGACTTCTCTATCAATTGTAAACCTCTTACCATTCTTTTTCTGTTCAACAGATTAAGACCTCAAAAGTTGAGATGTCCAAATCTCAAGTGCCACAACCAATTGTCATCTTTTGGTTCACTTTGGAAAGCCTCTTCTGCCACTGCTGCTTTCTCTTCACCATTCTTAAAATTTTCTCTCATTCTAAGAGGGAACATCATGTTCCTTTTCATCTTCACTTCAGCAATATATTGTTTGCTGGGTGGTTTTTCCATGATGGTACAAACATCATCCTCAAAAAATACATTATACCCCTTTTGAATAAGTTGTCCAATACTTAAGAGGTTACACTTCATTCTTGGAACATAATAGACATCTGCTATGGATTTTTTTGCACCTTTCTTTGTTAAAACATTTACATTTCCTTTTCCTATAACATAAACTTTTCTATCAGTTCCTAGTGTTACTTGTGACTTCACACTCTCATCTAGCATAGAAAACATTGCTATGTTTCCTGTCATATGGTTACTGGAACTGGAGTCTAGAAACCATAAATCCTCACTTTTTCCTTCAACCATATTACAAGCTAAAAACAAATTATCTTGGCTGATATTTTCTCTACTGAAATTTGCACTAGTTCTACTTCCCATATCATGCTTCTTCTTTTTACATTAATTAGCGTAATGACCATATTATTTACAATACTGACATTGGACATTGGACTTATCATACCTCTGTCTTTGAGCATTCTGCTGACCACTTTGTTGGCTGATACCTTGGCCTTGATGCTGATTTGGATTGCTGCCCCTTCCTTGAGCATTTGCTGGACTGTTCCTTCCACCTCTATTTTGGCTTCTGCTTCTTCCTCTTTTAAAAGACATCTAGGTCTTAAAGGCATGCTCTAGAGATGATTTTTCACTCCTACCCAATCTCTGCTCATGAGTCGTCACTGATGCATGTAGCTCATCCACTGTGAACTTTGTGAGATCCTTAGTCTCCTTTATGGTGGTGACAATCACATCGAATCTTGAGGGTAGAATCCTCAAGAGTTTTTCCACAATCCTCTTTTATTCAAGAGTCTCTTCATAAGATCTTATTTGTGTGAACATTCCAATCACATGAGTGAAGAATGAGTCAATAGTATCTGACTCTTTCATGCAGAGAGTTTCAAAGGCTCTCCTTAGCAACTAAAGTTTTGTTGTATTCACTTTTTCCATGCCTTGATAGGCTTTCTTGAGAGTTTCCCATGCTTCTCTAAATCTCTTGGCTGCTTCTATCCTTGGAATCACACTCTCATGCACTGCTTGAGACAATAAGAAGAGAGCTTTGGAGTCTTTCTTCTCATTTCTCTTCAGCAACTCCCTTTATGCCTGAGTTAAATCTTCAAACTCATCTTCATTTGTTGGCTCTTCAAAGCCATCCTCAAAAAATTCCCATAAGTCTTGAGAAGTAAATAAAGCTCTCATAGTTATTGACCAGTATTCATAATTATTTCCATTAAATAGTGGGAGGTGGGTATTTCCCATACCCATACCAGTGCTAGCTCCAGACATTCTGCACTCTTAACTATGATTCAAAAAACACTTGACTGTGTATTTAAAATAGCTTACTGTTCTGCAACAGTAACACAATAAACTGTATAGTGAAATACCTTGAATTATTTTTGGTTGAGTCTTCACACTACTCGAAAAGCTGCTGCAACAAAGAAATCCTTCCTTCAGCTTCTTTGATCTTCAAAGAGCCTAGACTACCTCTTATACCATTTTGGAATATTTAAAAATTCCAAAATAACAATGGAGAGAGTAATATTCTCCTATTCAACAAAGAGAAATATTAAAATTTCTTGACAGGAGACAGATTTTCCACTCTTAAAACAAACTTCTATTCTTTCAAAAAGAACTATTACAATGTCTTCCTCAACAGAGGGATTACAAAATGTGACTGCTTCAAACAAAATGCACAAAACTTCCCTATCTCATACAAAAAAACCACGTTGTCTCTCACAAAGTAACACTACTGTGTTTTCCTTTCACCCACTGTTATGCAAAAAATATTCACTGTCTGTGTAATAACAAAACAAATTACAACTGTAGGCCCTCAGGCCTTTTACAACATATATATGTCGCGCATATATTATAAAATAAAACAAACTACATTAAAACTTAACAAATATATTTAAAAACTTTGTCGAGGGCCGCACGCTTTAAGACTGTTTTAATATATGTTTAAAACATAGATTTAAAACACATAAAACATATACATTAAACCTTTGACTTCACCGACCCGCCGGACTTCGAAAACTTATGAAGCGAATTGAAGTGGAGCTCATTGGATCCGGTTCTTAACAATGCAAATGGCCCAACTTTAAGACTTCTTATTGAGCGATTGAAACAGACGCGGTGAACCTATTATTATTTGCGGCCTGTTTTATGGATCGTGTCCATACCTACCATGTAATACAATCAGGTTTAAACAAACTTCCGATTGCCGATTATAATCGGACGCAATGAGAGTTTTAAATCTGCTAGATAAATCCATAGGATCCGCACATTAAACAAAAGTGCCATACCTCGGACTTCCGATTCCGATTGAGGATCAGACACGATCCCACATAAAACTATGCCATAATAAAAAAATCGGGTCTACCATTGCATATTGCAATCGGACCATAAAACAAAGGCCTCTAATGCGATAATGCGATTGGGCCAAAAATAAAAGGGTCTCGATTCAATACTTGCGATTGTATAATAACATGCTGCGTGGTCTGTGGGACCAGTGGACCTCAGCTTAGGTTGGAGGGCGATTGTAACATGTTTCGATTGCGATGTGTGTCATCTCATCGGGCCATAAAATAAAACAAAAGTTGTGGTATATGTGAACGTTGCGATTGCGAAACTCACCACATCAACAAGACACTACTCCTCCTGTGGGGACCACGGGGTTTAAAACTAAAACGCCCACGTACACAAAAAAAATATCTCGATGTATAAAAAATATAAAGGTACTCTGTTTTTCCAAAAACAGAGATTGTCCTTGAACAAAATAAAATACTGTCCTTAAAATAAAAGACTGCATCGATTCCAAGAAAATCTGAAACTGACTGTTCATCAATTATAGAAAGCGGTTGTGAGTACATAAACCTGGAGAAAAAAATGGAAAGAGGCTCTGCACAACCACTGTTGAAAGTAACATTTCAACATTACAAAGAATTTGAGTACTAGTGTGAAGATCTGTTTATGATCCCAATTATTCTAGTAGTAAATAAGGATGTGATATAGGAATAATTGATAATAGGGTGCATATATTTTTTAGAATACAACAATCATATAGCCAAATATTTAGGGATTCTTTGGAGGTAAGCGTGCAAGTGCACCATCGTTTGAAATATGACCACCATGTTCCAACGATTCTCGAGGAGGAGGTGACGATCGAGGTAGAGGCCTGTTTGCAAGCTGATCACCATGATCGAATAATTGCGGCACAGAGAGCAGTGGAGGTATAACCATATTTGCAAGTTGATTACCATGTACATTGAACTCTTGTGTATGTCTAAGTTCATTTGAACGATTTTCAATTTTATCCCCATGTACGTTGAACTCCATCCTATTGAGGGGACGTCGAATTCCTAGATGACGCAATGGACGATTCATGCGAATCATTTCCACCCTAGCAAGTAGGTCCTTCTTATCTTCATTCTTGGCTTCCACCCTAGCAAGAAGATATTTTTATTCTTCTGGAATTAGATATTCACATTTACAAAAAGGTTGCCTACGACTCATCTACCCCCCTGTGGATGGTTGTGGTATTACCCATTCAAGGGGAGGTCCAATTTCCAGAGCATTCAACTCAGGATTTATGGCAGCCAATTCCTTGAAGGCTTCCTCCCTGGCATCGAGAGCCTCATTAACTTCTATCTCAAAGTCATAACTATAACATTTCTTGCATTGTGGACAGGGTTTCCCCATTTCCCCAATACATGGACCACAAATACAAAAATGAAAATTTGAAATTGTCTATCTGAAAATGTAATACATTCGGTTCCCACAGCCACATTTCATGGTATTGCATCCACCCGACTTGATTATCGACGACTTGCAAATGCTACATTCTCTTATCAAAAATTTCTCCATCCTCTCTTCAACTTGCCTACAAAGAGCAGTTTCAGCTTATTTTTCATCAACCACTTCACAGCGTAGTGGTAAGTGACTCAACCGCTTGCATTGGATACATGAATATTTTAAACATTTCGGGTTTGGACAGTCCAAGAATTGTTCACAATTTTCTATTTCATATGGAATGCTACAAAATGGACAATAAATTAAATTCTCAATTTTGGCTTCAGCTAACGCGTCTTGTGCCTGCCGATATTCATATATTTGACCAACATCATTTGGAATAGCTTTACTGATCTCTGACAAGGGAATTTATTCCTTGTAGTATTCATCAGCTACGAAGCAAGATAGAGAGCCATTTTCCCTCACACCTCCATAAAGGATTTGATTAACCTGCTTCTCTATACATTGAAAACAAAACTGATGCCCATCTCCACACTGTTCCACATTTTCACATTGAAATTTCCGATAGCAAAAACTACATTCTACCCCTTCTCCATCCATTTAATCAAGTTGTAAATTCTCTGAAGTGCCAACTGTTTTACGAACCATTTCTTCATCTTTAATTATGGTCTCACCTTTCTCATTTTGGGAATTACTAGGTTGTCTCGTTAAAAAAGATCTTTCTTCTTCTGTGGTCATCCATTCATCACCTACTCTCATGTATTTTGAAGATCCATCGTTTGACTTAGAGAAATTTTCTTTCAAAGAAATAGACGCATTGTCTAAAGACGATGTTGAACCACGTGCCACCATGTTTCCCAAAGTTCGTGAAGATTTTCTGATTTAAATTTCACGATCGAAATCAATAATGTGAGAATGATCCCTCACAACTATAATCATATATAAGACTACAAATACATCGCTTTTGAAACGAAAAAGTGTACCGAAGAAGTTTCTCTGGATTGTGTGACCAATTCCAATCTTAGTGTTATTTTTCTGGTGTATTGTTGGACACTCTAAAGATTGAGAGTTTTGGGCTTCCACTTGTGGGGTGGTGGTACTAGTATTCTGCAATCATTTTATGGGGGTGGTGGTACTCGTATTCTCTAACTCTGTTATTATGGTGATCTTGGGAAGGCATTCCGGGTGTTGGAATATTGCATGGGCTGGATGGTCTCAGGTTAGGCTTTGGTAGAGAACTTCTCCCTTTTTTTTGTAGACATGTCAAAGAAGAGGGGGTGAGAGTGCATGGTGGTGGGCATCTTGCCCAAACTATTGCTAGTGGAGTTAGAGAATATTCTTAGAGCTAGTGGTGCTTAGACAATATATACATGGAAGAGGAGATAATAGAGAATGATGCTCCTTTGGTCGTGTGGTGCAGGCTCTCTCCATGGAATGGATGACTGCTTAATTGCAAGGAATATAATTCAACATGGATATCCTCGAGGATCACAGGTGTGAGGACCAAAATGAAATGGTGGCATACTCGAATGACATCCAATTTTCTCAATTTGAAATTCTGGAATAACTTCTCCTAACTCAGCAAAGATTGGAAGCGCTAGAGACTTGGTTAGAACATGTGGACTTCCATATGTATGAAAATAAAAACAAACATGTTGCACATTGGCCACCTTGAAATAACGTTGATGTGTTGTTTTCTTATTTTGCCATTTTTTTTTGTTAATATGGCTTAGGTCCCTCCACAAACAACATGTTAATTGTTAAATCTGATGCTATACTATATACTTGAGCTCTCCTTTCCAAGAAATCTCCTAGGTAAGATGAGAAATAGAAAGTATCTATGTACTTGTTTTATATTTTGTAATAAATTAAATGTTTTGATTAAAAAAAAATATGAAAACAATAAACTCAAAATGGCTTAGTCCACATTAAAACTTATAGTAAAAATCATTATTCTAGAAATGATTTTTAATATATATATGATTATTAATTTAACTTCGTTGTAAAGTTCAAAAATCTTATTGATTACTAATTAATTTATAGTAATTAATATATTTAAATGTGAAAATAAATAAATGTAATAAAGCCAAATGAAAGTGCATCAACTAATTCATATAAAAATATGAAAACCTATAAGAATATGAAAACATATTGACTTATTCAAGAGAAAAAATTAAGGTAAGCTATATATAAATCCATAATTAATTTTTCAATACAACTAAAATACTAAAAATCTAAGTATGATAATATTATAAAGTAAAATATAATTATTATATAAAAAAAATAAAAACAAAGACTAGCTAATTAGTTATGTATACTTTATAAAAAAAATGGGATATATATATATATATATATATATATATATATATATATATATATATATATATATATATATATATATATATATATATATATTTAATGAACAAGAACATTAATCGAAAAAGGGAATAAATAAATAATAGGATGACAGAAAAACAGTCGAAAATGAAGATAATTAAGAGGAAAGGGAAAGGATTCAATAATTGTAAATCCTGTAGCCGTCATCTCTATTCTCATTAATAGGCCTTCTCTCAATTTCTCTGGCCTCTCTTAACATCTCGTTATGTAAATGATTTATTCTAGCAATGACCTCGGTCTGTTTAAAATAGATGTAGTGTTTCATCCCCTCTGCATGCTCTACCAATTACGAGGGGTGAATTCTATAATGTTTGATGTCTATCTCACGCTCACAAATACTCTAATTTAGCAACGACTAGTTTCTCCAATGTACTAGGTTCCACATGACCTTGTGATTCCATAAACAACTTACATATTTTTAAGGCACATGTTCTTTCACTAATCTAAGTGAGTTTCAAATGGTTTTTAGGGGCCTAATGGTGGAAGAAAACTTTTACTTAATAATCCAATAAATATTTCCATGGTCCCTTGGATGAACGGAACATGTACCTTTGAAATCACATCACGAGGTTCCTTATTTATCCTTAGAACTTTGCCAAGTTGTAACAACCCAATGTGTGTCTCATCATTAGTGAGTCTTTAGTGGCTACTCATGAAGTTCTGTTCAATTGTTAGGTTGATGTCTTGATGTCTCGGGGAGGTCTTTTGTGCGTTATAGTGGCATTCGGAAGAAGTTTGTCTAGAATTTGACCAGTTCCAATCTTGGTGTTATTTTTCTCATGTAGAGCTAGAGAGTCTATAGATGGAGAGTCTCGTGGCTTCAACTTGTGGGATGGTGGTACTTGCATTTTGCAACCCTCTTACAATGGAGTATTGCATGGGTTGGATGGTCTCGAGTTAGGCTTTGGTAGATAAATTTTCCTTTTTTTGTAGACATGTCACAACACAGGGGGTGACAGTGGAAATGGGGTGGGCATCTTGCCAAAACCATTTCTAGTGGAGTTAGAAAATATTTTTAGAGCTAGGAGTGCTTTGAAAATATAGATATAGAAGAGGAGATAACATAGAACCGTGCTCCTTCTTTGGTTGTGTGGTGTTGACTCTCTCCATGGCATGGATAACCGATTAATTGAAAGGAAACCACGTCAACTTGGATATCCTCGATGATCACAGGTATGAGAATAACAATGAAATGGTGGGATATTCAAATGACATCCGATTTTTTCAATTTGAAATTATGGAATAACTTCGTCGAACTGAGCAAAGACTGCAAGTGATAGAGGGTTGGTTGGAACAAATGGACTTATGTGTGCATGTGTGGAGAGACAAACATGTTGTACATCGGCCAACTTGAAATATCATTGATTGGTTGTTTCATTATTTTGTCATTTTTTTGGTTAATATGGCTTAGGTCCCTCCATAAATAAGATGTAAATTGTTAATTTTGATTCTATGTTAAATTTGGTGCTATATATTTGATCTCTCCTTCCCAACCAGAATAGACTCATATTTTTCGGAGGTTTGATGCCCAAAAAAATTGGTTTAGGGCCTCAAAATGGCTCTGAAAGCTTAGGACCCGAAAAACTACTAAAAATAGAAAATTGTGTTATAATTAAGGAAAATTAAAAACTGAAAGAAACAATGGTGTGGCCTTAAGTGGAATAGGCAGGCCACCACCAATATCCACCTGGATCATTCCTCCCCCCTTAGGAAGCAATGGTCGAAATTTTGGTGAGTTCCTCCATGAGACGAGGAAATTTCTGCTGAACTTGGTCCAGGGAAAATTTTAAGAACCCCCCTAAATTTATATATATAATAAATAGGTGAATCCCCATGATAAATAGGAAAAATGGAAGGCGATTTTATTAATAATATAATATGTATATATATATTTTTTGGCGAATCTCTTTTCTATAAAAAATTCACCCTAATAAAATTTAAAATCCCTTAAAATTCGCCTTTGGGCTAAAATTCACCCGTAAAATTATCCCTGACTTGGTCCCTAGTGAATCACTTTCCTTGGTGCAGGAGATGGCCAACTTTGACAACCCGATACAGTTGGATCTATTGTTTTTCAGTGTTCTTGATTTTCATGTTGACAATAAAAATCTATGGTGTTCTATTCCATATAGTCGGGGTTTAAATCTGTCGGTGTGAGTTTTTCTGCGATGCTAGAGGTGTCCAGTAGAGGTGGGAAATAGTGCCGAAGGCTGTCCACATTGAATACTAGATGTAGACCAAGAAATGGTGGAATACTATGCTCGAAGGAATTGTTCTCGCAAGCGTTGGTGATGATCTATGGCCCACATTGGAGCGAGTGAAGCTTGCAGTGGGGTCCAGTGAGGCACTCCTTCTGGAAATGTAGCCACACTTTGTCGCCCACCTTGAAGTGGTGTGGCACCCAATGTTGATGATGTCGTTGCCTATACTTAGCATTGGCCCTATACAATATCTCATGAACCTGCTGGTGGATGTGCTAAATGTGCTCAATGAAGTTGTTCGCTTTTCTGGCTTTAGATTGGAAATGAGCCGAATTGGCCTTAGTAGCCACAAATAGCATGGCTACATCAATGGGAAATAGTGGCTAGAACCCCAGGCCCACCTGAAAGGGGCTGTAGTCGGTTGAGATGTGGAGAGCCCGATTATAACTGTTTTGTACATATGGAAGGATCTCATCCTATGTGCATGGATGCTTTTAAATGTACATGCGTAGAATGTGTACAATCATCATGTTGACAACCTATGTCTCTCCATGAGTTTGGGGATGGAAATTTGTGGACTTAGTGAGCCTGGTGTCCAAGATTGACCATAGGATAGACCAAAATGTGTTGAGGAACCCGTTGTCCTGATTTGAGATCATAGACCGTGGGATCCAAAAATGCATCCACACTCGTTTAAAGAAGAGTTTAGCAGTGTCTTCTACTGTGATATTCCTCTTATAGACCGAGATAATGGAAATCTTCGAGAATCTATCGACGATCACAAAAACACAGTTGTCTACCGACACACTGCTTTTGAAATGAAAAAGTGTAACGACACACCTAGAAAACATGGAGATTAATTCGACAATATTCTTCAACTCCCCTAAAACCTTGAGATTTTGGAGCGTGTGGTGATTTTGAAAGTCCCCCAATGAAATTAGTTTGTTGCAGTTTATGTGTCATTTGATTAGGGACATGGAGCATGAGGAGTTTTAAAATTTGTTAATTCTGAATTTAGGTTATTTTGATTTATAATGTATTAAAAAACTTTTATTTAGATTACTGAGTCCACGTTTTGGGAACCACCCAATGTGTGTCTCATAGTTTTCTCATGAAGTTCCGTTCAAGTGTTAGGTTGAAGTCTCAGGGAGGTCTTTCGTGCATTATCGTGGCATTTAGAAGAAGTTTGTCTGGAATGTGTGATCAATTCCAATCTTGGTGTTACTTTTCTGGTGTATCGTTGGAGAGTCTAGAGATGGATAGTTTCTAGGCTTCCTCTTGTGGGGTGGTGGTACCCATATTATGCAACCCTCTTACTATGGTGATCTTGAGAGGAATTTGGGGTGTTAGAGTATTGCGTGGGTTGGCTGGTCTCGAGTCATGCTTTGGTAGAGAAATTCTCCATTTTTGTAGACATGTGAAAGTAGAGGGGGTGATAGTGCAAAGGGGGTGTAAATCTTTCCCAAACCATTGTTAGTGGATTTAGATAATATTCTTAGAGCGAAGAGTTCTTAGACAATACAAACATAGAAGAGGAGATAAGAGATAATCATGCTCTTTCTTTGGTCAACTTGGATATTGTGCGCAATCACAGGTATGAGTACCATAATGAAATGGTGGCATATTCGAATGAAATCCAATTTTCTCAATTTGAAATGCTGGAATAACTTTTTCGAACTCAGTAAATACTACAAGTGATAGAGGCTTGATGGAAAACGTGGGCTTCCATATGCATGAGAAGCAAGACAAACATGTTGCACATCTGCCACCTTGAAATATCGTTGATTGGTTGTTTGCTTATTTTGTCATTTTTTCGGTTAATATGGCTTCTGTCCCTCCATAAATAAGATGTATAATGCTCAATATCATGCTATGTTAAATTTGGTGCTATATACTCAAACTCTCTATCCCAAAAAATCTAGTCGGAATGAGGTAAGACAAGCAGTAAAAACTATATATGTACTTCAAAATTTAGTAATATAAATTGAATGTTTGATTAAAAAAAAACTCACAAAAATAAACGGAAATGACTTTGTCAAAAATAAAAACTTATAGTAAAAATCATTATTGCAAAAATGATACTCTTTATAAATAATAATAATAATAATAATTATTATTATTATTAATTTAAGATCATTCTAATGTTCAAAAAACTTAATGATTACTAATTAATTTATAACAATTTGTAACAACTCTACTTATTGAATTTTTTTTTTCTACTTATAGAAATCAATGCTAGTGTAGTGCTATCCTACTACATACTTTCAAGAAATGAATTACCTTTTGGAGTTTAATTAAAGTTACTCCCTTAATTATCAAGAAATATTCTTGTATACTTTTTCTAAATATTAGCTTCACATATTACCGCTTGTCTTATTTTTTTCGTCCACCGTATTATGTTAAGAATCTTTTTTCTCAACCCGTGCTAGTCATTTACCTTGTCTCAGTACTAATTATTAATTTGTTTGATGATACTAACCTATATCATTAATTCTACCTAAGAATTTATTTCTGTTAAGATAAATCATCCCCCTTCATTCCCATATTTTTGAAAAAAAAAATTGTGTGAATTAGTTCTAATCCTACTATATTAACTAAGGATATAACTCTCTTATCCTTACTAAAATGTCAAAATGACGCCCATATTTATTTTACCTAAATCTTAACACTCTTAACCACATATATATTTAAACTTCAAAATCTTCTTTGCATTATTTTTCTTTCTCTAATAATATACAAAACAACTTGGATTCACATGACATAAATATATATTGATTTTATACCCTATATGATAATCTTGGAGTATATCCATTTAGTATACGTATCTTACAACTTTGAGCAATATACGTAATATGTACATTATGGAACCTTTTCTGTTCTACGTATGAATTTTTCCCTCCATGCATAATAACACGTAGGCCTCTCTTGGGACTAAAATCTCCATTAATGTTATGTTTTATGAGCCACACGTTCCTCCTGACGCAATTCATTTTATTTCTTTAACGTTTATGGAAAATTGTGAGCCGAATTAATTTGTTGTTGTGTTTTTTAAGTGAAATGAGTTGAGATTGGACATGAGTAACCTAAGATTATTTACAGGTAGTTATTAAGTGAACATGACATATGTTGAATTTACATCACACACGAGAATGTGGGTTTGGTCTTAGAATATTTGATGCAAACACACTCAAGTTCGAGAACGCATCTACTTTCACAGCGAAATATACAGACATCAATGAATCAACTAGTGCACATGAAAATAATTAAAATTTTAAAAACATTCTTCATTAAATTACAAATTATTATAGAATAGGTTAGAAATCTCGTACTTGGAGCATGGCCCTTTACAATCACACTGATACAAGGAATAAAACAAGGACTTGGTGCTATTCCTTTGAAAGAAAATATAAGTGGAACAAGAAAACACTTGACTCACTTTTTGATGGTGACCACACATAGCCCTTTCTATGCACATGTCCTAAACACATCTAGCAGGTCCTTTTGCCTCCCATTATGCAACTCCTCAAAATAATAATAATAATAATTATTATTATTATTATTATTAATTTAAGATCATTCTAAAGTTCAACAAACTTATTGATTACTAATTAATTTATAACAATTTGTAACAACTCCACTTACTGAATTTTTTTTTTCTACTTATAGAAACCAATGTTGGTGTAGTGCTATCTTACTACACTTTCAAGAAATGAATTACCTTTTCGGGTTTAATTAAGGTTACTCCCTTAGTTATCAAGAAATATTCTTGTATACTTTTTCTAAATATCACCTTCACATATTACCGTTTGTCATATTTTTTTCGTCCACCACCATACAATGATTATTATGTTAAGAATCTTTGTTCTCAACCCGTGCCAGTCATTTCCCTTCTCACTGTAATGATTCTTAATTTGTTTGGTGATACTAACGTGTATCATAATTCTACCTAAGAATTTATTTCTATTAAGAGAAATAATCCTCCCTTCATTCCCAACCCTTTAACCCGACCTACTTTAGGACTACATTTATCCTAGCCTCCTTGATCAAATGAGATCCTCCTCACTTGATTTTCTTGCCTTCATACTAGGGCCTCCTATAACTTATAGTCTGTATCCAATTAGACTTCAGGAGATATAACTTTTTCCTTTTAATTTTTCTTTTATATTTTAAACTCCATCATGGGTCCAAAACCCCTTCATTTGGGTTCTTTGGTGAGAAATTATTTTGTGAAGTTCACTTAATTGATTCTCCATATTCTAATTCTTCTTGAAGCATAAGTAAAGTATCCTCATTCTTGCTTTAAAACTACATCTATACTTGGCTCAAGGTAGATTTGCATAGGAAAAAATGATTTTGTAGGTTAAGGAATCTTAAGAATGAGACAATTGCCATTTATCATTTTTATGTCTTAAAAATGCTTTTTCCTATTCATCTCTCAAATTTAACTATTTTCTATATTAACCTATCCACTCAATAAATGTGCATACTTACAAAATATTTTAGTTGTAAGTTATAAACTATAATACCTCCCCACTACTGGTTGTAAATATAATTGATTAACTAAAATAAAGATAATGGAGACAGTTTCGCATTCAACCTATGTTTTATAACGAATTTGACTACTAGTGTGAAGAACTGTTTATGATCCCACTTATTCTAGTAGTAAATAAGGATGTGATATAGGAATACTTGATAATAGGGTGCAAATATTTTTTAGAATACAACAATCAGATAGCCAAATATTTAGGGACTTTTTGGAGGTATGCGTGCAGGTGCACCATCGTTTGAAATCTGACCACCATGTTCCAACGATTCTCTAGGAGGAGGTGACGATCGAGGTAGAGGCCTGTTTGCAAGCTGATCACCATGACCGAACAATTGCGGCACAGGTAGCGGTGGAGGTACAACCATATTTGCAAGTTGATTACCGTGTACGTTGAACTCTTTCGTAGGTCTAAGTTCATTTGAACGATTTGCAAATTGATCCCCATGTACGTTGAATTCCAGCCTATTGAGGGGACGATTCATGCGAATCATTTCCACCCTAACAAGCAGGTCCTTCTTGTCTTCATTCTTGGCTTCCACCCTAGCAAGCAGAGATTTGTATTCTTCCGGAATTATATATTCACATTTACGAAAAGGTTGCGTACATCTCGTCTGCCCCTATGTGGATGGTTGTGGTATTACCCATTCGAGAGGAGGTCCAATTTCCAGAGCAGGAAACTCAGGATTTATGGCAGTCAATTCCTTGAAGGCTTTCTCCCTGGCAGCGAGAGCCTCATTAACTTCTATCTCAGAGTCATAAATATAACATCTGTTGCGTTGTGGACCACAAATACAAAAATGAAAATTTGAAATTGTCTGTCTGCAAACGTAACACATTCGGTTCCAACAGCCACATGTCATGGTATTGCATCCACCCGACTTGATTATCGACGTCTTGCAAACGTTACATTCTCTTATCACAGCTTTTTCCATCCTCTCTTCAACTTGCCAACGAAGAGCAGATTCAGCTGATTTTAAGTGGCTGATTTTAAACATTTAGGGTTTGGACAGTCCAAGACTTGTGTACAATTGTCTATTTCATATGGAATTGTCAATTTTGGCTTCAGCTAACGCGTGTTGTGCCTGCCGATATTCATATCTTTACTAGTCTCTGACAAGGGAAATGATTCCTTGTGCAAAAATTGTCTATTTTTGCACAAAATAGACAATATCTTGTGCCTGCCGATATTCATATCTTTCAACAACGTCATTTGGAATTGATTCCTTGCAGTCTTCATCAGCAGCGAAGCAAGATAGAGAGCCATGTGCCCTCACACCTCCATAAAGGATTTGATTAACCAGCTTCTCTATACATTCAAAACAAAACTGATGCCCATCTCCACACTGTACCACATTTTCACATTGAAATTCCCGATAGCAACAACTACATTCTACTCCTTCTCCATCCATTTCATCAAGTTCTAGATTCTCTGAAGTGCCAACTGTTTTACCAACCATTTCTTCATCTTTAATTATGGCCTCACCTTTCTCGTTTTGGGAATTACTAAGCTGTCTCGTTAAAAAAGAGCTTTCTGCTTCTGTGATCCTCCGTTGATCTGTCTTCTGAAGATTCATCGTTCGACGCAGAGAACTTTTCTTCGAAAGATATAGACGCATTGTCTGAAGACGATGTTGAACCGCGTGCCGTCATATTTCCGAAAGTTTGTGAAGATTTTCTGATTGAAATTTGACGATCGAAATCAATAATGCGAGAATGATCCCTCACCACTATAAAACTATGTTTCTATGTTACTTATATATAATCATATATAAGACTACCGATACACCGCTTTTGAAATGAAAAAGTGTACCGACACACCTAGAAAATGCGGACATTAATTCGACAATATTCTTCAACGCCCCTAAAACCTTGAAATTTTGGAGCACGAGGTGATTTTGAAAGTCCCCCAATGAAATTATCTTGTCCCGGTTAATGTGTCATTTGATTAGGGACATGGAGCATGAGGGATTTTAAAATATATTAATTCTTAATTTAGGTTGTTGGGATTTATAATGTATGAAAACAAGTTTATTAGATTATTGAGTCCACTTGTTTGGAACCACTCAATGTCTCTCAACATTAGTGAGTTTTTAGTGGTTGCTCATGAAGTAGAGTTCAAGTGTTTGGTTGATGTTTTGGGGAGGTCTTTCTTGTATTATAGTGGTATTTGGAAGAGTTAGGTTAATGTCTCTCGGAGGTCTTTTGTGCATTATAATGGCATTTGGAAGAAGTTTGTTTCGAATCTTTGATCAATTCCAATGTTGGCGTTATTTTTCTGGTGTATTGTTGGAGAGTCTAGAGATGGAAAGTTTCCGATTTTCTGTTTGTGAGGTGGTGGTACTCATATTCTACAACCCTCTTACTATGTTGATCTTGGGAGGGATTTCAGGGTGTTGGAGTATTGCCTGGGTTGGCAGGTCTCGAGTTAGGCTTTTGTAGAGAACTTCTCCTTTTTCGTAGACATGTCAAAGCACAGGGGGTGACAGTGCAAAGAGGGTGGACACCTTGCCCAAACCATTGCTGGTGGAGTTAGAGAATCTTCTTAGAGGGAAGAGTGCTTAGACAATACAGACATAGAAAAGGAGATAACAAATAATCATGCTCCTTCTTTGGTCAACTTGGATATCATGCACGATCACAGGTACGAGGACCACAATGAAATGGTGGCATATTCAAATGACATCCAATTTCCTCAATTTGAAATTCTCGAATAACTTCGTCGAACTCAACAAAAACTGCAAGTGATAGAGGCTTGGTCGGAACACATGCATTTCCACATGCATGAGAAGCATGACAAACATGTTGCACATTGGCCACCTTGAAATATGGTTATTTGGTTGTTTTTTTATTTTGTCATTTTTTTGGTTAATATGGCTTTGGTCTCTCCATAAATAAGATGTATATTGTTAAATCTCTTGATATTGTAAATTTGGTGCTATTATTCGAACTCTCCTTCCCCATAAATCTAGTCAAAATGAGATAAGACAAGTAGTAAAAACTATATATCTACTTCTTTTCAATTTAGTAATATAAATTGACTTTTTTAATAATAAAAAAACTCACAACAATAAACTCAAATGACTTAGTAAAAAATAAAATCCTATAGTAAAAATCATTATTCTAGAAATAATACTTTATATATATATATATATATATAAGAGAATAAGTTATTCAACACAACTAAAATTCTAAAAATCAAAGTATCATAATATTCTAAAGTAGAATATATATATATATATATATATATATATATAATAAAATAAAAAACAAAAACAAAAACAAAAACAAGCTAGTTGGATGTGTATATTTTATAAAAAAATGTTGGGATGATATATATAAATAAATATTTTTAAAGAAAAAATGAACAAGAACATAAATTGAAAAGGGGGAACAAATATATAATAGGATGATGGAAAAACACCAGAAAATGAAGATAATTAATAGGAAAGGGAAGGGATCAAATAATTGCTAATCCTCTAGCCATCATCCCTATTCTAATTATTAGGCATTCTCTCAATTTCTATGGCCTCTCTGAACATCTCGTTATGTAAATGATCGATTCTAGCAATGTTCACGACCTCTTTAACATATATGTGGTGGTTCATACTCCATCCTCTACCAATTCCGAGGTGTGAGTTCTATAATTTTTTATGTTGATCTCATGCTCATAAATCCTCTAATTTACGCATCGACTAGATTTTCCAATGAAGTAGGTCCCACATGAACTTTTGATTACATAAAAAAACTTACATATTTTTAGGGTATAGGGTGTTTGGAGTTTCGAATGGTTCATAGGGTACCAATGGTGGAAGAAACATTTTTCTTAAGAATCTAATCAATCTTGTCCATGGTCCCTTGAATGAAGGCAACATGTACCTTTGAAGTCACATCACGAGGTTCCTTCTATATCCTTGGACCTTTGTCAACTTTTAGGCAATCCTTAAGAGCTTGGTGCCTCCTATACCCATTACATTTGAGAAATTTAGGGAGATGACTTTTCTCACTCTCAAGATGACTCTCATTAGAAAATTTTAATGCAAGATTAGCTAATGTGTTGAAAACTTCGAACTTTTGCACGAGTTAATGATGTGAATTTTCTTGGACTTATTGTTTAGTGTGAGCCTTCTAAGAAAATACTTTGTTAGATAATGTATCATCATCCTTGTTAGAGAAAATAATTTCAAGGAAAGTTAAGTTTCCATTTACTTTTGGTTCCATTGTAAACAATGAAATGGGTCATGGTATTTTGGGCATGTGATATTATTAACCCATGGTATTGGTCTATGGTATTGTAACACTCTATTTTGAAGTTAAAAGTATCAATGATAAACAATCTTCACAATTAAAATTCTTGTTACAATTTTTTTAAATGTATAAATGTTTCACTCATATATTAATTATTTTTATAAATACTTGCCTAGACCCATCTTAAATTTGTATCTATCAAGTGCTCAGAGGGATCAAGTTTGATTGTAGGATGGATCTAAGATGGTACTTTTGCATTCCACAATAGATTTCCTCAAGATTTTAAATGGGCTTTGCCATAAAAAATACAGTGGAAAAATAGGACGGGCTATGCAACATCATGGGATTGTAGACTACCATCGGTAAACCCATATAGTGACTAACTCAAACATATCTTAATAACTATGAATTTTTTTATTTTAACTTGATTTTAAATATTTTATCAAGTCAACATAACATTACATAAAGGTTTACAACATTTCTATGGTACTCATATCTAAATTGCCTCTCAAAGTAATAATTTATATGATGCATATGATCATGATTAACGTCCACTAATATCAAAATAGCTTAACGAACCCTAGGAAGGTAAGAAATTACTCAAGATTATTTATCACCTTATTTTTTATTTCATAGTCTAGAAACTAGTGGGGCTAACCCTTGGATTAATAAAACATGAGCTAGGGGCACACAATCTATTAAAATAGCTAGGGTTTTCATCCTACTTTGGCCACACCCACCCAAAATCATAGTTGGATCATTCCCATTGTGTTTCAAGCTTGTGATTTTTTCACCACAAGGTGCCTTAAAATATCACCCTATCACCATCTAGCCCATGCATCATGATTTAGAAGTCTATAGCATCTTAGTATCCTTTAAAAACAGTAATATAAGTTCTTCAACACCATAATACTCCTATTGACTTAAAAATTCAAGATGGTTGGTAGTGTGACAAATAATTTTAAATATATACCTAATGTGTGTAGAAGCGAGACAATCTAAGAGGCAACATTTTTCACCTTCAACACTCTTATTGTCATAATTGTTAAGAGGCCCCATTTTTCACCTCGTGATCTTCTTATTGTCATAAATGTGACGTACGCTTTCATACCATGGTGTTTTAGGAACACAAAAATGCCTACTTTCACTATGAAGGTTATACTGAAGAATCTATTTTTATTTTAACATTGTTTATATTATTCTTTACACAAGTTAAGTCAAAGATATATATATATATATATATATATGTTTTTTATTTTCAATATTTGGATTGATAACCTCGTCATAATATCTCAGTTTCCTTGATCCCTCTCACTTTTCATTACATAATAAATTATCCTTAAATGTTGCAAATTATAAGGCGGTATATATGAAGATTAACGAATGCTCCAAATTACAAGACGATAGATTACAACTATTTAAATAAACATGTATTTGCAACCTTAGCAAAGACTCTTGTTATTTTTCTCCCCAAGGAAAAATCAAAATTTTATTTAGGGAGTAAAATAGAATTTTAGAGGTGCTTGAGAGAATTCAACCATATGAGTTAGTTACACCTGCCCAAGAAAACAAAAAATAAAAAAAAGAACCACAATCAACCAAAAAAATAAGAAAAGTTATACATTTGGGAGCTAAGTATGATGCACTAAGCTACCGTTTTTTGCCTTTTTTTTCTCCAATTTACGCTAATCATTAATGTTTGGAGTAGAGGTTATAATAACCATATAATTATATTCCATATTCATAGAGAATCTAGACTTTATGGGGAAGGAATTACATTTTTTTTGCAGGAATCTCTGTTTCAAGACTCGTATTCCTATTTTTCTACATTTCGATTGTAGTTTATTTTTCCCTGTTATTGATCATCCTTTGAGCCACAATTCCTCCTTACTCAACCTTTTCTTCCTCTAATATTTCTTTTGACTTCTACACATCATTATTTGTAGCATGATTTTGTGATGTCCTCTTCCTTTATGTCTGATATATGCTCTAAAAATTGTTATTCCTTTGGCTTTGGGGTCTTTTTAAATACTTTTTTTTTCAGATCTTTCTTTGCTTGTCGACACGAATTCTGTAAATTTTCATTTGTTAACAAATTTTACATCTAAATTTCATGTATTGAAAATATAATAGTTCATTCCACTAAAATCTATTATGAAGAAAAATTATGTAATAAAATAAACATTTTCTAAGATCTACCTTCAAATAAATCCTATAAAAATTAAAAATGTATTTTTATGCTCTATCCATATCAAACGTTATAAATTGAGCTAATATATTTATAATTACTTCTAATAATTTATGATGCTAGAAATGGAAGGGAAGATTATGTAAACTAACCTAAACAAGCATTGTGGAAAATATCATGACACTTATGATCTGGATTTATGTAGGAACGCAACAATATACACATATAACCATAAATAAAAAGATGCAATGGAAATAACACTTCATTTCATTACTATCAAAGAACTGAAATTTTCTTACACATAGAATGGAAATAAAATAGCTAGGGCACTCGTAGCTTATCTCTAAAAAGATATGTGGCGGCTATAGGCCTCTCAACTGTGATCCAATGAGGCTCGATGGCCTATTTATTATATAGAGAAACAATTGAAAACCCTAAACATCCAAAAACCTAACCCTAAGAGTTGAAGCGCCAAAACTATGGGCCTCGTTTGGGTAAATTGGTGTTTCAACTTTCCAGGGTTGTAACTTTGGCATATTATCTCTGTTTGATGCACATGATACATCATTAGAAATATATATCCGAGGACTACAACTGATAGTTGAAAAAATCAATTTTGGGATGAAATTATATTCTCCAGAATCAATATGCACAAAAAACTTCGTTTAGCGCATGAAAACGGCTTTGGAAGTTGAGGACCCAAAAAACTGCTAAAAATAGTAAGTTTTGTCGAAACTAAAAAATTGAAAGAGACAATGGTGGGGCCTCGAGTGGAATAGGTGGGTGGCCACCAATATCCACTTGGATCATTCCTCCCCCCTTAGGAAACAATGGTCCCCATTGCATTGAGTTCCTCCATGAGATGAGGAAGCTTCTATTGAACTTTGTCCATGGTGAACCACTTGCCTTGGTGCAAGAGTTAGCCAAATTTGGCAACTCAATGCAGTTGGATCTTCTCTTGGGGAGTGTCCTTGATTTGCATGTCCATGATACAATCTGTGGTGGCATGTTCCATGCAGTCTCGGTTTAACTTTGTTTGTGTGAGTTGTTCTGCAATGTGAGAGGTGTCAAGTAGAGATGGGATGTAGGGATGACGTCAGTCCACATTGAATACTCAGTGAAGACCAAGGAATGGTGGAATAGTGAGCTCGAAGGCATTTTTCCCTATAGCCTTGGTGATGGCGTAAAACCCATATAGGGGTGGGAGAAGCTTGTGGTGGGGTCTAGTGAAACACTCCTTTTGCAAATATAGCCACACTTTGGCACCCCTTGGAATTTATGTGGCACCCAATGTTGCTCATGTCATTGCTTGTACTTAGAACTGGCTCTATCGAATATGTCATGAACTTGTTGGAGGATGTGATGAATGCGCTCAACGAAGATGTTTGCTTTATCATATTTAGACTGGACATGAGCCGAATCAACCTCAGTAGCCCCAAATTCCATTGTGATGTTAATGGGACATAGCAGCTAGAATCCCAAGCCTACCTGAAAGGGGTTGTGGCCGATTGAGATATGGAGAGATCGGTTATAACTGTATTGTACATAGGGGAGGCTCTCATCCATTGTGCGTGGATGATTTTAATTGTATATTCGCATAGTATGTACAATCATCTTGTTGATGACCTCTTTCTGACCATCAGTTTGGGGATGGAAAGTTGTGCACTTGGTGAGCTTGATGTCTACCATTGACCAGAGGCTAGACCAAAATTTGCTGAGGAACCTGCTGTCGCGATCTGATATGATAGACTGTGGGATCCCAAAGTGCAACTGCACTCATTCAAAGAAGAGTTTAGCAGTGGCTTCTATTTTGATATTCTTCTTGCAGGCCGCCATAATGGCCATCTTTGAGAATCTGTCAACGACCACGAAAAAAGACTCGTTTCCATGCGTAGTAGAAAGAAGGCCCAACATGTAATTCATGGAGATGGATTCCCAAGGTCAGAAAGGGCTATGTAGAGGAGTATAGAGGCCTTTATTATTGATGGTAGGTTTGGAAATGACACAAGCAGTGCAGGATCTAGTGTACTTCTCGACATCTTGTCAAGGGTTCAACCAATAGAAATACTTCTGTGATACTGCCACTATTTTCTCTACCCCGAAATGCCCAATGAATTGATTATAGTGTGCTTCCCATATCATCTTGGAATGCTCGCTTGAAGGAAAAAAAAGGTGTCCCAGGTGACATAACAAGGCATATTGGAGGTGAAAATTTGGAACTTGTGTACCCCCCAAGAGTGCCTTGTATGTGTTGCTGAATTATCGATCACTCATGTAGAGAAGCATCCAATCAGAAGTCTCATGAAGATAAGAGTTGAGAATGGTGGTTAGCACCATGACCAGTGGTTGGCTGAGGAAGTCTGCAACATTATTGGTGCTACCCTTATTGTACTTGATGTTCAAATGAAATTGTTGCAGATATTTGGACCACTTCTCATGGCGATCATTCTGCAACTTCCCTTATGTCTGTATGAACTGCAGGGATCGGTGGTCTATGTGGATAATTTTTTCCTTCCCAAAACGTACTGCTTTCATTGCCAAAAATCCTACACAATGGAATACATTTCTTTGTCATAAGTGGGATACTTGCGAGCTGTGTCAGACAATGTCTCACTATCATATGTCACTGGATTCCCTTGATCAGTAAGAGTTGCCCCAATAGCATAGTCATATGAATATGTCTCGATATCAAATGGTTGTTGCAAGTCTGGTAATGTGAGCACTGGGGTAGAACATACACGATGTTTCAATTCTATGAATGCCTTATGTTGAGATTCCAACCAAAAGAATTTTTCTTTCACTCCTCCCTTGCTGACTTGACTCAAGGGCCAAGTATGAGAAAATCCCAACATGAATGGACTGTAGAAATTAGCAAGACCCAGAAAGTTGTGAAGCTCTGTTAGAGTGATTGGGGCTTGCCAATAGCAAATGACTTGGATCTAGGTTAGATACACATGCACCCCCCTTTCATCAATAATGTATCCTAGATATTGAACCTAGGTGATCCCAAAAGTACACTTATCCAAATTGGCACACAACTTGTGTTGTTGCAGTGTTTGGAGGACTTGTCAGATGTGGTGAAGGTGCTCTTCTCAAGTGTAGCCGAACATCAGAATGTCATCCAAGTACACCACTACAGATGAGTTGGTCAATGGTCACAATATGTCATCCATCAACATCATGAAGGTTGCGGGAGCATTCGTCAACCTGAAATGCATGACCAGCCATTAGGAATGTCCATCCTTGGCTTTGATCAATGGGGTGCCTGACCTGAAAATGCAGAGGAACCTCTGTGGGAGAGATGAATATGTCCCCGTACTCCTCCACAACCTTGTCAATTTGTTCTTGTCGTGTAAAGGAGCCCTGTCTGGAGGTTGTGTCCACAATATTCTTCTTTTCCTAGGGGCGTATCATCAGGAAAAAAAAAATCCTTGTTTGGGAAATGATCTTACTGCATTTTTTTGCAGTAACCAAAGAGATAGTGGTAGGCGGTGGTACCTATGGTATCCAAAAGTAACAATAACAATGCACGACCAGGACTCATACACAACATGTCACTTCCACAACTATTTTTGGCCTAATACTACATCAAAAACATCAAGAGGAGCAATGTCACATAATACCTCATCCGTGAAGGGCTTGATGCTATAGGGAAGGTGGCACTGCTAGCAGACGTGGAGATCTCGTCCTTGGTGAGGCCACCCGATGGTGTATGGTTGTGGGTGTGTTGTGGTCGGAAAGACTAACCGGTTCACGATGTCTTCTGAAATGAGGTTCTTTTGGCTCTCATTGTCAATAATGAACTGTAGTGGGGAAACCTTTACCCACATCTGGGAGTGGAGAAGATGCTCCTCCTCCTCTGTATCTTTCGGTTCCTCATTCTAGATCTTTGTAGTGGCAAAAGTGGCGTTGGGCTCCGCATCAATAATCTATTTCCATTTTTCATTCCCCTTGTCAGAGTCTGATTTAGAAACCCTCATTTCAGCCACCAGTGACTACTTTGGCTGACACTTACTGGTTTTGTAAGTGGAGTTCTTATGGATATCACATCACTTTCTCGTTTCCTTCTTTGGCTTCACGGTGTTGTTTTTTTCTTGTGGCTTTGGCAGGTTGTCCTGGGCCGCCATGCCTTAGCTTTGTCCTTTGTTCTACAGTTTGGGGGCCCCTTTCCCTTGCTTTTTATTCATAGATCAAAAGTCTTGCTTCTTATTTTTGAATTTTTGCTCAATCTTAGCAACATACTGGTATGTTGTACCAAGTGAGGAGATGTCAAGGAACTCCATTTCCTCCTAAATGTATGTATGTAGACAAATTTGATACTTTAGCACCAAATGTTTCTTTGAATATTTGATACCTAACTTTGCACTCAGGGTATGGAACAAATTTGTCAGCTCATGCACATCTTGATCCCTTTGCTATCACATTGTGGTCCACTGTATGTACTTGTCTTCATAGCTCCCCACACGATATTATTTTTCCTTGATTGCATATAGGAAAGAATTCCAAGTGGGCATGGCTGAGAACATAGAGGGTTATGTCTTGTTCTTTTTCTCACAATAGGTTTCCCACCAGTCCTTGACATGGGGTATCTTTGAGGAGTGCCAAAATAATATTCTCCTAGTCGGAAAAGTCATGAACCGAGAAATATCATTCTAATACATTCAACCATCTATCAATGGAATTTGCATATATTTGACCCTAAAATATCAGAATGTCAAATTTTACTTGTACCTTAAAGGGATTTGCACCTCCAGAGTGGTTGTTGTATGCAGATGCACCGCTGATGGGCAGTCGTTGAAGGATTTGGGAAAATTTATCCATCATCGTGTTCCTTTTTTCTTCAACAGCCTCCTCGAGAAATATTTCGATTGGATATCTAGCTCCCTCATATTTATTTTTTTCCCACATAGGCAGTCGTCGGGGTTTTTGAGGCTCATCTTGAAAAGGTTCAACCAGATCGAGCCCTAACTCCTTTTTCCTCGACTTGGGGACATGCAAAGAAGGATTAAGAAAAAGAAGACCACTCTGATACCATTGATCCTTAATTATGAAGGAATGCAAGAGAATACACATATAACCATAAATACAAATATGCAGTGGAAATAACACTTCATTTCATCAGTATCAAAGAACTTAAATTTGCTTAGAGACATAATGGAAATAAACTAGCTAGGGCGCTAGTAGCTTATCTCTAAGAAGAAATGTGGTTGCTACAATCCTCTGACCTGTGTTCCAATGAGGCTTGAGGGCCTATTTGTTATAGATAAACAATGGAAAATTCTAGACATCCAAAAACCTACCCTAGGAGATGAAGCACCAAAGCTATGGGCCCCGTTTGGGTAAATTGGTGTTTCAACTTCCCGGGGTCGTAACTTTGGCATACTATCTCCGTTTGATGCACATGATACATATTTAGAAATATATGTCTGAGTACTACAACTACTAGTGGGGAATATAGATTCTGGAACATTGTTTACGGCTTCAAAATGGTGCCCGAAGTTTAGGACCCGAAAAACTGCTAAAAATAGTAAGTTGTGCCGAAACTGAAAAACTGAAAGAGACAATGATGGGGCCCCGAGTGGAATAGGCGAGTGTCCACCAATATCTACCTAGGTCAATTAAGAAACCAAGGGCTCATAAAAAGGCCTTCACCTCCCCAAATGATGGACCCTCTTTGGGAGGGAAATCCATATCCTTCAACATATAAAATTTCGAAATAAAGAATGCACTGGATCATAAAGGAATATCATAGTTTCTTGTCCAAGTGGCATAAATAAAATGACATAGACCCTCTAAATCTGGAAAAAATTTGTTAAACTGCATATAATTTCTAGAGAATAAAAATCTAAATATAGAGAACTAACCTTGGGAATGTTTACCATCACAATTAAAACTTGATTCATGTGTTCCACCACGAAAGAAGCAAGAATTATAGTTTTATCAGATTTGGTTTGTGTCTTTGCCTTTCCTTTTACCACATCATTAAAAGAAACAAGGCCATCTGTGTTATAGGTCAATTTGGGCACCATTCCCAATTACCAGGTTAACTGGACATCATCCCTAGAACCGATGAATATGGTCTATCATCGCATACCATTTCAGTTGCTACATACCTTAATAATAAGAACAAGGAAAAATCATCTATGACTTCCATTTGCAAGGTTTCCAAGATTTGAAGTTTATAAAATATCATATGTGAGCTCACCAGTGCTACCTCTCAAGGGTCTAAGTTCATTTCATATGTAGGTAACCCCACTCAAGGGTGCTTTGCAAAGCACTTCTTGACACTCATGGGTGTGTTGGACACATTAGGTGCGAAATTCTCATTTTTCCGAAATCTCCACTTGGACAGTGTCTTCTATAAGATTTCACATGTGTAAAACCTCATATCCATGTGTCAATTTGATACCTCTGAGGCTAGGAACATGTCTTTCCTATTACTAGAAATTAATTTATTTTAAAAATACCAACAACTCCATTATAAATTTAGCACAAATCCTAGTGATTGGTAAGGAATAATTTGAGTGAAGAAATGGTGGTGGAATTTCAGTCGAGGAGCTGATCTATGTAACATGATGCTGGAGATATGTGTGTTGTGATGAGCTTGGGATGTTGATAGAGATGGTGACATCAAATCAATCACTGGGTTGTAAACTCCCCTTATATCCATTAATAAATATTGTTGCTTACTTTCCCACATATGTATCTGTATAAGCTTTTGCCTTTCATATTATGAATTTTTATTGGATGTATATGGTTAATATTTGATTTATCTAACTGAATAACTTGGATAGACATTTTCATTATTGATATCTTTTTCTATTCAGTGTTCATATTTGCAGTAAATATTTTGGCGATCTAGCTCAGATTTGAACCTACAACAAGAGCGACAAAAGCAGAATTGGAAGCTCTTGGACTCCATGTAAGTTTCTTGATCTAATCTGTATGTATATTTACTGTTAGGAAAAGTAGTTTCAAAGTCTTTAAATTTTTGTTCTAGATGAGCACCAAATGTAGGGAAGAATGTTTTATCCATAATCCATAATTCCGCGTAACAAATTTGCGACTCCATTGGGGGAGTTTACCCTTCATCCTTGGTTTATTTTCCTCTGTTTTTCTCTGTTTATTCACCCAGTAGCATTTGTTCAGAAATATTATGCTTTTTGAAATCAAGATTTTCATTAGAAGTGTGTTAAATAGTTGAGTTATTCGTTCTCTGACTGCGCTCAACGAATTGTTGAACAGGACACGGTGCTTTGCATAACACTTTCTCCCTTCCAGGGGTGCATTGCAACCTACTGTCTCTCCCTAGATACTGCATTTACCCCTAGAATCAACCAAATTCCATTGAGTTTTTCATTGAATTTTCTTTCAGTTTGTTGTTTTTTGTGTTTTAAAGAAGCTGATGCCTCAGATTGACCAGTAACTTTATTTACTCCTTCCTCCTTTGAAAGAAAGTTTGTTCAATGTTTATTTAAAGTGTTTTTCTTTATCATTGATGAATAAATTTCAAAGTATTTTCATTGTTGCGTTAGATCCATTTTATTTTGAAAAGGAAATTGTTGTTAAATTCCTCGTTTCTTGTAGGAAAAATTGTAGTCTTATTCTTCATTTTTACTATTAAAGAGAAATTTTTGTGCTATTCCTCATTTCTCAAAGTAAAAGGCATTTGTTTTTATTGATTCAATGCACTTAGTTTCCTTTTCTGCATTCATAACATTAAAGGGATTGAAAATAAAAAAATGCATTTGCATATAGCGGATTGGGTGTTTTGCATAGGAACAATTTGGAAACCTGAATTTTAGTTTGTGCTCTTTGATTTTTTGCTCTCAAATTGATTTCTCTTTCCCTCTAGTAGCTAGGATTTTCATTTAAAAACTAAAAGTGAAATATTGCTTATCATTTTAGTTTTCATTTTAGGAATTTCCAATACATCATCGCGGTGAACCTTGAAAGGAAAATTGGTAAAAAAGATCAACTTAAAATTTATCTCAATTTACCTAACAAAGCATTGGAACCATAACGATAACATTTAGAAGGTTTAGGCTAGAGATGTGTTCTCATGTTGTAAGGCATAACAGCTGTCATTAATTATCTACGATAATTCCGAGCGTGATACCTAACTCCACGTACGTAACTATATTGTAGTTCATCCACGTACTTTCGAGTATATCGGGTGGTATTACAGTATGAAAACTATATAGGGGTGCTCTCACTATGTTGTTTCACATTAGACAACGCTAATATGGACTTGGGCCTCCATGTACCTTCGGGTATATTTGGGAGGACAACTTTAGGTTTCTATCCATCCATATTGAATTGAGTTGGCTACCTTGTAAATTGTGATACACTGAACACAACATTCGGGGAGATTGCCTGCCCATACTTCTTTGTTCACCAGGTTGTATTTTGCAGTTCACAATTTCTTGGTAAACCTTTTGCCTAGCATTACCCTTTTATTTTGTTTTTTTTTTTTTTATTAAAATAAATCAGTCATCATGGAAGAATGAAATATTTTTCCCCGTCATTCATGTATATTAGCATTGAAACCACCTTTACCACCAGAAGTTACACCTGCTCGGTGAAGGCGACATCACCCTATCGAAACTAGTACTATCAGTACCTCTGGTGAAGCATCATCTTCCCATATACCAGAGTTGGCACAAGTTGTTTCTACACATCTTGGTTTGTTTACTGTTTTCGAGATGAAGTCCTCATAGTTACCTGTGGTCACGATCCATCCAATCAGTGATAACATACCTCCTGAACTCGACGTTGTTCAACCAGAAGTTGATCCAGATCATGTCTCTTCTTTGCCAGAAAATCTGAATCCTGAAGTCGAACAATCGAAATATGTTCATCCATTGGTCAACCCATAATTTTATATAGCCATTGAGTCTCCCATATCACACAGTCAACCTCATGAAATATACTTTGGGCCTGACGGAAAAATACTTCCACCTGGTTTAATTTCGATTGAAGAAATCCCACAGGACAAGACAAATTTAACTCCAACCCATTTTGGGAAGGAACTTTACTTGTACGAGTCTTTTCCTCAATCACCACAATTTTTTTTTTTGATCATGTTCCCATTCAAAATCCCATCAATTCAAAAGGGTATAGATTTGGTCAAGTAACCATGCCTGAACTAACATCTTCGGTTGGGCCATCTGTTCCAATTATGTCAGTACTTGCCCTCGATACCCTGTCAATGTTTACAACTTCACCGGAGTCATATTTCCATGGTGGCCCTATGGTCCCATCAGGTTATAAATATTTATCTGGAATTTTCTCTAGTGCATATTCAAACCCATGGACTTCGCCAATGTCATCATCTGGTATTCTAACTAGAAAACCTATAGTGAGTACTGAATGTCTTGATTCTTTATAAACATCATCAAGGAAATATCAATTCGGTCCTTCTGGGTCTATTCCACCCAGTACCATACCAACTGGACTCCCAATATTTGGAGAGCAATATTTTCTTTCTTATTATCCTCCTCATGATGGGGGGAAACATTTGGTTAGCCACTATGATAGTAATCCCTCACTTTTTGGTCAACCTAATGTTGAAATGAATTTTTTTCAATGGCAGCCCACTCTTCCTATCCAATCACAAACAGTTGTACACTCGTATCAACCAGTTCAACCTGTTACACCCACATCATTTCCACTCTTTAATACATCTTTACGCTTATTATAGAATAAAAATGTTGTACAACAACCTTTTCAAGCGGGTCCTTCAACTCAATACCCTCAAGTATTGGGCCCACAAACTCCAAATCCTTCGGTTAATTTATAACAACAACCTATACCTGAAATAATTTATTCACAAACTGGTTTACCATTTTATGGGATTTCATAGCCACAACCTAGTTATACCTATCCTCAACCGAATCCAAATTATTCTAATTTTTTTTATAAAATTGGTGGACAGGCCCCTTGGTAGCCTCAGGCAAAAATACCGCAGACTTCATTTCAACAAGTATCTTATCCAGGTTTTGGTCAATATAATCCTCAAGCATTTGCGTTTCAAAACAACCCCTATCTGGGTTACCAGCAACAGTTTCCTTATGGTGGTGCTCAAAAGCTTGTTGCTCAAGAAATTCCATCATACCTTGGCTATGCTCAACTTTACCTTAATTCACAGTTGCCCTTTGTTGCAGCTTTAGAGTTACTAGATTTAAATCGGCTAAACAATGATGCAATCAACTATGCTCCTTGGTGGCCGGTGATGCCTCAAAAATTATCCTCGGATATTCCTAAGTTCAATGGAATCCCTGAGGAAGACCCATCAAATCATGTCATGAATTATCATTTGTGGTGTTCATCAAACTCACTGAATGATGATTATGTTCGACTACGTCTTTTCCACCGTACACTCACTGGTTTGGCTGCAAAATGGTATATTGAGTTACCTAGAGTTTCTTTTGATAATTTCACTACCCTAGCTATTGTATTTTTGACTTACTTCCAGTTACACATACGATATGGAACTGGAATGGAACTCTTGACCAATTTCAAACAGAATAATGCTACTCATAGTTCTGATCATATTCATCAGTGGTGTCTTCATCATAGAATGGTTAAGACATTTGATCTGCATCAGCTCCTTGCTGAGTGGCTCATTACCATCTATAATTGAGGATGTAACTAAGGGTGGCATCATCACAGAAGAGCATGTTATTTCTCGTTACCAATATTTAGACTTGATTTATACTCAATCTAGCACGCTCTATGAAAAAATTCCTAATGCACCGAGATCTAATTTTACTATTCCTCCTCAATTAAAGGATTTTCATGCTGGAGACAGCTTGATTGGTACTGCAAGAACACATCATACTACTGCATATGATCCTGCACTTTCTTTCGAAATTAATTCCGTGTCATTTGACAAAGGAAAAAGTGACAAGCAACTTGGAAGTAAGAAAAATCAAATTTATAAGCCACAGGAAAGATCATTTGATCAATCTTCTGGACCTAGGAAACCTGGTTATCCATGCATAATCTATAATGAGGAACATGTTTTTCAGTATTTTCCTCGCCCTGCTAAAGTCTCAAAAATAGTTAGACTTCCCATGTGTTAGCTGTGTTGATAGATCTGTTTCCAAATCTAGACAAAATTTGGTTGCTAAGGATCGATCTTCTAGTTCCTAAGTACTTATGTTATCCATCAGAAAACCTTCAACATATATTTTGGTGTCAATGAATAATAAATATTATGGTAGTCAGGCCACCGATCAACCTACTACCTCAACTACGAATCCATCTACAGAATCAGTACCACCTACTACTATTCCTGAATTGAAAATTAAGCCACCTAAGGGAGTAATTCAAAAATCAACATATAATACTCAAGAAAGAGCTACTCTAAATTATAATATAGTTGACGATTTGGCTCAATCCCCTTTATCTATGTCCACTCTTAAGGTATTACAAAATTTTCCCTCCCAGAAACAGGCTTTATTGTCGGCTATTAGTAGAATTGATCCAACTGATTCTGATCTAGCCGTCTTTAATAATACGAGCTATGTACCACAACTACCAACATAATTGGCATTCTCCATACAAGTAAATGTTCACAATCACCTTGTTCATCATACTATTATTGATGAGGGAGCATCTACATTTATTATGTCTCTAAATTTTTCTAAGTCACTTGGATCGCCACACTTATCTCAATCATCAATGACATTGAAGGCTTTTGATGGATCTACATATAAACCTTGTGGTATTATTAATAACATGCATGTTGAACTAGAAGGAAAAATAGTGAATGTTGATGTCAAGGTTGTTGACGGACCCATTAACTATATATTCTACTTGGAAGGCCATGTGTATGTGATATGACTGTAATTGTTTCTAAATATTTTAGAATGATCACATTTCCATATAAAGGTACAATTACAATCATCAATCAAATATCCTTCTTTGCCTCCACTCCACAGGTAACTTGAATCATTCCATTCATTTACGCACCCCAACTAGCACTTCCGAACATTGGTGTACGACTGTTAAAGGATTCCACTCTCATGGGAAGCTTCCAATTACCGCCGCTCACGACATCGGTAGAAATTGCAAGTATAGATACTTGCTACATGATCTCTTCCACTTCATCTGGCTTAAGGGAGAGTACGGGTGATTCTGAAATTATTAAGTTGGATGAGTTTCTATCTCCCAGCCCTATTGAGCTGGCATACTAATGAATCTATCTGGCTTGGGTGGTGAATCTGAAATCAGTGTCGTCGGTTGTTTAGGTTGATCATTCCTTAGATTTTGGCACTCCATCTGATCCTTTTTCCTCAAATTTCTTGACAGCTGAGAATATTTTGGAAGCCATGATTTCAGAAGGAGAACCATGGGAATATTATCATCATCAATCCCATCTTCATGATTATGAAGAAAATTATCTTAGTGAACTATATCACCCATCAATCAAAAAATTCTTTTTCAATTATTTACATATTAATGCAATCGATTCTGAGTGAAATATGTCAAATATTGAAGAAACCATTTCTATCGATATTTTGACCAAACCTAACATTGTAGAAAATATTCATGTCAGTGTGTCTTGTTCTACATCAGAACTTGAAACACATTTCTCTCTATTTCATGAATTTCGTGACGTATTTGCTTGGTCTTACGAGGAAATGTGGGCATAGATACTAGTATTGTTGAACAAACTATTAATATGTATCTTGATGTCAAATCGGTGCATCAATGACTTTGTCTTGTTCATCCAAATAAAGTCGTTGCCATCAAAGCAGAAGTTGAAAAACTTTTGCGTGTTGGCTTCATTTATCCCTTTCCGCTAACTGAATGGGTTTCCAACATCGTTCCTACCATGAAAAAAAACGAACCAATAGAGTGTGCATCGATTATCAGGACATCAAAATTTCTTGTCCAAAAGACAACTATCCTACTCCCTTTATTGACCAGATTATTGATGATTGTGTTGTATGTGAAATATTTTCGTTCATGGATGGATTTACCAGTTACAATCAAATCAATATCCCCCCAGAGGATCAACATAAGACACCATTTATCTATCCCTAGGGCACATTCACTTATAGGAAAATACCATTTGGTTTAAAGAACATTGGGGAAAATTTTCTGAGAGCAATGGATTATGTTTTCAATGACATCAAGCACATTGTTAAACCTTATCTAGATGATTTACCCGTGCATTCATGAAATCATACTAATCACCCGATGCACTTGAGAGCCATCCTTTTACGCCGTCGACACTACAAAATATGCCTCAACCCACATAAATGTGTGTTTTATGTTGGTTCTAGTCATTTTCTTGGATTCGTAGCCTCAAAAGAAGGAATTCGAATCGACCCATTGAAGGTCCAGGCTATTCTATATTTTCCTGCACCATCAAATTTACTTCATATATAGAAACCTTAAGGAAAGGCTAACTTCCTAAGAAGGTTCATTTCGAACTATGCTGAAATGGCTCAAGGATTTACTCAACTTTTGAAAAAGGGGGTTTCCTTCCATTGGGACCAAGTTGCACAAGATTCTTTTGATGTTGTCAAGGATACTCTTTTTCGAGCATCATTAATATATCCCCCTAATTATCAGAATGATTATTTCCTATATATCTCCATGACTGAAATGACCATTGCTATGGTATTGGTCCAAGTAGAAAATGGGATAGAACATCTGGTCTATTTTTTGAGTCGTAATCTCAATGGTACGGAAGTTAAGTATTCATATGTATAAAAGCTTGCCGTCCCAACTGTTCAATCTGTCCAAATATTTCGCCACTATATCCTGTTCTGGAAGATCATTATCATTTCAGATTGGAACCCCATGACTTATATCTTATCACGTCAATTGCTGGGGGAAAATATTTGAAATGGATTATCATTTTTCAAGAATTTTATTTGGAATTCATCAAATCCAAGTCAAAGAAGCCTTTAGTTTTGGCTGAGCTTCTCTGTGACCTTCCCTCTAATAGCAGTACTACTACGTCAGAACCATCAATTCCTGACGAGTCTCTGTTTCTGATCGGATCATTTGATCCTTGCTATGGATATTTCATCATTTCACTCCAAACTCAAACTTTTCGGCTTGATCTCTCTCGCTCAGAACAACGATGTATTCAATACCAAGCCAAAGATTATCTGATCGTCTGCAATACACTTTATCATCATGGTGTTGATAATATTTTAAGAAGGTGCCTCACTCATGAAGAGGCCGAAAAGGTTTTAAATGATTGTCATGTTGGGGCATGTGGTGGACATTTATTTGGATATGCTACCATGCAAAATATACTCCGCACTGATTACTTTTGGCCTACCATATTCCGCGGCTGCATTCTCACGGTCAGAATTTGTCATGCATGCGAGATTTTTTATCATAAAATCCGCAAACCACAAGCGTCAATGCATCGTGTTGTCTCTGTGGGACTATTTCTGAAATGGGGTATTGAATTCATGACCTGTAACCATCATTCGTCCAAAGGGCATGGTTATATTATTGTCGTAGTAGACTACTATACCAAATGGGCTGAAGTAATTCCTACATTCAACAACACACGAAAGAAAACTGCATTTTTCTTCTTTAATCATGTTATTGCACAGTTTGGGGTCCTGCAAGCTATAGTTACAGATCATGTGAAGCATTTTTGCAACCACATGATGACTGAATTGACTGCCAAGTTAGGATTTTCACATGATAATTCTACTCCTTATTATCCACAATAAAATGGAAAAGTTGAGGCTATCAACACATTATTAAATCTATGCTTCAACGAATGATAGGAGTTTGCAAAAGAAATTGGCATTTGATCATGTACTCGGCCTTGTGGGCATACTGAACCTCAGTGAGAAACACAACTAGATTTACTATTTTTCAATTGGTGTATGGTCTGGAAGCTATCTTGCCAGTTCGATGTGAAATACCATCATTAAAACTCACAATTAACGTGTTACCTGATAGCTCATAATAAGAAGCACGCATTTTTAACCTCATCCATCTTGATGAAATGCGTCGTGAAGCCCGATTGGCCAACGAAGCAGATAAGAGACGTATAAAGGCGCAATATGGCAAAAATGTCCAGCCTTTCATTTTCTGAGAGGGCGACTTGGTCCTTCTTTATGGTCAAGAAGCGGATGTAATAGGTACAAGGAAATTTGAACCACTATAGTATGGCCCCTATATTGTCGAAAGAGTTCTTGCGAAGGGTCCCTATGAGTTAGTTTATTACGATGGAATTCTGTTGGTGCAACCCAGAAATGGGTTGTATCTAAAACGTTACTATGCTTAATCATGAGCGTAGTGATTTTTGTATTATATTATATATATATGCTATTTATTTTCGTTAACTATCTTAGTTTGTTTTTAAAGTTTTCTTGACGTTAGTAATCCACTTTACATTTCATTGCAGATGTCTAAATATTCAGAACCATTTGTTAGATATGTTGATGGTGCTAGTCATAGTACGCAGAATCTATCCTCTGTAGCATGGGCCATTCTCGATCTGAACGATGAGTTAGTAAGTTTTCAAGGGATTTGTATTGATATATCGACAAAAGATATTGTTGAGTATAGCACGTTAATCAAATTTCTCTCTGATGCAATTTCATTTGGTATTAACCACATTATCATAAGGTTAGACTCACAACTTATGGTATTACAACTTACTAGTGTTTATATTGTTAGAAATCAAACACTGCATCATTTGTTCCTAAGTGTTCGACTTTTGGAAGGACACTTTGATTTTATTCAATATCAACACATTTCCAGAAATTTGAACACATTGAATGACTTTCTCTCTAATCAAGTTTTAGACAGACATTTGCAACACGTGTAAAGAAAACATTCACATCATTGAATAGGATTGCATGATAAACATAAGAAAAAACTGAAATCAAATGGATAGTTAGTTATAGGTTCTTACCAAAAAAAATTCCCAAGACACATTTTCCATTTCACCTCAAAATGTATGCAACACGTCAAATGTGAACTAGTGGTGCTCATGCTAACATGCTATAGATCTAGCTATCCTAAGTAGTAGTCGCATCGAGTGGTTAGGAACACCTATTGTGTGGTGTTGTAGTTGCATGGGTAACTCTTCGATTCGAAAATCCATAATCCTAAAGGTCAACCCCTCTATGTGCTGTTGAAGCTCAGTCAGAGTCTGAGCCATATCAAGATCCTAAAGGACTTCTCTCCCGACAACCATCTCTACTGGCTCGCCTCCTACACACTCTGGTTCCTCCACTTTTTGAACTCGACCAACATATTCATTACATAAATCATTTATTTTAGTCTTGGGAAAACATAAAAATACAAAAGCATTGTATAAACCTTAGAAAATAAATTAAAAACATGGTCAAAATTTTATTACCTATTGCACCCCATTGAGTGCCTTCTGGTAAAGCTAAATCTAGATCTCCTCGGAAATCAATGCCTGTATATTCATACTCATTGATGGCGACAATCTGTCGCCTGAACCAGGAAAATAATGTAGTCGAGAACAGAACGGTTGATTGGCATGCATTCCTACCCATTATTTCTACCCATCTCTACATCCTCGGATCTCCAGGATTAGACAAATCCAGTGTCACATACTGTAGCTACAGTAGTGGAATCCACTCTAAGGCAAATGAAATAAGGATCGAACCATAACTAAAATTTTTCTTCCTTCCTCCCTTTGCCTAGTTCAATTGTTCTTTTATTTGAGAAAGTAAAACTTTAGACCAGTTGAAGACTGTAGGCTCCATACACTCTAGCTCGTACTGCATATATGATATATTCACTACATGTAGTGTGGCGATGTTGAAAAGTTTTGCGATTGTGAAAAGAATGGTTGTCAAAGGCAAGTCAACATCCCAGATGTTTACTTTCCCATATTTTCTTGGATCTTCCCCTGGATAACAATGTTCCAAAACATAATCTCTCATAGTCTCTCCTCCAAGAATAGACCCTGAGAGAGAAATAGGCAAGCCTCTGCTCGCAAAACCTGTGAGAAACTATACATCCTCTACTATTATAAGAATCACTTGGTTCTTAATGTGAAATTCCTTGATAACTGGATCCCATGCTCGAACTAGGAACTCCAAGAGTTCTATTTTTTGGCTCATCCCTGACAATTGAAAGTACTTTAACAATCCACAATCTCTTAGGGCTCTTACTATACCTAGATCATTTAAGGCAAGCATATCTAGTTCTTCATGCTCTCTTTCCCTCCATGTAATTGTCATTATAGTATGATTAAAACCTGAAATACAACCATAAGAACCATTACACTCCATTAAATGCAAAAAATTAGGCAAATTTTGGGCATAGTGAAAGAATAAAAAATGAAGATTGCACCCAATGCAACCCTGAACAAGAGACAGTGCATTGTATATGCAACTAGCCTTCATTTTAGCTTCTATACAAGGCACCTTTTGATGTTCAAGGGTGTGTTTCCCTCTTTTCGAGCAGAATTTACCCTAAGGGGCATAAAAGCCTAAAAATTTACATTGAAAGGAAATGAAATGATAACTAAAGGAAATAAACAGTTCATTGCACTAACCTGGATCAAACGACAATGGAAAATATCCACATAAACGATTGCAATTAGCAACTAAAGTTCGGGGGCAAAAATAGGTTCACAACTCCAAAATGAAAATGGTAACTAGTGAACGGTAAAAATGAATAATAAAACTCTTTTTAATAGTGATTTAATTGTTTCAAAATCATATTTAATGATATGAATATGGTTTTATTATATTTTTTGTCATGAAACAAGTATTTTTAATCCATTTGATGTTGTTCTGAATAGGTTTTACAACTTATGAATAAATTAGTCATGTATATTTATTTCAAGAATGATTTGACCACAAAGAATACCTTTTATCCTTATTTTTCAAGCTTTGTTAAAAGTGAAAAAGGAACCCTTGGATTCTTCTTTTATCTCTTTTCATACTCCGAAAATGTGAAAAGATTGCCGAGCACTTGTGTTTTCAATCTCGTAAAAGTAAATGAATTGATATCTACTCAGTATAAGTTTAACCCTTTTCTGGAATGAGATAGATTATTTATGAAAAGTAATACCTTGGTCGAACATGACTAAAGAGGTTCTCTCAGATATCATTTTGCACTTTTTCGGATCTGAGCGACAACTTTACAAGAAATAATTTATTTAGCTTTCTTTCATCCTCTTTTTCAAACTCTATAAATATGAAAAAGGAATGGGTTGTCACTGTCATTAAGCTCATTAAAACATAAAAGAGCAATCGACTTGTCGATCATGGAAATAATCAAGTTTCATTCATCACTACACTCGTTAAATTATTAAATAGTGATACATTGTTCGCCTGAAGGGTTGAATTATAGATCAAGCATATTTTATCCTCCTTAAGCTTGTTAAAATATAAAGAGGTACTAGTCGACAAATGACCGGGGAAAATTTGGGAAAGTGAGAAGAACTTTTTACGGTAGCAGGTTGCTCTAGAAAATGAAACTTCACTCCATCACCATGATTATTTGTGTTGGAAATTTTTCTTGCGGTTCATTCGTACCTATGGTTCATCATACCTACACTTCAGTTTTGGGTCAATGTTGCCAACTCATCTTAGTGTCGCTGATATGTTCAAGAGAAGTCATTGACTGAATACTCATCCTTCTGCAATACTCATAAGTCTTCATTCTCATGACAGTCATCAATGAAAATTTCTATATCAAGTCATACCTTTGTCTCTGAAATCGGTAACTCCCATTTCACAATAAGGTGGCCTCCTGTAGACAACAAATCATTAGCCATGAAGTTCACTTAGAAACATCATATTCCAGTACCATGAGGCTTATTACAGCATCGACAAGATCCTCACTTCTAGAATTTTGACCGAAATATTTTGTTTCACGTTCGACATCAAATCATCTATTCACACCTTATGAAATGTACTCCAGTACCTTGAGGGCCATTGAAATCAATAGTAGTTCTCTCATGTTTGTTAACTGCTCACATCATTGGCTAGTAATGAAATGATGTCTTACCATGTTCAACTACAAATCATATATTCGCATGGCTAGACTTGTAGCTTAATGATCGATTCAATGAGATAAGAAGACCCCATATCTAGTTTCATCCATCCGGGATGTGATTTCAAGATTTTTGTACACATCATCTATATAGTGACATTACATACAGATCATCATCCAAACATGGGACTATATCTGTCGGCATGTCTGCATTGGGAAACATTCCAATGAAGACAACTTTTTGCGCTGTTTACATGTTATTAGATAGTTTATGTGCTGAGCATGGGAGTGCCTTCCCTCATAAATTTATGATTAAGAGGATATATAATAATGTAATTTATTGTAAGATTGATGCAGGTCGTCACTCCACTTCATATCTAGTCCATCACAGTGTAAAGCATCTCAATCAAAATATTATTATTATTATTCTGACTTCATGCTTTATAGGTTAATTTGGGAACCATTCCCAATGACTTGGTTAACTAGACATCATCCCCAAAACCAATGAATAGGGACTATCATCCCCTATCATTTCAGTTGCTACATGTCCTAAGACAAAGAACAAGGAAAAATCATCTATGACTTCCATTTGCAAGGTTTCAAAGATTTGAAGTTTATATTATATCATATGTGAGCTCACCAACGCTACCTCTCAAGGGACTAAGTGCGTTACATATGCAGGTAACCCCACTCAAGGGTGATTTGCAAAGCACTTCTCGATAGTCATGGGTGTGTTGGTCACATTGGGATCAGAATTCTCATTGTTCCGGAATCTCCACTTGGCCAGTGTCCTATAGAAGAGTTCACATGTGTCAAACCTCGAATCCATGTGTCCTTTTGATACCTCTAAGGCTGGGAACATGTATTTCCTATTATTAGGAAGTCATTGATTGTAAAACTACCTTCAACTCCTCTATAAATTGAGCACAGATCCTAGTTCTTGGTAAGGAAGAATTTGAGTAGAGAATTGCTGGTGGAATTTCAATTGAGGAGTTGATTTGTGTAACATACTGTTGGAGAGATGTGAATTGTGATGAGGATGGGATCCTGCTGGAGATCATGACACCAAATCAATCATTGGGTTGTAACCTCCCTTCCTATCCATTAATAACCATTGTTGCTTACTTTCCCACATATGTATATGTATAAGCTTATGTATTTCATATTATGAATTCTTATTTGATGTATATGGTTCATGTTTCATTGATTTAACTGGATAACTTGAATATACATCTGTATTATTGCTATATTTTGTTGTTTAGTGTTCATATTTGCAGGAAATATTTTGGCGATCTTGCTGAGATTTGAAGCTACAACAAGAGAGAAAGAAGGAGAATTGGAAGTTCTTGGACTCGAGGTAAGTTTCTTGATCTAATTTGTCTGTCTATTTACTGTTAGAAAAATTAGTTGCAAAGTCTTTAACTAGTTGTTCTAGATGAGCACCACATCTAGGGAGGAATGTTTTATCCGTAATCCCTAATTCTGCGTCACAATTTGAACGAGTGGCTCCATATAAACCTCTTAGTCTTGCAGGTAGTTTTCATCTTACAATGCTCTCATAGCATAAATAAAGATTTTTTGCTACATAGAAACTCCTAATATATTTTGAATATTCGACGTTAGATCTCAAATTGAGTCCACAATTTGAATATTAATAATGGTTGATTTCCCTTCTAGATTTCTCACAAAGATCTTCCAAATCTAGATATGGTGGAATATATAGATTTTTAAGACAATGATGAAGTGGAAACTCGTTTATCGAATTTATTTTATTACACTTACCAATGCAATATTGGATGTAATCAAATTAATGTCACATATTTTTTGCCATAACGGATCTTTGATCTTGTACTTCTACTGGCTTCAAACACACATGATCCTATTAACTCCACTGGTAATGTACAACACAACACAAAAGAAAAATTAATTCGATCACACCTACGGAGCATATTTAAAATATATATTTTACTATTTCTCTCAGCACTCTAATGAAGGAGGCCCAGGCGCTTACGTGCTCTGATACCATATTAAATATGGTTTAAAGTAGTAATATATTTCACACAAAGTTGTAAGTGTCAAGACACACAATTTTTACATTCAAATTACTCCGATATATAGAGTTTCTCAGATCTAACTTATTCCTAAGTTAGAAGGACACATTGAGAAAATTTCTCAACCATCACAAGCTAATGTCTCAAATATAAGACCTAAGCATTAAGTCCAACAAAAAATACAATGTGAACTATGGATCTATAGTTATAAAAATAAAACACTTATAGAGAAACTATACATATGGATTACTACCTATCTATCCGCTTCAGAATTTTTTAGATCTATTTAAAAAAAACAAAAACACAAACAACAAACAAATATGTGGTTTTGATTCACAGATTCTACGTAGGGATGAAATTTCCATAAAAAGAATTCACCAAAATATAACCAAACTACCTTAATCCAATTCTAACACCACTTTTTCTACATATTTATTTCCTTCCACTATCTCTTATTTAAGATTCGGAACCTTAGATCAAAATTCACCACGAGAGAGAAGGGCTAGCACAAGATCTGAGGTTGTCAAGCCTGTGCCGTAGGAAACCCTATCATTCCTCACATCCATCGACCGCATATGCGAGTTGGAGTCATAAAATCTCTTGTTCTAACTCATATAGGCAACTGTTTAGGCACTTTTTGGAGGTAGCCATGCATATATAACCTCGTTTGAAATCTGACCACCATATCTCAACAATTATCATGGAGGTGACATTAGATGTAGATGAATGTTGGCAAGATAATCACCATGTCCCAAAAATTATGATAAAGGTAAAACCGCATGTGCAAGTTGATCAATGTGTACTATAAATTTTTGCAGAGCTCTAAAGTTCATATGGACCATATGCAAGTTCGTCACTTAGAACATTGAATTCTTGTGAAGGTATAATTTCACATGGAAAATGTGCAAGTCAATCATCGGGTACATTGAATTATTGCATAGGTCTAGTCTCACATAGAAAAAAAAAAAAAAAAAATTCATTTCACTCCACTACCTCTTTTTGCATCGTTTTCATATTACCCTTTTGAAGAGAGTTCAAACTTTGAGATCAACAAAATTCGGGTTCTTGTCCACCAATTCCTTCATGGCTCCAAACCTATAAACTAAAGCCTCATTTTTTTCTAAATCATTCTCATAAGAATGAGATTTGTATTCCTGTAGAGGTATAATGTCATTTGGACAAAAACATAAGGTATGTCTGAACGACACATTTGTGGATGGTTTTTATGTTACCATTTTAAGGAGATTCAATTTCTAGATGAAAAAAATAGGCCATTCTTTTAGAGATTCTCAAATTTATAGGAAATATTAGTTCCATATCAATATTAATTGAGATATTAGAGGATTTTCCTCTAACAAAATAATTATTACCTTGTCATTTCTCTTAGCATCTATATAACTATTTTACCAATACAAAAATTCCTTAAGCCTTTTCTTAACCATAGCCATTTATTCTTTCATTTCTTGGAGAATGTTCAGTCCAAATATGAATCAATCATCTAATTGATCCTAATTTAAAGGTGTTTGGTAGATCTTTCCATATTGAACCTCATATATGGCCACATTAATTGATGTATGATAACTTTTATTGCATGAAAATTCTATTAATACATAATAGTTCTCTTGTCTTTAAATAAGTAATTAACTCTATTTTCACATTGTTTTATGGAAATCAAACCTACAGATAGATGAGCTTACCTAAGTTTGGTGGGCGCACTTAGAAAAACATAATAATGACACTTGACCTTTTCCCTAAAATGAATAGATAAGAGAAGAACACCTACTTGCGATCCTTCACTATTATTTGTATTCCTTTTGTCACTTCCATTGCACTCAATCGAACTGAACCTGTTTGATTGGTACTTGCAATTAATAATAGAGGATATGAAATGACATAAAGGCATATGATCTATTCGTGTTAATCAAATTGAATCGATTGAATTTGAAAATTCATAATAAAATAAATTTACACATGTATTAAGAAAAAAACAATCTATTTATTATAAGGTAGAAGGAGAAGTTACAACTAGCTGGATCAATTCGATGTCACCTCACTCTATCTTTAGTCCTATCGTCATCACATTAGAAACATCAATCTAGTATCATAACAACACTTGAAAATATTACCTCGAGAGCTATAATATTACCAACATAACTCTACAAACTAAAACATTTTCTCTCCTTAGAGGTATGACCAGTGCTCAATTTATAAAAAATGTAGGTATTTTGGCATTAATTGTTCATTGAATGGTTTTTCCAAAAATGGATGAGAAATTTTCCTTTTTCAATGGAATATTAGGATAAGTGATTTAATGGATTCTTGGTGTTCATATTCGGGGTTATCAAATAGCATGATAGCTAGAAACAATTCTAGAAGCCACTAGAATTTGGGAAAATTCCCAGAATCCTATGAATAATTTGCTCCTAGTCGACCAACACACTATAAAGTGGGCCTTTGTGCTATGTTGCGCCACTGTGCATGGGAATAATTACTTTGAAAAGAACTTATTATAGTCTATGAGTGCATTGGTAGCTCAATGGAGAATTTCAACAATATTTAAGGTAGTGAAACTTTCGTGGATAGAAACCATCAATGGGATGACTTGTTTAAGGCAAGTAACAACTGATTAAGAGTATGATATACCCTATTTATATTGATCTAAATTTCAAGAGTGATGCCCAAATTGACCTGTAAATGCTTCCCCCTCAATCATGAAGTAAAAAATAATAATGTTGAGTGATATGATTTATGATCTGATGAGTAGGATCTGAAGCAGGCGGTGATGTGCATCAATTAGAATACATTAAATCATGATATATTTTTCATCTTGGACATGAATTTCTGTAGGAGGAATACCCATACTCAGCAGATAAACTATCATAACATCAAAAATTCATCTACAAATATGGACCCATGATAGGATGAGCATCTATGTAAAGCCATTGTATGGATGACGTGGTAATACTCTGGAAATCATTGTCTGGTTGTATGAAACTAGATACCGTTTCTGAGTTCTCATTCATTCAATCTCTCAGGTACGAGTTAACCATGCAAATATGTTATTTGAATTCAAACATGGGAAGACATCGTTTGATTAACAACCAATGATGTAAGTCGTTAAGAGACGCGAGTTAAACCACCAATAATGATAACGAATCTCAAAGTATTACAGTACAATCTGAATGGTGTGAATAGATGATTTGATGTTGAACACCATACAAAGTCTTTTGGATGAAGGCTACCGACATCAGTCTGTCGCTGGAAGCAATAAATTTCCATTGATTTATGCAAACTTCAAGGTATTGGAAGGGTGTTTCTAAGACAAATTCCTAGATGATGAGCTAATTTCTACGGGAAGTGACTCATCGCAAGAGGGCCTTGATGTATCCCCCATAAATTACATGAAATGAGAGTAATGATTTTACAGATAGAAATGTAACTGATGAAGCAATGTTCAGGGATGAGAATCATGAAATGAAGGTTTATGAGTATTGCACAAGATGAGGAATTGGCAGCATTGACCCAAATCTAAAGCAATGGATGGTATGATAGACCATAGGTATGAATGACGATCAAGAAGACAACCCAATCCAAGATTGATGGAGATGAGGTGAATGAGTTTCATGTTAAATAGAGACTTGCTACCATAAAGTGATTTATCTCTTTCCCATTTTCCCTACTCATTGTTGACCGGTACCTTTTTTATTTTTTAACAAGCTTGAGGAGGATAAAAAATGCTTGATATATAATGCCACTATTCAGGTGAATCCATCGCTATGTGACTTTTTAAAGAGTATAGAAAAAGTGAAACTTGATATTGTCATGATGGAAAATTCTGTCTCTATTTGATGGTTTAACAAGTCTAACAATAGTGAGAACTCATTCCTTTTCCATGGTTAGATATTTTGAAAAAAAGGGACAAAAATAAAACTCCATAAGTTCTTTTTCGTAATTTTGTCCCTAAGGTTCGAAAAAGCATAAAATAATACCTATGAGAATCTCCTAGCCATGTTTTTCCATGACATTCCTTTTTCATAAATAATCTATCCTAGTCTAGAAAAGGGTTAAACTTATAATAATTATATGTCAATTCCTTTTACGAGCTCAAAAGGACAATTGCTCAACAATATTTTCATGTTCTCGGAGTTTGAAAACAACTAAAAGAGGACTCCATGGGGGTTCCTTTTTCGATGTTTAAGAGAGCTTGAAAAAGAGATAAAATTGTTCTTTGTGGTCAAAGTTCAATTTAATATCATGCACGTCAAATTCACTATACCAGCTGTAAACCTGCTCAAAGAACCACCAAATAGATTAAAACTACCTTTTTAATAGGAAAAAATGGGTAAAAACTATAGTACATTCATTAAATATGCATAAAATAATGAAAAAGACTATTTAAATAAGAATTTATCATGTTATTTTACCATTTCATATTTATCATTCAGTTTTAAGTGCGCTGAGCTAGTTTTTCCCTTGAAAGGAGAAGATTTATTGATCAGCGACAAAATCAGTGAAAGGAGAAGATTTGTTGATTTTCGTTAATGTTCAAAGGTATGCATATATTTTTTGTCTACCAACATTCATAGTCAGTTTCCTGCCATTCGTATACACGTCTTGACACATATTCCTTACAATACGCTAGACAACACAACAACAAAAACTAGTATCGTCATCCTTTATCCTTCATATAGATATTTTGATTACATCACTTAACATTGATTCTCTAAATTCCAAAGCGTGGATGTCATCATTGGATACTTGTATTTCTATTGAAACATCGATTTGAAGACAACCTCTACTGCTCTAACCGATCCCGTTAACTTGCTGTGAAAACTACAACGTTTTGCATAAATGATGCCTCATAAAATTAATGTCACTTATTTTTTGCGGTAACGGACCTTTGATATTGTAATTGTAGTGGCTTCAAACACACGTGATTCTAATAAATCCACTAATAACGTACAACACAAAAAAAAAAAAAAAAACATTGGTCACACCTACGGAGCATATTTAAATTTAAATTTTACTATTTCTCTCAGCACTACAGTGAAGGAGACCCAAGTGCTTACGGGCTCTGATACCATGTTAGATATGGCTTAAAGAAGTAATATATTTCACACAAATTTTTAAACATCAATGCACACATTTTTTACTTTCAAAGTACTCCAATATATAGAGTTTCTCAGATCTAACTTATTCCTAAGTTAGAAGGACACCTTGAGAGAATTTCTAAACCATCAAAAACTAACATCTCAAATATAGGATCTAAGCATAACTTCCAACATAAAATACAATGTGAACTATGGATTTGTATTTATAGAAGATAAAACACTTATAGAGAAAGTATACACATGGATTAATACCTATCTATCCTCTTACGAATTATTTAGATATATTTAAACAAAAAAACACAAAAAAAGAAACAAATATGCGGTTTTGATTCACAGATTCTATGCAGGGATGAAATTTGCATAAAATGAATTCACCAAAATCTAGTCAAACTACCTTAATCCAATTCCAACACCACGTTTTCTACATTTTTAATTCCTTCCACTATCTCTGATTTAAAGTTTGAAACCTTAGATCATAAGTCACCACGAGAGAGAAGGGCTAGCACAATATCTGAGGTTGTCAAGTGTGTGCCACACGAAACCCTATCATTACTCACATACATCGACATCATATGCCACTTGGATTCATAAAATCTCTTGTTCTAACACATATAGGAAACTATTTAGGCACTTTGTGGAGGTGACCATGCATGTATAACCTCATTTTCAATCTGAACAACATCTCCCAACAATTGTCATGGAGGTGAAATTTGATGTACATGAATGTTTGCAATATAATCACAATGTACCAAAAATTACAATAAATGTAAAACTGTATGTGCAAGTTGATCAATGTGTACTACAAATTCATGCGGCGCTCTAAGTTCACATGGACCTTATGCAAGTTAATCACTCATAACGTTGAATTCTTGTGAAGGTATAATCTCACCTGGAAAATGTACAAGTCAATCACCAGGTACATTGAATTCTTGCATAGGTCTAGTCTCACATGGATGAAAAAATTTCATTTCACTCCACTACCCCTTTCTGCATGGTTTTCATATTACCCTTCTGAAGAGAGGTTGGACTTCAAGATCAAGCAACTTAGGGTTCTTGTCAACCAATTCCTTCATGGCTTCAAACCTAGCAACTACAGCCTCATTTTTTTCTAACTCATTCTCACAATAATGAGATTTGTATTCTTGTAGAGGTATAATTTCATTTGGAAAAAAACATAAGGTATGTTTGAACTACACATTTGTGGATGGTTTTCATGTTATCCTTTCAAGGACATTCAATTTAGAGATCACACAACTAGTCCATTCTTTTAGAGAATCTCAAATTTATAAGAAATATTAGTTCCTTATCAATACTAATTGATATATTAGATGACTCTCCTTTAAAAAAATAATTATTAACTTGTCATTTATCTTAGCATCTATATAACTATTTTACCAATACAAAAATTCCTTAATCATTTTCTTAACCATAGCCATTTATTTTTCCATTTCTTGGAGAATGTTAAGTCCAAATATGAATCAATCCTTTAATTGATCCCAATTTAAAGGTGTTTTGTATAGCTTTCCATATTGAACCGAATATATGGCCACATGAATTGATCTATGATAAATTTTATTTTATGCAAATTCTATTAATACATAATAGTTCTCCTATCTTTCAAAAAGTAATTAAATCTATTTTCACATTGTTTTATGGAAATCAAACCTATGGATATATGAGTTTACCTAAGTGTGGTGGATGAATTTAGAACAAACGAAGTAACACATTTGAACTTTTCCTTAAAATGAATAGTTACGATAAGAACACCTACTTGTGATCCTTCACTATTCTTCGTCTTCTAATTGTCACTCTTGTTGCATTTAATCACATTGAACCCGTTTTGATTGGAACCTGCAATTACTAATAGAGGAAAGAAAACGAAGTAAAGGCATATGATCTATTCATGTCAATCAAATTGAATCAATTTCATTTGAAAATACATATATAAAATCAATGAACAGATGTATTAGGAAAGGGACAAATCTCTTTATTATAAGGTAGAAAGAGAAGTTACAACTAGTTGGATCCATTCGATGCCACCTCGCTGTAGCTTCAATCCTATCCTCATCACATCAGAAAAATCACTCCAATAGCATAAAAATACTTAAAAATACTACCTCGAGAGCTATAATATTACTAGAATAACTATAAAATTTCAAACTCTTTCTCTCCGTGGCACTATGATCAATGCTTAGTTTATAAAAAATGAAGGTAGTTTGGCATTAATTGGTCATTGAATGGTTTTTCCAAAAATGGATGATATAGTTTCCTTGTTCCATGGAATAGCAGCATAAGTTATTTAATGGCTTCTTAGTGTTCATATTCGACATTATCAAATAGCATGATAGATGGAAAAAATTCTAGAAGCCACTAGAAAGTGGGAAGATTCCCACAATCCTCTGAAGAATTCGCTCCTAGTCGACCAACACACTATAAAGTGGGCCTATATGCTCTGCAGTGCTGCAGTGTGTGGGAATAAGTGCTCTAAAAATCATTTATTACAGTCTAGGAGTGCATTTCATTAGGGGAACTTTGAGGTCTAAAATGGGCCTCCTAAGAAAATAATAAAATAATAGCTAAACCAATAAAATAATATTTATGAATCTTCATTTTACTTTTTGCACCACAATCCATGTAACCATGATTAAATTCAATTGAAAAAAGTGTAACAAAATAAAATTAATAAAAAAATTGTAGTGATGTGACTATAAATAAGAATGAGCTTTTTGAGGAAACATTATTATCATTGAATAACTAATGCGTTTGTCCTTTGTACTTCAATAACCTAAAAATAATTTTAAATATAAATTCATAAACTTTCAATTGTATAATATACTATTAATTAAAATTTATATTATTTAAATTATATAATAACATGTAATTAATATAATATATAAAAATGAAATAAAATAGAATATTAAATTTAATATATTATTTAATATATTTTTTTATATTACATTTTGAATTAATTTGATTTATAACATAAGAAAAAATAATACATAATATAAAAAGGAATTTAATATATATTCTATAATATTTAGATTATTTTTCATAATATTATGTATAATAATATATTATATTAATATAATCATAATGAAATTAATTTAATTGTATTTAAAATTAAAGAAAAAATTTATTGAAATGGATTTAATTTATATTTATAAGTATAATATAAGATATATATACATTGAAATTTTAGACTTTCTGGTTAATACACTTTTTGTTAACATACAAAAACTAATGTACATTTTTTCATCATACAAAGATAATATACATTTTTTATTTTGTTTTAATATGTTTGTATTGTTATTAGTATTATAATAATATTACTCATAGATTTGATTTATCATAAAATTACAAGGTTACATTTGCATTTATCTTGATTTCATATGTATAATATATATGTATAGATATTAACTTATAATTAATTCAAAATTATAATATTAAATAAAATGAGATGAATATATAATTAAAAAATATATATATTAAAATATACAAATACAATATTTATTGAAGAATGTGAAAAGAAATGAAAATTATGTAAGGATATGCATTGTATCTTTCAAAAAATATGAAATGACAATAATAAATGATAATGTTGAGTGATATTCTTTAGGATGTGATGAGTAGGGTCTGAAGCACGTGATGCCATGCATCAATTACAATACATTACATCATGATATATTTTTCAAATTGGACATGAGTTTCTGAGGGAGGAATACCCATACTCAAAACATAAACTATCATAACATCAAAAATTCATCTACAAATACAAACCCATGATAGGATGACCATATTTGTAAAGCCATTGTACGGATGATGTGGTAATACTCCTAAAATCGCAACCCGGATGTATGAAACTAGATTCGGTATCTTCTATCTTGTTCATTCGATCACTAAGGTATGAATTTAACCATGCAAATATGTGATTTGAAGTCGAACATGGGAGGATTGTTAGGATATTCCGACACATAGGAAATAGTTAAGAATAACTTATTCTAGTGTAGCGTTAGGTATAGTGTGTTTCTTTACCATGTACATTTGTAACTTATAATCTGATGGTCACGATTTGTAGTTATCTGACGGTTATCTCTCACCTCGGTATCAACGGCACTTAATCCATGGATTAACACCCGATTGGTCCATGATCTTTATTTAAAGAGCATGGAGGGTCAATTTTCCGGTAACCGTTTATGAGAGAGACATATGTAACCTTTCTTTTTATATTAATAAATTCCCTGAAGTGGTCGCATTGGCTCAGGGCATGGACTGTTTCCCTCTTTGAGGGTTTTAACCACGTGATTATACTGGTGTACTAATTTGTCACCTGTTTGTGAGTGGTGACCTTTGGTTCTTGATCTACGAAACTTAGCCTATAAATTCCTACATGGTATCAGAGCTGTTTTGAGGGCCGCATCCATTGTTGATCAAAATCCAAAGCCGGTTTCACTGCATGTGAATTCCGTTTTGTATATCTACTATTTTTTAAAAAAAATTAGCTTGGAGAACTGCTCGGTTGTGTTCGTAGCATCTGTTATAGTGAAAAACACCTTTTGTTTCATGCAAAAAGGTTTCCGGCTGCCCAAGTTATGTAAGTTTAGATCTGGAGGTATAAAGCATCTATTTTGCAGTTATATTTGTTAATAGTTCTGCTTTTTTTTTTTCTGTTTATTTTTGGTATTAAGGTTTTATTTATTTGCTGGATCTATACCCTCTTCAATGTGTATGCTCTTTTTTGTGCGTTTCATGCGATCTCAGCAAATCAGAAACACGAAAAAGGGATTTTGTTTGCTATGTATGCTCTTTCCCCGCGTCTTTGTGTGATCTCAATTCTCGAGAAATTAGAAATAGTGAAAAAAGTAACAGTTTCCGGTAAGGCTAAGTAAAAATCTATCATTCTGGTGTAAGGCTTTGCATTTAGTTTTTTTTTTTTTTTTTGCGCAAGAAAAGGCACGCACACAAAAGAGTTTAAAAAAAAAACCCTTCCTTCTTTCATACAATAATGCGATCCTTTTACTATGTCACTTAGTGAGGGGTTAGATTATGAGAATAGAGGTCTCGGGTTCAAGTCTCCTTCTCAAGCTTCTTTTGTAAAAAAAATTTGTTCAAAGGGGTGGATTTTTTATTTTTTTTAAAGCCGCACTTCATCCGGTTTCCATAATTATTCAGCATCTACAGCTCGAATTTTTCAAAAGGCTTAAATTCTTCATTCGGAAGCCATTTTTCTAGCCATGTTTTTTTAAACGGCCTAATTTTTCGATATCTTTCCATTGGAGCAGTTATTTTTAGCTTTTCTCAGCTTAATGTTTTTAAAAAAAATGGAAAGTGCATGTCCGTTTATTCTTAACAGCACCAATTATTTCCAATGGCTACCTCACATGGTAGATATACTTAGAAGTAAAAGGCTTTATATAATAGCCATATGTCAAGAAGCTAGAACTTCCGATGATGATAAAGTTCCTAAATGAGAAAATAAATAAGATCAAGCATGAGGGTTGATAGGAATGTCTATTGCTCAAGATCTTTGATTTCACATCCTTGACATTGACACCCCTGATAAAGCCCTAGAAAATCTAAATAATTTTTTTGGCATTCAAAATCAAATCACGGCCCACCAGCTTGAAAATGAGTTGCTTACTTTGGACCCTAATAATTTCTCCTCTATTGAAGACTTTTTGTCTAAATTCAAGACCCTTAGACTTTTTTTAGAAGGTTGTAAGGTCAAAAAGGAAGATGGTAGCCTCATCTATTGCATTCTTGGTAAGCTTGGCCCTACATACTCTATATTTTTTTCTGCCTTCCATTCCACTAGAGAAGCCATCATCTCCTCTGGAACCACCTACAAGAATGCCTCTTTTGATTCCTTTTGTGATTCTTTGATAAGAGAACAAGAAAAACTCTTACACCTTGGTCTTATCATTCCTGGAAACGCTTCTAATAAAGCCTTAGCAGCCCAACAACCACCATATCAAAAGAATCTCAAGAAGCAATATCCTAAAAAGTATGGTCCTAAACAAAACAAGGGTCCTAAGCAATTTCAGACGCAAACCGAAAAATCAAATCACCAAAATGATAAAGAAAATAAAAACAAAGGGAAGAAGATAGATAGACATGGCAACTTTTGTAATTGTGATGGCCATATAGAGTCCAAATGTCTTAAGAATATGGAAGCCTTAGAAGCAGCAATGAAGAAGCACAACATCAATTTGGAGCACTCTTCACCTTCATCTTTAGGCATGAAATTTTCTGCTTCTGGTTTTCAAGCATCAAGATCTGGTTATGCGTTAACTGTATCTTCCTCTTCTCCTTCTCATGAGTGGCTCATTGATTCTAGAGCTTCTTACCACATGGCCAAAAATAACGCCATGTTTTCTTCTTTAGATGATTGTAACACCAAAAATATTTATGTTGGTGATGATAGATCTCTTAGTGTTGTAGGATCTCAAACCATTCATCTAGATAATGGTTAGTTTAATGATGTACTATGTGTTCCTACCTTGTCATGCAACCTTCTCTCTATTTATCAGATAACTCATTCAGGTGAAGGGAAAATAGTAAAATTCTCACCTCATGATGTTGTAATCAAGGACCTAAAATATCCTAAACATATTTTAGCTATGGTATTGTTGATGATTCCACAACGTTGTATAAGTTTGAAAAATTTGGGTCATCGTGTCTTCCCTCAGTTTTTGTTGCTCATAATGATGAAGTGAGCAAACTTTGGTATGAGCTATTTGGTCACTTAAACTACCACTCCCTTCAAACTCTATGCAAGGAAAATATGGTGATGGGTCTTCCTAAGGTATCTTTCCGAGATGGTGTTTGCTCCAAATGTGTACTCAGAAAACATCATCGGGATAGTTTTGACAAACTTGCCTCTTGACACGCTTCAGCCCCTTTGCAGCTTGTGCACAATGATTTACGTGGTCCACTTCATGTTGTTTCTTTCTCTGGTTGCAAGTACTTCTTTATTTTCATTGATGATTTTTCTAGTTTCACTTGGGTATATTTCTTAAAACTCAAGAGTGAATTTTTAAACATGTTCTTGGCCTTTAAGGCCTTTGTTGAGAAATAATCTCGACATCAAATTCTTAAGTTAAGATCAGACAATGATGGAGAATATTTTAACAAAAAATTTATAAACTTCTGCACTGAGCATGGCACTCAATTGCAACATACTATTCCATATACTCCACAAAAAATGGTGTAGTTGAAAGGAAGAATCAGACCTTAAAAGAAATGGCTAATTGTATGCTTCTATCTAAAGGACTTGTTCTCAATTTTTTGGGCAGAAGCCACTAACTGTGAAAATTACATAGTAAATCACACTCCTACTAAGATTTTAAATAATATAACTCCAGAAGAAGCTTGGAGCTCAATCAAACTAGATGTAAGTCACTTTTGTGTTTTAGGAAGTGATGCTTGGGCCCATATTCCAAATGCGAAACATAAAGCCTTAGAACCTAAGAGTGAAAAATGTATTTTTTTTAGATATTCTAAAGATGTCAAAGGATATATACTTCTTCAACCAAATTCCAAAAATATAATCATTAGAAGAGATGTAAAGTTTGATGAATATATATCGGCCTGCGAGCCTAGTTCGGTGGGTGTGCCACCTTTGGCCTGCAAGCCTAATTCGACATATGTGCCACCTCTCTCTCTGTCTCTTCTATTTTTAATAGCATTCCTTCTAGTTCATATGATGACAGCAAGGATGAAAATCCTCCTCCAGCTCATGAAATTTTTCCTTATAATCCAGCGCTTCAAATATGGGCCCGCTCTACTCCGGATGCAAAAGGTTCTCTTGCAGGTGACCCTGCCGATCGATGACATACACGTTCTCAGTTCGAAAGAAATTCTTCCTTATTGGCTCAAGTTCCAGAAAAAATTGATCCAGAAACCTTTGAAGAAGCCTCCATTCATCGAGATTTGGATGAAGCTATGAATGAAGAGTATCATTCCTTATTGGCAAACAATACTTGGGATCTTGTTCCTCTTCCAAAAGGAAGAAAACTTGTCATAGGAAAATGGGTTTACAAAATAAAGTTTGTACCAGATGGAAAAGTGGATAACATAAATCTCTTCTTGTCGCTAAAGGTTTTTCACAAATTGAAGGCATTGACTATACTAAAAGCTTCTCCCCTATTCCCAAAATGAATCCTATCTACCTTGTTCTTTCCCTTGTTGCCTCCTTTAAATGGGAAGTCCATCAGATGGATGTTAAATTCGCCTTCTTACATGGAGATTTGCATGAATAAATCTACATGGAGCAACCCCCTGGCTTTATCCAAAAATACTCTAGCCTTGTTTGTCGCCTGAGGAAGTCTCTCTATGGCCTCAAACAAGCTCCTCGGGCTTGGTATGCCAAAATGGATAGATTTCTCTTAGATAATGCCTTTTCTAGGTGTCATTCTGACAACACTGTGTACACCAAGAAAGTAGGTAATTCCTTCACCATCCTTGTTATTTATGTTGATGATATTATCCTTACTGGTAGTGATCAAAACCATATAAACCATGTCAATTCTAGCCTCAAAAAGAATTTTGAAATGACAGACTTAGGACACTTGCATTATTTCCTTGGTCTTCAAGTCTTGCAATCGAGGGAAGGCATTACCCTCTCTCAGTCCAAGTATGCATGTGATCTTCTACACCACTTTCACATGGAGGAATGTAAGCCTGTCCCTTCTTTATTTTAGTCTAGATTCAAGCTTTCAGTCAACTGTACTACCCCTAAACTTGATGCTACCTTATACCTTCAACTTGTTGGTAAACTTTTGTATGTAACCCATACTCGTCCTGAACTTTCCTTTTCCATTGGTCTTGTCACTCGGTTTATGCACCAACCTCATGAAAGTCACTGGAAAGAAGATAAAATAATATTTTGATATATTCGAGGTACATTTTATTTCGAGATTCATTATAGTGCAAGAGCATCTCCCTTGTTGATTGGTTTCACTGATTTTGATTGGGTTGGTGACCCTGATGATCGGAAGTCCACTGCAGGATATGTATTCACTCTTGGTTAAGGACCTATTACTTGGTCTTGTAAGAAATAAAGTGCCATCTCCCTATCTTCATCAGAAGCAGAGTATCGTGGTACAGTTGAAGCCAGCAAAGAAGCCATGTGGCTTCGTCAAATCCTGTCTGAATTTGGTCTTCATCAGTAGCATCCAACTACACTTTGGTGTGATAATGAGAGTGCCATTCAGCTATGAAAAGATCTAGTTCAGCATCAGCATATGAAACACATTGAACTCCACATACACTTCATCAGAAACCTCATTCATGATTGTGTTCTTGAAGTGCATTACTGTCCAACCAATGATCAGGTAGCTGATATCTTTACACAGACACTCACAGAACTAAAGTTTACCAAAATTTGATCCATGCTTGGAGTTCAGGAAAGTTGTCATTAAAGGGGGATAGGCTCTAATGCCTCCTTCCTTCTCCTATTGTGTCACTTTTGTAAATCCTTCAAACCTATCCCAATTTTTTCTTAAGGGGGGATGTTAGGATATTATAACACATAGGAAATAGTTAAGAATAATTTAATCTAGTGTAGAGTTAGGTAAAGTGTGTTTCTTTACCATGTACATTTGTAAATTATAATATGATGATCACGATTTGTAGTGATCCAACGGTTATCTCTCACCTCAGTATTAACGGCACTTGATCCGTGGCTTAGCACCCAATTGGTCCATGATCTCTATTTAAAGAGCATGGAGGGTCATTTTTATGGTAACAGTTTATGAGAGAAACATATGTAACTTTTCTTTTTATATTAATAAATTCCCTGAAGTGGCCGCATTGGCTCAGGGCATGGACTGTTTCCCTCTTTGAGGGTTTTAACCACGTTATTATATTGGTGTACTGATTTGTGATTTATTTGTGACCGGAGACCTTTGGTTCTTGATCTACATAACTTACGGTATAAATTCCTACAGAGACAAGATATTATTATATTTTCGCTTAAAGAAAATAGGGTTGGGATTTTTTATTTCTGGTTATTCGTTTACTAGTGCGTCCCTTAATCGAACTACACTGGTGCGTCGAGTTATAAAACAACACTGGTGCACAATACCAAAAACGAACCAGTGTGGTTATCTCTATATTATGCACCGAAATTAAATTTACGTTTGTGCACAAAAATTTATTGTTGTTTTGCTCAAATGTAGGGAAAAAATATCATATCTTATATGCAATGGAAAATTCTTCAAAATCCATCTCGTTCCATAATATTTCTCAAAGTCCATCGCGGAATTCTCCCTATCCATATGGAGACGTAATATTTACTTCAGATTTGTTTTATATTTTCACAATATAATTGAATATATGTTTTTTATCCATCTAGTCAGTCATGCAAAACTTAATTAAATTTATAATGTATACAAATTTATAGGTTCATTCAGATTCAACATCGAGTTCAAATGCACAAAATATTCAAACTGCTCCAAAATGTCAGAATTTCTTATCAGGAGCTTCATACCACAAGGCGCATTTGGTAGATGAAAATGGATAGTTGATTTACCTTGCCAATTGTAACAATATTGCATCTTCTAGTCACAATCCCGAGACAATGATGGTAATTATAATTATAATTGTTTCGTATATATATTTATTAATATGTAATTATTTCAACGTCAAACCAATTTATAATCATGCAATATTGTCAACATGGTTACTAATTGATATCATATATTTTTTACTGATAATGCTCAAATTTATTTATTTTTAATTATTAGGATTCTAGCGATGATGAACGACCTACCTACCATATTTTTTTGCACCCCATGACAATGTCAAATCGAGAGAATATTGAATTAAGAGAAAAAATCAAAGAGGAACGATACCAAGAATGGTTGAATCAACCACCAATTCAATTCCCGCTACGTCCAGATTCACCAATCAGGAATGACTACATCAATAGTAGTTCTTCGTAAGCTGGAAATGGAGGAAATAAAATAGAGGTTGGTATGGATGATTACTTAAGGAATACTACTGCCATGGAGACAATGTTGTTATATACATTCCAAAATGATGATCATCTAGGGGATGATGCTCATATCGCTGACACCTTTTTCGAAATCCTTAAATTTGCTTCCACCACCTTTCTCTTTGGACTTGGATGTCAGTCAAATTATACCCAGTTGGGGACAACGATGTTACTGTACAACTTGAAAGCAAAGTTTGGCCTGTCGAATGCATGCTTCTCGGAAATTTTGAGGTAAGTTACCATAAAATACTCTATATATATTTGAAATATAATCAGTACACTGTAATGAACATTAAAATTGTATATTTTATGAATTTTAATAATTATGTCGACATTAATGTACATTTATTAATATATTTTTCCATGGTAACCAACTACAGGTTATTCAAAGATAAGGTTCTTCAGAGTGATAATGTCTTGCCTGGTAGCTGCGAAAAGGCAAAGAAATTATTGAAAATGTTAGGTGTTGAGTACATATCATATCATGCATGTCCAATCAATTGTATTCTATATAGAGGAGAATATGCAGACAAAGAGATGTGTCGGAAATGTGGGCATGACAGGTATGATAAATTAAAAAATAAGGGTAAATCACGTATTGGTCCTCTTTTTAAGATATTGAAGCACATGCTTGTAATCCCAAGGATTCAAAGGCTCTTTTGTTGCAAAGAATTAGCTATGTTACATCGATGGCATGTGTCACACAGAAGTCACTTGGGAGTTATGCGAACGCCAACTGATTCAATAGCCATGAAGCATATAGAGGATACATTGCTCGGAAAATTCAAGGATGAAGTACGAAGTCTATGACTGAACATTGCCATGGATGGCATCAACCCATATTCCCTCCTGAACACCAACTATTATTTTGGCTTGTAGTAGTTATCAATAACAATATCCCCCCATGCTTTTCCATGAAGAATGAACATCTTATGTTGGCTCTCATAGTCCCTGGGAGAAGACAAGTGAAAAATATGAATGTTTACTTACAGCTACTGGTAGATGAATTGAAGAAATTATGGGATGGGATAAATGTTTACGATGTATAAAGACCCATCATAGCAGATAGGAGTTTTACGTTGTATGGCATATGTGCTTACATGTCACATGATTATCCAAGCTTAGGATTTTTCTCTGGTAAATTACATGTTTAATTTATTGATTTGTTTATATATGTAACAATATTCTTCCACATATTAGTTATTTAATTCATTGTAATATTTGTTTTGATCTTCATGACATTCTTTAATGTTTTGTGCATATTAATTAATGTATACAAATATCATCTCGCAGGTCTTATAGCAAAAGGGTATTTTGGATCTAAATGTTGTGGAGCTTCTCTGAAAGCTAGATAGTCCAAGGACCTACGAAATCCAGTGTATGATTGCTCCAGAGTATTCCTACCAGAAGAACACCCTTATAGAAGAGCATCATCCACTTGCAATGGTAAATGAGAGAGAACCCAAAGGCCTTCAATAATGGCACCAGCTGAATGGATTAGAGAATATGAGAGAGATAAGGAGAAGGAGTTCATAGAAATGTTCGATTCAAATGGGGAGCCTATGTTCGATGATCCAGATTTCTTGGACACCTATGTTGAGAAATTTCCCATTGGGATGGAAAGAAAATCCATATTTTATGACCTCCCATATTGGGAGCATCTTAAGATTACCCGCTTATTAGATCCCATGCATATATTTAAAAATGTTTCATCTTCTTTATGGAGGCACATATCATGAAAACAAAGTGACACATTGGTTGTTAGGAAAGATCTTATTACTTAAAAAACTAAAAAGAAATATTGGCCAAGAGGATTAGAGACTATGGGATCATAGGCAAGCGCTGGTCCCTCTAATTCATGCTTTTTCAAAGAAGGTGATGTCCCATGGATTTTTAAAAAGATGATATATCTTTGGCAAAGGAAGTTATAATGGATGTGAGGGTGCCAACTTCATATGGGTCTTCACTACGGGGCTGCTTCACTGTGGATTACCATTTTTTGGGGTTGAAATCACATGACCATTTGAATCTTCTAGGACTACGTATAATGTCAAAATCATGATTTTATTATTTTTTATATTAATAAATTTTATCCCATGAGGGGATCATAAAACATAACTAATTTTGTATATTATTGGACATGTTTATAACTTTGTAGTTTCATTATCCTTTCTTCATGCGTGCGTGTGTGAAACATGAATTCCCTCAAGACCTATGATGCACCATATCTAAATTATCTGCATTTGTATGTTGGATCACGTCAAAGGAGATTCATGTGGCTAGCATTCCACGGTGGCATCAAGAGATAGTTGAGATTGTTTGTATGTTTGAAAGGGAATTGCTGACAAGTTTCATCAACTTACAGGTTCATCTTCTAATCCACCTAGTAGATAAGGTTGAATCAGTTGGGGTGGTTTCTTGTTGTTGGATGTTCTTCTTAGAGAGGTACATGAAGAAATTGAAAGGTTTTGTTCAAAAAAGGGAAAAACCTGAGGGGTCTATGGCAGAGGGGTAGATATCGTATGAGTATTTCTATTATTCCATTGAGTACATCAAGAAGATCGACCACAGACCAGGTGCGGTGATTTGGGACGATGAAATGGGTGAAGACAAAAGAGAAGGAGAGTTGCTCCAAACGAGTGGAAAAAAGTGCTTGATAAAGAGTAAGCGACTTATAATTTTTAAAATTTACAAAAATTAATTAATATTCATGTTGAACTTCGATATAATGTATATTTTGATCTCTAAGTATTATATAATGTTCATTTTATTTCATCAGCGAATTCAGAAATTGAAGAAATCAATAAATTAATTCTTTACAATTCTGAAGCGACACAATCGTGGGTCACATTGTACGAAAAAACCAGGATGAAATGGGATAGTGATAGGAAATAATTCAGATGGTGTAATGTTCGAAGTGTGCCTTATACTGATCATTTAAAAGAAAATATGCCTAATATATGCCCCAAAATTTGGGTTGCTAAACAATTCAGAGAGAAATACGGTGCTACTAGTCGTTACCCACGTGCTGAAGAGGATTCACTAAACGTAGGGATTGGGTGCAACAACTTGGTAATAATATTTTTAATTTATATGTAAATTTGAAACTTATATTAAGACATCTACATTTCATATTTTAACTATTGGATTATTATTTATAAGACACATGACACTATGATTTTTTTAACATTTTTATAATAGGTGCATTTGTTCCCATTTATGTGGGCATATGGACACCATTTTCTCACAAAAAATGCCAATGCTGGAAACATCACACAAGACTATGGAGTTGAAGTTGAGTTCGATCAATCTAGTTGATCTAGCCAACATGATCGAAACCTAGTACGACGGATGTTAGGTTACGTTGGAAAGATAAAAGAGATCATTGAAGTGGATTTTTCTTGTTTCCAATGTGTTATTTTTTGGTGCAAGGGGTGGGACACCTTTGATCAGAATAATTTAAAGGAATATCGCGATAGTAGGCCGATATGTATCAACTCTAGAAATATGTGGGATGAAGCTAAGGAGCCCTATGTTTTCCCTGAACACTACAATGAGGTGTTTTTTTTACCTAGATGTGCTGGATAGGGATTGTTGGTTCGTATTGACACATGACCCTAGATCAAAGCATATTTTTTAGAACAATAGTGTTATCATGCCATGCGAGTGAGAAGATAATGAGGGTGATAATGAGAACCGAGATTGATATGGTACATTTTTTTATTTCATCAATATTTATACTTTTTAAGATGGGTTTTTTTCGAAATATTAATATAATATGTATTTTGAATTAATTGGTAATTTCCATTGTGCTAATGTTAAAATCAATAATTCGGTTGACAATTTGCAATTATGTTGATCTCAAAAACAATGGTGTACTGTATAAATTAATTCCTTTTTTTGCATCTAAGATCATAATAAAATAACGATAATTCTAAAGTAGAGGAATTTATTTGCATTATTTTCTAAACTTGATTATGTTACAATAAATCATATTATTCTAGATTTATTATTTTACAATTATTTAAAATTTACAAATTTACAAATTTAAAAATTTTAATAAATTCATTTCACATTAATACAATTAAAATTTTACAAATATTTTACATACAATTAGAATTAGAATTACAATTACAATTTTACAATTTCACGTACAATTACAATTACAATTACAATTTTAGAATTTTACATATATACAATTACAATTTTACAAATTAAAAAATTACAATTAAAATTACAATTTTCGAATTTTACATACAATTAGAATTACAAATATTACAATTTTACAATATCATGATCATTTAGTATTAAATTAATTAATAAACATCACGTTCATGATAACCATCGTACAAACATCATATTTGACTAAAAAACACATTCAAAATCACTAACTGCATCATCGTGATTATGATCATCTAACAAAGCATAATTAACATTATATATTAACATCATCACAACACAAACATCAAATATACATCTCATGTCAAATAACTCATGCTATCACATACACATCTATGCAGAATTTGCACATTAAATGAAGATATCTAACATGACCTAACAACATACACATCATGATGATCACCAACATGTAAATTAAGTACAACTGCAACATGAACATAAAATACATGGACCATATATATATAGATGGATAGATAGATAACTTAATAATGTTAAAAATATACAACAATAATATAAATTTCATGGATTAGCTGGTGGTAGTACAACATCAATATCAGTACTAGTGGAGGCCTAGTCATGATCATGAGTATTGATGGGTGCTATAGGCTGCTGACTCGACGTGGCCAATGGTACAGCCTCATCTCCATGATGAATGCTGCTAGATGCTAGTGGAGGCTCATTCTCATCTAGCATGAAGAAATATGAATGATCATGAGATGATGGTACGCTGCATTTCACAGACTGTCCATCATGTGTTGTGGCTCGATCGTAATGTGCAATAGTCCTCGTTAGTCACGTAAAAGTTGTCGTAACTCGTACGACGTATCGCATCAAGTTGTACATGTCACACGAAATGACTCTCCACATCCATAATAGCCTATCATTGACCTTTGTGTCTCTGTAATGAGCGGGCTTGATGCCTGCCTCAAAAATCAATACAATGAGTTGGTTGCGCAACTCCATTCTGTATCTAGCATCATTAAGTCGACCACGCATTGGCGCACCAGCAGGAGCAGGTCTCTCTCCACCGGCTTCCAGATGATGCTTGGCATCTGGCATTCCCTCATCATCATCAAGATCCACACATGGATCATGTCGTGGTGGTGGAATCTCCTCGCCATCAAAAGAGCCAATGTCTGAAAAATATATAGCAGTACACAACAATAATTAGAAAATTTCATTACACAATTTAATAAAAAAAATTAAAGAACATGTTAGAATAAATTCAAATAAAACAGTAATATTACCTCTATCATCTGGTGTCTCATCAGCTGTGAAGAGGATGTTGGCACACCCTCGCCAATCCGACCTCACATAAGGACAGGGGACCATAATGAAGGGATTATCATCAACACAGGATAACAACTCCAGCACATCATCTGATGTCCTCTTTGGAAACAAGGTCTCCTCCCTGTTGGGAATCATCTGCCCCCACATGTGCATATGTGCCTAAGTAATCAACCTATGAGGCTACCGAAGAAAAGTAGGCCTCGTCTGTGGAAACCTCTCAAAAGATAAACAAAAAATCTCGGAAGAAAAAGGGAAGTTGACCCTCCCTTGTGCATGACCATGACATCTATCTAATGATGTACATAGCTGCCACAAAAAAATGGCATACCACCTGACAAGTCATGGTTGTTGTACTAAAGAATCAACATAATATAAAAGTGAGAAAATAATGCATTGGCCATCATTGGTCATGTGCGAGATGGTCAAAATGATAAGTGAGATACACTGGACCTCCTCACGACCAACTGCACCAATACATAATTGTCCTCCAGTGACCCGAAAATTTGTAGGAGATACTAAATTTACTCCAATTTATCTCTGGGAGTAAACTGATTGAATCCCTGCTACACAGCCAGCTGGAACCTCAGGGAATGAGGGAAAATTCACCCCTCTCCTCAATAGCCCTGTAATAAAATATATATCCTCCTCATTGGGCCTGTACCACTAGTTGATACCAATCCGAAAAGCTTGTTTCTAGGTATTCCACCTTTGGATAAGATGTCTCAAAAACAAACTATGGGACTTTAGTGAAGAAGCCTCCTCATATAACTTGAGGAGGCCTACCTACCTTAGGAGCCCCTGTGTTGCTGCTGTAACAGGGTGAGGGTATGCATCTCTCTCCCTTTCTCATGCCTCCGACACACGAACCATGTTATATTGTTCCGCCTATTGTTGTTGGTATTGCCCCTCTTCTCTCCTTTCACGTCTCTAAATGATTGACATATTAGACATAGTTGTTTTATTAAATGAGACATGTATTTAGAAATATACGTATATAATTTTTTTTTGAAAAATAAATAAAAAAACAATCGGTGCGCCAAAAAAAAAGTCACACACTAGTCCCATTGCATCTTTCAATAGAGCGCACCGAGAATGGTGCACCTAATGATATTCAGTGCACCGGAGGTGGTGCTCCAGAAATTTTTTTTAGTGCACCGTTGAGTATGTGTAGTGTTAGGAGGACAGTAAACTGACTACACTATAAGTCCTAGGGTGTATAGCTAAGTCAATGCAACACCCTCCTACCACCATACATAGTCGTCGGTGCGGTATTTTAAAAGGCCACACTGTTGACGCAGGCCAAATACGGTAAGACGTGCGCTAAAAAAAATAGTCGTCCCGGGGCAATTATTTCAGTCAATGCACCACTTCACCACTATTAACCTAGGTCAACGGTGTGGCCAGGTAACCAGCCGCACCGATCTTTTAAAAAAAAATTAAAATAACATGGTGCGCCTTTGGTACTGCCCCGAAACCGGTGCAGATACCCTTAGCTCCAGTTTACCAAGTAGAACCATTGACAATGTGGAATTGCGCTATGAGGTGTGCTGATAAAATTATGTGCCCTGGGGAAAATAATTCTGTCAACACACCGAGCTGTCGCAATCGCACATTCTTAATGGTGAAACCTGGTAAACGACCGCACCGCACTTTTTAATTTTTTTTTAAAATAACACTGTGTGCCTATCAATACCGCACTAGAACCAGTGCAGATACCATTTACCATGAGTTGTGGTGTGGCCTGTAAATCTACAGGCAGCACCGTAGACCAGTGCTAGCTCAACGACTGAAGCACACCGTGCGACAAATTTTTTATTTTTTTTTAATGGTTAATTTTAAGATTTTCTGAAATTTTAATCCGCTAAAAGGCTTAATTATGGAAAAAAAAGAAAAATACCTGTACATTTACCCATCGAGGAGGCATGTTTGCCATAGAATTTGCAAAATAAATTTTGTCCAAGTTTTAGAAAATTCAAGCTGGAGATTGGTCAGCAATGCATAGCAATAATGCGTGTAATGAGTGAAATGGGAGCACCAATGTCAGGGAAGCTCAAACAAAAATAACTTGCACAGGTGCTTGAGAGCTTTGTAGCATGAAAAAAGGTGAGAAAATTGGTTTTTTGGCCGTAATTTTTTTTACTTAACCCTGTTTCTGTGTGCACAGTTTTTATTGGCGTAACGGTGCATTTGTGCTATGCCACCCTGGGTGAATTCTATTTCCGCGTGCTTTTATGATACATCGATGTAGAATAGTTGTAATGCACATGTTCTCTATAGTAATATGTTGTACTAAGCATGGTGTCCGGTGAGCCAATTTTTAGTGCATTTTTTTGGCCATAATTTTTTTTATTTAACCCTGTTCAATTGTGCGGGGTTTATGGGCTCCCCGCGCGTTGTCATCATTCCGACCCGGGCGGTTTCTATTTTCGCACACTTTTAATGAGGTACCAATGCTGAATATTTTTCACGCACCGGTGCACTTCTTTAATATAAGGCACCGGGTGGGTGTGTACGGACTGTATGGTTTCCAGTGTGCCAATGTTTTGTGTGGTTTTTTGGCCGTAATTTTTTTTATTTAATCCTCTTTCGGTGCACAGGGTTTATGGGCACCCCAGTGTGTTTCCTTTATTCTACACTTGGTGGGTTCTATTTTCACGCACGTTTTCTAAAGCATCGGTGGGGAAGAACTGTAAGGCACTGGCGCTCTATAGTAATATGACGCACTGGGCGGCTGTGTTAGCAATGCACGGTGTCTGATGTGCCTATGTTTTGTGTACGTTTTTGGCCGTAATTTGTTTTTTATTTAACCATGTTCCAGTGCATGGGAATTTTAGGGAAACCTGGTGCATTGGCGACTCGGTGTGTTTAAGGGAAACCCGGGCAGTTTTGGTGTTCGCGTGCTTTTTATGAGGCACCGGTGTGGAAGTTATATAAAGTACTGGTGTGATATATAAATACAACACATCGGGTGGGTGTGTATGGAGCACATGGTGTCCAGTGTGCCAATGTTTTAACTGCATTGGTGCTTTCTCATGTTGAACGCACTGGTGCATTTTACGGTGATAAGAGCACCGGACGAAATACATCTGCAAAAACCTCCTTCCGCTAACCTCCTTTAGGAACCTCCGCTAGAAACAGATGTCTAGGGTATTTTTGTAAGAGGTTCCTTAAAAACATCCGCTAGAGGGTCTTTTCCTTGTAGTCAATGTAGGGTATTATAACACATGCCACATATTTCCAAGGAATTTTAGACATTTTAGATGATATATCATGTCAAGATGTAAATTGTGTTACTTAGTTCTCTTATGACCACAGTTGGATGTGATGAGCATTTCCTTGGTAACTTGTTAAGTGGGATGAGTTGAGATTAGACATGAGTAACCTAAGATTACTTAGAGGTATTTATTAAGTGAACATGACATATTTTGAATTTCCATGACACATGAGAATCTGGGTTTGGTCGTAGGATATTTGATGCAAACACACTCAAGTTCCACAAAAAATCTACTTTGCACAAGAAAATCTACACACATCAGTGAATCAACTAGTGCACATGACAATGATTAAAATTTTAAAACCATTCTTCATTAAATTAAAAATTATAATAGAATAGGTTAGAAATATTGTATTGGGGATCATGGCCCTTTACAATCACAGTGATACAAGGAATAAAACTAGGGCTTGGTGTTAGTCCTTTGAAAGAAAATATACGTGGAACAAGAAAACACTTGACCCACTTTTTAAGGGCGACCACACATAGCCCTTTCTATGCACAGGTCCTAAACACATCTTACAGGTCATATTACCTCCCATTATGCAACTCCTCAAACTGCCTCTATAAATGAACTCAATTGAAAAAAAAATTCCCCTCTATCTATATCTTTTTTCCTTTAAGGTCTGCAACATTCAAGGTTTCTGATCAATTGTTCACAACTCCATTTGTAAAAAGCTCTTCAGTTTGCCCAATTTTTCCATACTCCTACTCTAATATGACAAGTCTAGGGCTATGGAGGTTTCCCTTCTTCTCACTAACTCAATCCTCTATAATATAGTGATCTAGGGCTACTTGGCTAGCCCACTTGACTATTACTTTAGTCCTTCAAAGTATGTACATCCTTAGGCCCAATACACCTACCCTTATACCATTCTTGTTTTCCTTCGAAAGTACATGACTTTGGGATATTCTTTAGAAGTCATCTAAAAACCCTACAACTGTAGTTTGACTGCCATCAATTTTCCCTACCAAAATCACTATTCTTGTGTACCAGTTTCTTTGTTGTCCAATATTATATGAAAAAATCTGAATTAATCCTCTTATCATCCTTGTAGCAGTTTTTAGATGAATGAACTAGGGTCATAAATCATCCAGTAACATTCCATTGAATAAATATTTATAATATGCTTCAGATCTATGTCCATAAATCTACTTCATGTCTATCCATTCCACATATGGCACATTTATTCTTCTCAATATTCTACTGATGTTCAACGTTCCTTTGGATTTTCTATCTCTGCATATGGTTATGCAAACCATATTCCAAATATGTTGTATATATTTGAGAGATAAACCTCTCTTGAAGGGTAATGACCTCTCTTCTTCTATGCATATTTTTCACAATATTAAGGGAATACCTTATGGACTGGACATGCCAAGAAGAAAACCCTATCCACCAAAAGAAATAAAAACAACTCTTTCCTCCATAAGAGACTCAACCTAGCTCATACAGATCCATAGATTCTAGGAATTTCGTTGAAAAAATATTTACTTGAACTTTAGATATCCATGACCCTCAAACTATGGTTACCTTAGTCAATATTACACATGTGGCTACTTTTTTTCTTGCGCTACATTCTCCTACAGGCCCTCCCCCATTTGTGTTGGTATTATCACAAACCCTCCAACCTACTAACCACAAGGTGATAAGGTCCCAAACCTATCTACAATTTCAAAATTTGATGTGGCTTTATCACAGAAACACCATTGAAATCACATGTCCAAATTATTACGAGTCACCTCTCTTGAGCTCGACCTACCATAAGAGAACCAACAATATTCCATCCTTCTTCCTATCTCAAACCTATTAAAGTATGTGGAATTCTTGTGAACCCTCACATGATGATCTTGTTCTTGGTGGATGATCAAGGCCTTCCTTTAGCAACCCTTCCCAACCCTTAAACCTGACCTACTTTAGGACTACATTTCTCCTAGCCTCCTTAATCAAATGAGATCGTCCTCACTTTATTTTCTTGCCTTCATACTAGGGCCTCCTATAACTTACAGTCTGTATAGAATTAGATGTTAGGAAATATAATGTTTTCCTTTTTATTTTATTTTTAGATTTTAAACTCCATCTTGGGTCCAAAACTCCTTCATTTGGGTTCTTTGGTGACAAATCCTTTTGTGACCAAAATCACACATGCCCATTTCACTAGGCTTGTGGAGTACCTTCCAAGCTACACAATTCAATAACATAGTCTAGTTGTAGTAATTGTATCTTGGTCAAGCTGTTGTATTCAAAAGAGGAATTGGTTTGGTTACCAAGTTGCAAATTAAGTAAGACTAGTTTAGAGGGTATGATAGATAGGGAAGGTTAGGGCCTGCCAAGGAATGAAAATGCATGCTGATACATGCCGAAAAATGTTAATGCACATTGAGCATTAACGAGTTTTGATGGATCACAAAGTAGAACTAGGTAAAAATGCATGGAAATGAACAAATAAGAGTGTGTGTTATGGAGTGTCAGTGAATCCAAGTGTGCCAAGGATGAAGTGACTTACAAGAAGTTCATAATATGATTTTCAAGAGGAAATCCTACGATTGTGATAAGGGGCTTGAAAAATAAGTTTTAGACAAAGGTAGACATTTTGATGGGCAGAACACCATTTTTCCTTTCTCTATTATTTTTATATGACATGTGGCACAGTTCGGCTAAATTCTCATGTGTTAAAATGTTTTGGATAATTCCATATTGTACATTGTTGCCTATAAGTTTTGGGGCACATGTTTTGTGCCAACTTATATCTTTTGTGTCGTGTGTATCCTATGGTTCTTGCAAACTTTGAGTTAATGCTATAATGTTTAAATGAACTGGAAATACATGTGAAATTTTGTCTAAGTAAGATATGATGCTTAGTTGTTTTATGACCATTGCTATATTTGATCCTTGTTTTGGTGAGTTTTTAAGTGGTACAAGTTCAACTTGGACATGAGTAGCCTAAGATGAGGTATATGTAGTTCTTAGGTGAACAAGGCACAATCTACTTGTAGTAGGTGAAATTGGTCAAGCAGACCTATGTGACATGAACTATAGTAGTTAGGGACTTGATTTGGTTTGCAAGTCATGAAACAATGTTATGCTATTTTTTAGGCCATTAGTTCTAAGGCATGGTATGGAATGTTAACATGTGCTAGATGGTTCAAAGGCATGTCAAATATGCTAAGATGTGTCAAGTGGTAATGCATCCGAAGATGTGCAAGGGTGTGGAAATAGCTGCCAAGTGCCAAGTGCCAAGTGTTAGTGCATTCTAAGTACCAAATCATCCTCTATTACTTCTCATCAACTTTCCAATAATTGATCTCAAATAAATTTAATAATAAACCATGCCAAAGCATAGAAAGGCTTCTTCATGAATGCAAGATGCATTGATACTTGCCAAGCACCAACAAGTGCCAAGTGCCAATGTGTATTAGAGAGTGATACACATGTTATGAAGTAAAAGGGCTTTTTGAAGTGTGATAAGAAGCGTCAAAGAGTGATAATGCATGTTGAGGACTGTTATGGAGTACTAGGGAAAAAAAAGGGACCAGTAGGTCAAAATGCATGGAAGTGAATGAATATGAGGGTGTCACAAGTGTCAATGATTTGTATATAACATGCCAAGGAGGGAGTGACAAGGTATGTTAAGCACTAGTAAAGTATGCTAGGGAATATCAGAGCATGTCAATAAGTGCCTAGGCATGCTAGGGACTACAAGGAATGCAAATACATGCTCGGAGAGTGATTCTATTATAGGGACTTCAAACATGTGCTTAGTTTTCCTAGTCATGGCAAGATGTTCTAGGTAAAAAATATGTTCGAAGACATGTAGGGTAACAAGGAATGTTAGTGTGTGCCAAAGCATGTTAAGGTGTGACAACTATGTTGAGGAGTGCTAGATCTCTCTCATTAGTAGAATTAACAAAACTTGATTATGTATTAAATAATATAGTTTCTACACACACTAGTGGAATTTTATTTAAACGGAATTTGCTACATAATAATCCTAATAGAGATTAATCATGTATTGAATCATAGGAAAACTATATTCTCATTACTAGAGGAAAATGATACATAATTACTTCTTAACAAATTCAATAACTCTAACAACTATATGAAAGTTTTATTTGTTGGTAAGAACTATGATTTATAGTGTGGTTTAAAATATGATCTCTTAATTATCCATCACATTTGTTTCCTTACCTTTGACAAAGGATATCCTAAAATTGTCATTAAACAACTAACTCTAATGTCAACACTAAGATTTAGTGTATTTTTAGTGAAGTGTACTTAATTGATTCTCCATATTCTAATTTTACTTGAAGCATAAGTAAAGTATCCTCATTCTTGCTTTAAAAGTACATCTATACTTCGCTCAAGGTAGATTTTCATAGGAAAGAATTATTTTCTAGGTTAAGAAATATTAAGAATGAGACAATTGTCAATTATGATTTTTATCTCTTAAAAATTCTTCTTATTCATCCCTCAAATTTAACTATTTTCTATATTAACCTATCCACTCAATAAATGTGTGTTCTGGTGGATTCAACACACAGGTGTACGAAATCACACGAGCTTAGAGAGTGTGGTCTTCTCTCCAAAATATTGGTAACAGGCAGAATGTGGTGGGATCTCAAAATCATAAAACTTAAATGAAATAATATGCTGAAGTATGCTCTGGTTAAAAAACTAAAACTAAAAACACAAAATAAGCTATATAGAGAGTTCCAAACAGTAATAATGCAAACAATGGCTTGATGGGATCTTCTTATTAAATTTTCGGAATAAAAGGAAATCTTGCCCACTTGCCAAAGGGCCCCTAGGCAATAGCTCTAGGTCCTGATGCAACGATGTTTGTCTTCCAAGTTCTGCCTCCAATGCAGTCTAACTCTCTCTCTTTTCTATGGTGGACTAAGATGTTGGGTGGAAAACTATCGAGTCCCTTTTAGCTCCTAGGGCACACACAATGATGGTGTTTCTTGGGCAACTTTTGCCAGCATAACCTTGTGATCACACTATTTATCTCTTGGTGGGTTTACATAGGTGAGCTTCAAATCCTCCTTCCCTCCCTTGGTACATGATGGATGGTGACCCAAAGGGAGAGGTGTGATTCCATTGTGTGCTCAAGTATTATTTTGTGTGCTCAGATAATGTCTAAGGAGGCGCTGGTGGCTGTCCTTAGGTAGCTTTAACATAAGGAGTAACTATCATTTGCTTGTTGTGGTCCCGGAAAGTGACTTTTTTCCATTTCCAGGAATGCACGATTATAAGGAAAAAGGGTGCACAGAAGGCGCTCTTATCGAAGGGAAAAGCATGCATTTGAGCATTTATGACTAGTTCAAATCTGATTTTCTCAAAACATTGGAGATTTAAATACTTCTTGACTCCATAATGTATTTGTGTCCTGTAAATCCTTAGGCTCGACATTAATTGATGTCATCTTCTACACTACAATTTTCTAGTGTTAACAGTTGCCCCCTAATGTTGAGGTCTAAGAAGAACTATATAGCCAAAATACATTATAGTTTCTTTTCTATATTGTACACAGAGAGAGAGAGAGAGAAAGGCCTGTGTGTACTTTTGGAATCGACAACTCCTTGCACTGTTTCTGAGATAACCATGGCCTAAGGGACCCCCTGCAAGAAGACAAAATATACAATATATTTATAAAATTTCAAGGAGACAGGCATGTCCCATGCTTGTGATGCTAGGGCTAGTTAAACAAAATTGATAGATACATGTGCTATCTGTGTTACTACTGTGGTACTGATGCTGGTGGTTCTTGATAATGTCTGCGGATGCCCTCAGAGGAATTTTTTTCTTTGATGATAGCTGGAATGTGGTAACCATATGTGTAATCTTGGTATGGCATATCACTGTGCAATGTACGCATATGTACTGGCTAGGACCTTCCCATGTAAGGATTGTTGTCATAGATTCTTATAAAGGCACAGGTATTTAACAGATCTTTATCAAAGTGCAATGGTTGTAAGGTACGATACCATCGTGACATGAAATATTTTGATGTAGTATAATTTCAAGAGGATCGATGACATCTATGGACAATGATGTCTCCCATAGTGCCACCCGAGGATACCCCTTTACATGGGGAGGGGTCATCCAAGGTACCGCTTCCTTTTTTGAAAAGAGGTGTTGAGGTCGACAAAAAGGAAGCCCTAACCAAACCATGATGGGTTTAACATAGGCATGTTGGTGAGCGGTAGTTGAAAACAGATGATGGGGATTCAGTGGCTCGAGGTTGAAGTATACTTGAGCAACTTGGTGACAGTCATAGGTATTTTTGAAGGGAAAATTCCCTGGAGTCGGTAGGACCTATAGGGTGGGTATGAACCAGCTATGATTGTCGTAATGGTGCGTGCATGGGGGCGGGGGGTGAAATACTTAGACCAAGGGAGATGGGGGACTGCTGCCATGGGAGAAAATGTGAAATATGAGTGCAAAGTGGTGAAGGGCATCATTTTTGGTCACTGTACACTTACAAAAAGAATAAAATAATGTGGTTTGGTTTGTACAAAACAAAAAGATGAGTAACCCAAAACATGAAAGAGGGTCGCTCACAGAAGGTGTGAGGATGGTGTTTTGCTGGGGGTAGGGGTCCCATTGGTTGCTCTCATGTGCGGGGTTGAGGAAGCGGAAGATGTCGTAGATGGGTTTATGTTTATGGAGGTATGGTGGGCCAAACGCAGTGCACGAAGGTGCTCTTTCCCTCTTCTTGTACAACCCGATTGTCTGGGAAGGGAGTTGAGTTTAAATGGTGAACTTGACCTTATGCATGATATGTGGATGGGCATGAGGTGCTTCCCAGACTAAAATGGTATGGCCATGGCGTCACTTGTGGGGTGATGTATGGTCTACTTTGGATGATGATCCCCATGGAGGGGAGGCTCTACCGACCATCGCGGATGTTTATCATATGCACGGTGGGGTGATGATAAACGTGGTCGGGTATGAGGACCCTATGGTTTATTCATAATGGAGAAGTGATGTCAGGATATGAAAATTTTTCTGGGACTCTATCATGCTAAGGGTAGAATGATACCTACTCCTAAAATTTTAGTGGGTGGTGCTGTGAACGGTTTGCAGGTTCTTCCTACAAAAAACAACTACCTCAAGTGAAAGCATCTCCTTTTCATCCAATATTATTGGAAAACATGAGTTTTGGAAAGGAAGATGGGAGGGTGCATACTTTTCGGTGTGTGATTATGACTGGTGTAAATGGTGCATCGTATCATAGCATTGATAGAGTAGATAGTGTGAGATTCTAGACTACTCGATGTTCTAGATGTGGACGCTTAGAAAGGGTTTGTTGCAGACGAGGTCATCTTCTATTTCCATTTTTTCATCGTAGGTTGAGACTTGCCTCCCTTTTTAGTGGGTGGTTGAATTAATTCTTCTCTAGCTTCTCTCAACTTGGGGATATGCGTGCACTTAAATGTATGATGAAAGTGTGAGAAAATTCGGTAGTAAGTGCATGTGATCTTCTATTGATTAGAGAGAAGTTTTTGAGGAAGAGGCGAGATTATGCGGAGACTATTTGCAAGGGGTTTGAGTTCTCTACATTCATTCTTTTCTACAGCATTAATCATGTCGATAGTCGGAGGGATCCATGATACATAAGTACAATGTTGATGATAATGATTACCCTGACATATCAGGCAAAATATCTGTGATATGGGGGTCCTGTCATGATTGGTCTGAGGCCAGGCCGGGTACCTATGTCGTAATGATGTTAAGTCCGGGTAGTGGAATACTATATGATCCGTCTACTTGCATAATGTGCATAATCGTGAAGTACCTTTAGGGGTAACTAGGGATTCCCCGCTCGGTTGTTCTTCAACTGACAAGAAAATGATAGACCCGCTCATCCCCTCTGCTTAGTTCATGGAGTTGCTGATGTATTTGGCATCCACATCATCTTCTTGGGAAAGACAAACAATGCCTGAGCGGAGGCTAGAAAGGGCTAGCCAGAAGCAGGGTATGTAGTGACAATCCTCCAATAGGTGATTTTTGGTGCATAATGGGCATGTGAATTAGGCTGCCTATAGCCCCATGTAGTAATCTCTTTCGATTGGATACCATCTGTGAATTATTTCCAATGCAGAACACTCTTCGAGGTAGTGGCCACATTCATCACATAGCGTGCAACGTATAATGGTCATTACTAGGTGGCGCTCTACGTATCAGTGCTCCTCTTGTAAGTATAAGATGGTACGCGACTCATTATTGATAAATTGGATGGAGGGATCCTCTTGATAGGATAACTCGATCGCATGTAAGGCATCCCTACACCATGTTCTTTCTGGAAAATGGTGGGTAGAATGGCCATAGGTGTCAAAGAGAGTTCATGCATTATTGGTACACAGTAGTTTGCCTATAATTTTGGTGGAAAGTTCCTTTTTATGGGAATGCCATTTTGAGTTGCCTACGTCATAGCTGAGGAGTGGTTTTAACTCATCCAACTCTGACCATATGTGAGTAGGGTGTCCTGTGACATCACATATAGTGCAGGCTAATGATTCCCTCTGCATGGTGGGGGTCACCAATTTCTTTCCTTTCTTGGAAATTTTCTTTATCGTGGTCGCCAATTTTGCAGTGGGAATTTCCCTTACGGGGGCAGTTTCGACTGCTACTTGCATAGGTTGGGGCTCCTTGGGACCGGGGGGTTTTAACCCAAATGCAATAACGTTGGTAGATGGAATTCCTGGAGGAGGAATGAGATACCACACTGGGAATGCGAATGATGTATTGGGTAATACCAATGTTGCCAAGACCTGCTGGGAGGTGATGCCAGGAGGTGGGTAGAGGAAAGGAGTTTGGGAGGTAGTATAGACTAGGGAGGCTGTAGTAGTTGATGCCTCAGAGTCGTTACTACTTGAGTCCATGTCCTCACTAACCTTGATGCTTGATGTGGACATCATGCATACTAAGGCCCCTGTGGCATCGGGCGATACCTTAGGGATAATAGGAGGATCTCCTAGGAATGACCCTATGATGGATGACAGTTTGACTTGGCCAGGGCCATATTCTTAATACTGTAAAAGACCATCTGCGGTTGTATCTACATAAGGTATAACCATATCTGTGTTGGTCAAGGGACGCTTTTTAGTGTGCATCAACTAGTCTAATGTGATGATTCGATCCTCATGGGAGCACATCATGATGTGGAAAATGAAGGATGTTATGGCAGATATGGTGTACATGTAACTCCACCCAAGAAGTATATTTTAATCCAAGTGAGCATCCAAGATTTCGATGTCTATGTGGACCATTTTTCCATCTAAGCAGACTGGTACATTTTGGAAGAGACCAACGGGGGTTGACGGACGACCATCGTATGCTCTGAGTGTGATGACGGAAGGTTTGAGTTTGGGGGCTCCTAAATTTTTCCATACATTCTTTGACATGATGCATGTGGATGCACCCTTGTCAATGACACATCGGTGAATAGTGATGTTCTGTACCGATACTGTTATCTGGAAGGAAACCATGGAGGGAAGCCTAGGGTTGGCTTTGTCTAAGTCAAAAGCCATCATGTGCGTGTCGGCAGGGTCGAAGATAGCTAATGCGGAAAGTAGGGCTTTCCGTTGCTTTAGGCATGACTACAGTACCTCCAAAGCAGACATAGCAGCAGGTGAATGAGCTAAATCATCTACGATGCTATAATTATGGGCTGCTTTGGAGTAGTTAGCTATTCGCCTATTAGACCCTTTTACCATTTTTGGAAATGGTTCCAAAGGAATATTTGGAATGGTTAAAGGTGCAGTCGGCACGCTCATACTAGCCCCTGACATACTGGTGTCTAGTGGGGTGTCATAGCTACGATTGCGAGTTTCAAAAAACATTTCTTCCCTAGCCATGTAAATTTCATGGTTGTTTTTTCTGGAATCATCGAGGTTTTTGTTGTTGAGTGATGACTGTTCCTTGATGGTTGTCGTCAGTTACTCTGAAGATTTTTAAGCTCAGGGAGTTCAGGAAAGTGGTGAGTATAGTTACAGTAATCACTACATATTGAACAAGAATGGTTTGTTCGTAGATGTGGCCTTTTTCCTTGCTTTTGGGCACTTCTTAGCTCTTGGTTTCGATTCCAGTTGGAGTTACCTCCAGCCTGGGATTGCGGTGGGCACTGTTGGTTGCTGCCCCCCTGTCCAGGGTTCCATTTGGACTTGTTTTTTACCTTTATTTTAACCACGTTAGGAGGGTATTTCTCCTGATCATACTGGTGTGGTTGATTTTGGGATAGATGTACAAAGTTCGCCTGTGCATTGTTTTGTGTAGGTGGGTTATGTGCTTGGGACTGAGCATACTGTTGTCCGATGTTTGCACCTGGCCATTGGGGGGGCCTTCTTCTGTCAGTTTTTCTTCCTATGTATTGGGTCCTCTCAACCGAAGGATAGGGTCCTCCTTGGTGATACACTGGCGCCCTATTAGTCAATTTTTTCTGCTGCATATGATGACTTTGAAATCTGGGTTGAGACATGTTCTGGGTAGACCCATGTGTGTAATTGGGATTCTAACTGCTACTGCCTAGGTAAACTTGGGTCATTGACCCAATAAGTCCATCTACAGAGTTAGATACGCCTGGAAATTCTTGATAATATTGCAGGCGTGGGGCGTTGGGCAGGATATTGTATATGTATCCTTATTGTGTGTAGATCAGTTCAAGATGTTGGGATTTACTAATTGCTTCCTCTTCAGATGTGGGGTTACGTTGTGCGACACACTTTGAAATATTGGCCGTTAGAGTTTTCAAGAATAAATCTAAAAGGACTCGGTCGTCGAGTTTTGCTTCGCATAAATTGCGACATCATCTCCACTCGTGGAGATGTTCTAAAACATGGGTAGAGGGGGATTGTCTGAAATGAGTCAGTGAATCCATTCCTGAATCATGGTGAATGGGTAACAGAAAGTATGTGAGGAATGCGATAGCGAGGGTGCTAAAGATTCTATGTGAAGCAAGGATTTTCTCTACATACCATTTCACAGCCACTCCCGTAAGAGTGCGTTGAAACAACCTCAACTAAATAGTATCGTCAATGATTCTATTCGATGAGCACCACAGGTAAAAGGTCATTATATGATTTCTTGGGTCTTCCACTTCCTTGCCTTCAAACTTTGGTATGTCGGAAGGGAGTTTCGTGGCATGGGAGGCCAATTGGGGTCATGTGTCATGGGTTCATCAGTGAGCTTGGTAAAATCTAGTATATTTAACACTGTTAAGAAGGGTGAATAGGAGGTTGACGTCATGGAAACGTGTGAAGACACGAATTTCTTGTTAGAGTGAGGTTTAGTCTGTGACGTACCTTATTGTGAATTTATCTGGCTTCCTGTATGGGATGCACTGCTCTGCCCCCCAGGGGATGAGGGGGGAGTGGTGTGTGGTGTGGTGTTGGGAGACTGACTAGGGTTCCCAACTAAGGTTGCTCCAAGAAAGGAGGAACCAACCACTGTGGCAATGTTCCGTCTTTGATGGCTAAATGGCGAAAGACCTGGAACCCCTCATGGTAATGGGGGGAGGTGCAAGGACGCCTAGACCGACGAGGTTCCATTTGAACCATTTGAGTGTCAACCAGGTTAGGTTTTGGAAAAAAATTTAGAGGTGATCGAGTCTACGATCACGACAAATTTATGGCCATATACATCAAACAAAGTGACAATTAAATGAATTTTCCTTTAAATTAATCTATGTGATCAATCAAGAAAAAAATGGCTTTTTTTCTTTGCGTGTGATACTCAAAATCCTTGAAGACTTAATACATCCTCACACACTCAAAAGTAACTGTTCCTTGAGATTATTTCTTGGGAGTGCTGGTACAACGTCTTGTAAAAGTTGGTGATGCCTCCAGTCAGCCGAAGAGAATCAACCAAGGTAAGGGTAGAGGGTCTGGCGCTTTCCTACATCATCACGTATAGGGTAAAGGATGTCCTAGTTTTGGCGAGCGTTCGAGTCTTGGGATTCTTGGTATTCAGCTAATAGTATCGAGTATCATCCGGGTCAGGTAGCCCCAACTGATACCACACGTACTGCACCTAAGCCTAACCCCCTCTGAATCGGGTCTCTGTAGCGCTCGGGTTTTCTTTTCCATGGGCTGATAGGTGGATTTTAAAGCTCCCTAAAACAAAAAATTCTCTGTTTCAATGTGAAGTGTGGTCAAGGCGGCTTATTGGATGCCTACCCCCTTGATCCTAACTTTATCTATAAATTATCTTGTGGCCCTAGTGGGGAGAATTTGGTGAGTTGGTTTAAGTTATTTTTAGGTGGCTTTCTTTTCTTAGTGGGTGAATGTGTGTGATCGTATGGTGAACAATCTCATAATTTGAACATATGGATACCGGTGATCCTTTACAAAAGTCCCCTAGTTAAACTATGTGATGTTGTTCCTTGCTCAAATAGAAAGCATTTGCGGATAATAAGTCGCTTCCAAATTCTCCTAGTTAGTCTATGCGAGTGACTAAAGGGAGATGGCGAATAAAAAATGTAAAGTGTTCATATGCTTTTCTAGGGTCACCAACTGGTGCAAAGACAATAGAGATTACTTTCTCTAATTTGTGATTCAATCGTAGTCCCGCAATTTCCTAAATGCAAAATTTGAATTTAAACTAAACAATTTATACACTATCTTATGCATGTGTGATCATGAGCCATTTACTTGGAATAGTTAAGCTATGTGTGCATACCATAATGTGCAAAAAACATAAATTTTTTGGAAAGAAATGGTTGATTCACCCCCTACTTAAACTATGTGAACACTTTTTTCAAAAACCAACTTAAATGAAAACTTACTAAATTCCTACAAAAAGCAGAAAAAAATGAGTTCTCAAAAGCTGTGGGGTATCAACACGGGTGTTGGAAGATACATAAGGGGCTGCCCAACACATTTACAAGCAGAAAAAATGTAAAATATAGGGAGAAAAAAATCTCTCTGCAATTTGCGTGCAAAAACCCTTCAAAGGTGCGCCTTCCTGTGCGCAGGTCACTGCTAGACATGCAGAACGCGCCTTTGTGTGAAAAAACTACGCACAAAAGTCCTGAAAGTAAAATATTTGGAGATTCCTTCTTCAGTCTGTCACCTCAGTGAGTCTAGGGATTACAAGATGAGTCAGAGGACTGTCAGCTCCACTCTAGCATACACAAAGGGTCTCCTAGAAAAGGTGGCACAACCACATAAACTTGAAACACATCAGTGGAGTCGCCAATCCTGTTGTGGTGGATTTGACACACGGGTGTACGAAATCACATCAGCTTAGAGAGTGTGGTCTACTCTCGAAACTATTGGTAATAGGAAAAATGTGGGGGGAGCTCAAAAGCATGAAACTTAAATGAAATAATATGCTGAAGTATGCTCTCGTTAAAAAACTAAAACTAAAAACACAAAAGAAGCTATATAGAGAGTTCCAAATAGTAATAATGCAAACGATGGCTCGATGGCCTCTTCTTATTAAATGTTTGGAATAAAAAGAAATATTACCCACTTGAAAAAGGGCTGCTAGGCAATGGCTCTAGGTCTCGATGCAAGGATTTTTGCCTTCTAAGTTTTTCCTCTGATGCAGTCTAAATTTCTCTCTCTTCTGTGGTGGACTAAGATGTTGGGTGGCCAACTATTGAGTCCTCTTTAGATCCAGCTCCGAATCACACACAATGCTAGTGTTTCTTGGGAAACTTTGGCCAGCATAACCTTGTGATCACACAGTTCATCTCTTGGTGGGTTTATATAGGTGAGTTTCAAATCCTCCTTCCCTCCCTTGGTACATGATGGATGGTGACCCAAGTGAGAGGTGTGATTTAATTGTGTGCTCAAATATTCTTTTATGTGCTCACATAGTGTCTAAGGAGGCACTGGTGGCTGTACTTAGACAGCTTTCAGATAAGGAGTAACTATCATTTGCTTTTTGTGGTCCCAGAAGGTGACTTTTTTCCATTTCCAAGAATGCGCACTTATCGAGGAAAAAGGCCCGTAGAAGGCGCTCTTCTCGAAGGGAAAAGGGCGCATTTGAGAATTTATGACTAGTTCAAATCTGATTTTCTTAAAACCTTAGAGATTTAAATACTTATTGATTTCATAACGTATTCCGGTCCTGTAAATCCTTGGGCTCGACATTAATTTATGTTGTCTTATGTTGTACGATTTTCTAGTATTAACAATGTACATAATTACTAAATGTTTTCGGTGTAAGATAACAAATTGTATTTTACAAATTTACTATGATAAACTATAATACCTCCCCACTATTGGTTGTAAATATAATTGATTAACTAAAATAAAGATAATGGAGACAATTTTGCGTTGAACCTATGTTTTATAAAGAATTTGATTACTAGTGTGAAGAACAGTTTATGATCCCACTTATTCTAGTAGAAAATAAGAATGTGATATAGAATACTTGATAATAGGGTACAAATAATTTTTTAGAATATAACAATCATATAGCAAAATATTTAGGGAGTTTTTGGTGGTAAGCGTGGAACTGCACCATCATTTGAAATCTGACCACCATGTTCCAACGATTCTCGAGGAGGAGGTGACGATCGCGGTAGAGGCTTGTTTGCAAGCTGATCACCATGATCGAACAATTGCGTCACAGGTAGCGATTTAGGTACAACCATATTTTAAATTTGATTACCATGTCTGTTGAACTCTTGTGGAGGTCTAAGTTCATTTGAATGATCTACAAGTTAATCCCCATGTACCTTGAACTCCAGCCTATTGAGGGGACGTTGAATTTCGAGATCACGTAATGGACGATTCATGCGAATCATTTCCACCTTAGAAAGAAGAGAATTGTATTATTATGGAATTATATATTCACATTTACAGAAAGGTTGCGCACGACTCGTCTGCCCCACTGTGGATGGTTGTGGTGTTACCCATTCGAGGGGAGGTCCAATTTCCAGAGCATGCAACTCAGGATTTATGGCAGCCAATTCCTTGAAGGCTTCCTCCCTGACAGCTAGAGCCTCATTAAATTCTATCTCAGAGTCATAAATATAACATATGTTGCATTGCAGACAGGGTTTCCCTAGTTCCCCAATACGTGGACCACAAATACAAAAATGAAAATTTGAAATTTTCTTTCTGCAAACGTAACACATTTGGTTCTCATAGCCACATCTCATGGTATTTCATCCACCCACCTTAATTATAGATGACTTTCAACTGTTACATTCTCTTATCACAGCTTTCACCATCCTCTCATCGGTTGATTTTTCATCAACCTCTTCACACCATAGTGGTAAGTGACTCAACCCCTTGCATTGAATACATGAATATTTCAAACATTTAGCATTTGGATAGTCCAAAAATTGTGCACAATTTTCTATTTCATATGGAATGCTACAAAATGGACAATAAATTAAATTTTCAATTTAGGCTTCAGTTAACACGTCTTGTGCCTGCCAATATTCATATATTTCAACAACATCATTTGGAATATATTTACTAATCTCTGACAAGGGAATTGATTCCTTGCAGTCTTCATTAGCAGCGAAGCAAGATAGAGAGCCATGTGCCCTTACACCTCCATAACGGATTTGATTAACCTGCTTCTCTATACATTAAAAATAAAATTGATGCCCATATCCACACTATACAACATTTTCACATTGAAATTATCGATAGTAACAACTACATTCTACCCCTTCTCCGTCCATTTCATCAAGTTCTAAATTCTCTGAAGTGCCAACTATTTTACCAACCATTTCTTCATCTTTAATTATGGACTCACATTTCTCGTTTTGGGAATTACTAAGTTGTCTCCTTAAAGAAGGTCTTCTGCTTCTATGGTCCTCCGTTGATCGCCTACTCTTATTTCTTCTGAAGATTCATCGTTTGAAACAGAGAAATTTTATTGGAAAGAAATACACGCATTGTCTAAAGACGATGTTAAACTACGTGCCACCATGTTTCCCAAAGTTTGTGATGATTTTCTGATTGAAATTTCACGATCGAAATCAATAATGCGCGAATGATCTCTCACCACTATCAATATGTGTTTCTATTTTACTTATATATAATCATATATAAGTCTACCGACACATGGATTTTGAAACGAAAAAGTGTACCGACACACCTAGAAAATGCGGAGATTAATTCGACAATATTCTTCAATGCTCTTAAAACCTTCAGATTTTTGAGCAATTGAGTCCACTTTTTTGGAACAACCCAATGTGTCTCTCAACATTAGTGAGTTTTTAGTGGTTGCTCATGAGGTTCCGTTCAAGTGTTAGGTTGATGTTTGGGGGAGGTATTTTCGTGTATTATAGTGGTATTTGGAAGATTTAGGTTGATGTTTTGAGGAGGTCTTTGTGCATTATAATGGCATTTTGAAGAATTTTGTTTCGAATCCGTGATCAATTCCAGTTTTGGTGTCATTTTTCCAGTGTGTTGTTGGAGAGTCTAGAGATGTAGAGTTTCGGAGTTTCGGAGTTTCTGTTTGTCATGTGGTGGTACTTGTATTCTACAACACTCCTACTATGGTGATCTTGGGAGGGATTTCAGGGTGTTGGATTATTGCGTGGGTTGGCAAGTCTCGAGTCAGGCTTTGGTAGAGAAATTCTCCTTTTTTGTAGACATGTCAAAGCAGAGGGAGTGATTGTGCAAAGGGGGTGGACACCTTGCCCAAACCATTGCTACTAGAGTTAGAGCATATTCTTAGAGCAAAGAGTGCTTAGAAAATACAAACATAGAATAGGATATAACACTTGATCGTTCTCCTTATTTGGTCAACTTCGATATTGTGCATGATCACAGGTATGAGGACCACAATGAAATGGTGGCATATTCGAATGACACCCAATTTTCTCAATTTCAAATTCTGGAATAACTTCATTGAACTCAAAAAGGACTGCAAGTGATAGAGACTTGGCTGGAACACATGGACTTCCATATGCATGAGAAACATGATAAACATGTTGCACATTGGCCACCTTGAAATATTGTTATTTTGTTGTTTTCTTATTTTGTCATTTTTTTGGTTAATATGGCTTAGGTCCCTCCATAAATAGGATGTATATTGTTAAATCTCATGATTGTAAATTTGGTGCTATATATTCAAACTCTCCTTCCCAAAAAATCTTGTCGAAATGAGGTAAGACAAGCAGTAAAAACTATATATCTACTTCTTTTCAATTTAGTAATATAAATTGAATGTTTTAATTAAAAAAAAAAACCACAATAATAAACTGAAATGACTTAGTCAAAAATAAAAACTTATAGTAAAAATAGTTATTCTAGAAATGATATATATATATATATATATATATATATATATATATATATATATAATTTAAGGTCATTCTAATTTCAACAAACTTATTTATTACTAATTAATTTGTAACAATTAATAGATTTAAATGTGAAAATAAATAAATGTAATAAAGCAAAACCAAATTACATCAACTAATTGATATATATATATATATATATATTAAATGAGAATAAGTTATTCAATACAACTAAAATTTTAAAATCAAAGTATGAGAATATTCTAAAGTAAAATATAAATATTATATAAAAAAATAAAAACAAAGACTAGCTAATTGGATGTGTATATTTTATAAAAAAATGTGCGGATGATATATATAAATAAATATTTTTAAATAAAAAATGAGCAGGAACATAAATTGGAAAGGGGAACAAATAAATAATAGGATGGTGGAAAAGCACGTGAAAATGAAGATAATTAACAAGAAAGGGAAGGGATCCAATAATTGTTAATCCTCTCGCCATCATCTGTATTCTAATTACTAGGCCTTCTCTCAATTTCTATGGCCTCTCTGAACATCCCATTATGTAAATGATTGATTCTAACAATGACTACGACCTCTTTAATATATATGTGGTGGTTCATCCTCTCTGCATGCTCTACCAATTTCAAGGTGTGAGTTCTATAATTTTTTATGTTGAGCTCATGCTCATAAATCCGCTAATTTACGCTGTGACTAGTTTTTCCAATGAAGTAGGTCCCACATGAACTTGTGATTACATAAAAAAAACTTACATATTTTTAGGGTATAGTGTCTTTGACTAATCTAAGGGAAATTCAAATGGATTTTAGGGGCCCAATGGTGGAAGAAACATTTTCCTTAAGAATCGAATCAATCTTGTCCATAGTCCCTTGGATGAAGGCAACATGTACCTTCGAAATCACATCACAAGGTTTCTTGTATATCTTTATACCTTTCTCAAATTTTAGGAAATTCCTAAGAGCTTGATTCCTCCTATATGCATTACTTTTGAGAACTTTAGGGAGATGAATTTTCTCACTCTCAAGATGACTCTCATCAGAAAATCTTAATACAAGATTAACTGAAAACAACATTGAAAACTCCCAACTTTGTGACTCAGCGATTTCAAACTTAACAGATATTGTTGTGCTAAGTCTCTTACAACAAAATACTTTCTAAATATATATCATCATTTAAATATCCAAGGAAAGTTAAGTTTGCTATCCTATTTACTTTTAGTTTCTGTTATTGACAATGAAATGGGTCATAGTATTTCAGGCATGTGATAACAAGTAACTTATGATGACTTAGTCCATGAAATGCTGTAACACTCTATTTTGAAGTTAAAAGTATCAATGATAAAAAATCTTTACAATTAAAATTCTTGGTACATTTTTTTTAAATGTATAAATGTTTCACTCATATATTAATTACTTTTATAAATACTCGCCTAGAACCATTTTAAATTTGTATCTATCAAGTGCTCAAAGGGATAAATTTTGGTTGTAGGATGGATATAAGATGGTACTCCTGCATTCAAAAATAGATTTCCTCAAGCTTTTAAATGGGCTTCACTATAAAAAATACAGTGGACAAATAGGACGGGCTATGCAACATCGTGGGATTGTATACTACCATCGATAAACCCATAAAGTGTCTAACTCAAACTTATCTTAATACTTATGATTCTTTTATTTTAAATTGATTTTAAATATTTGATCAAGTCGACATAACATTACATAATGTTTTACAACATTTCTACGGTACTCGGATCTAAATTGCTTCTCAAAGTAATAATTTATATGATGCATATGATCATGATTAATGTCCACTAATATCAAAATAGCTTAATGAACCCTAGGAAGGCAATAGATTACTCAAGATTCTTTATCACCTTATTTTTTATTTTATAGTCTAGAAACTAGTGGGGCTAACCCTTGGATTAATAAAACATGAGCTAGGGGCATATAATCTATTAAAATAGCTAGGGTTTGCATCCTACTTGGGCCACATTGATGGAGGAGCATCCAAGCCAAATTTCCATTATTTAATTATGTAATAAGGGGGGTGCGATATTTTAATTATTTTATTAATTAAATTGTTTATTTTAATGAATTAAGAGAAAAATGTAAAGGTGAGGATTATTTTATATATATCCTTTAATAATTAAAGGATTTGAGTGGAATGGAATTAGGTAGATAATTTAGGGAGTAGGAATTCCATATAGAGGACTTTGTTGAGTTCAAAACTAGAATAAATCTAAATTAGATTTAAGTTGAGATTTGTGTGGAGGAATTTATGGAGAAATAAATTCATTATTTATGTATATATAGGAGGGTTTTGTGAGGATGAAAGACAACTGAGAGTAGTAAGGAGTACAATGAGAGTGAGAGATGGTTTGAAGGGCCAAGAGCCAAGAGGCCGCCCAATGTAGTATTTTTCCAAAGAGTTTTTACGTTTTTATATCAGTATTTCATTTGAATGTCTCTCTTTCCTTCATATGTATATTTTTAGTTGAATATTTTTATGGTTTTAATGAATAATTATTCAGAGTTTTCATGCTGAGTGAAGGAGTGTTTGTTTTATATGCTTGGATCTGTTATATAGTATAATCCCTACATCGTTTGGTATCAGAGGTGGAAACGATTTCCTACAAGTGTTTGGGAGAGAGTTTATTGATATATTATACTTTTCTTTTAAGTCTGCAATTTAGGCATGAACTGTGAAAAAAACTTGGATGTAGGTGATCAATTGAAAAAGATGTGGTAGTGCCTTCTGTAGCTGGACAACACATGGAATGGTGTAGCAAAACTATGAGCTCGCAGGCGGAGCTGTAGTATGAAGCATTTGAATGAGAATTCGTAGCGGTCTATGGAGCTATGCACATGCAAAAAAAATGAGAAGGTCGCTCGAGCGCTGTGGGAAGAGCAATAATGAACATTGCAATGGTGGCTTGAAGCACTATGATTGATTATTATGATGCTAACGGTGGTTGGAGCATCGTTAGCAAACTTTGCAGCAAGAAGTTCGCCAACCAGTGGCTTGATGCAGTCATGGACAGGCACGGACGTGGGTTGTATCACACAGCATTAACGCTGATTGAAATGCAACCTGTCGGTGCCTAGAATCATAACGTGAACTGTTAGAGCATTTATGTTTGCGTGAGTTAAATTTTTCATAACAGTGAATTGATATTTGCTCTGCATGGTCGAGCCACACTGTTGAAGCCATTGTCAATGTTTTATCATACCGGTGCCCAATAATATAACGCAAAATTGCAAGAGGCTTGCGTAAGTATTAATTGGTAATTTTTTTCAACGGTGGTGAATGGTGAAATTAACACCAATGCCCAGAATGTGGCTGAAGAGGTCAATATCCAAATAAATTGGTTCAGTGTTCCTGCAAGTCGATTTGCAGACAGTGCTTACGGGAACAGTGGCTTGAAGCATCGTAATTAAGCATCGTAGCTGAAGGATGCTGCCAGCGATGGCTTGAAGAAACACATTTTGAGGGACACTGTTGTTTATTGAAGGTGGCTCGACACATTTAGAGGGACGTTGATGTGTATTGAAGGTATATAATAGTGAGTTGAATGTGAAAATCATTGAATCATGAAAAATTTATTGTAATGCATCACACCAGTACACAAAGCCATAACGCGGAGTTGGCATGACTGCTTTGCCAAGATCGTTGAAAGGTAATGGTATCGATTATGACATATTGGTAGTTAGCTTGAATTGGGACGAGACGAAACCTCGGGTTTAAAAAATGAACTCTATTTTCAATTGTTCCTCGAAACTATGTTATATAATTGTAATGGTCCTTTGTGGACGCAAATGAACATGGTAAATGAAGTTGCATATACGATGGAATATTTTATGGGAATTGCATGCTAAGTCCGAATAATTGATCAATTACATTTAGATGAAGGGTAAGTCTGAGCTTAATAGAAGCGAACAATTTTGTGCAAAGAACTGTTGTAGATCTGCATCATTGTGGGAGCCTACAACATTGTGGACCAGTAGATAGAATTGAGAGGCATCGCTCTCGAGCTGATGTTCTTACTATGGAGCAGTAAAGCTAAAATTGAAAATTTAAAATTGGCATGGACATAAATGTTGTAAGTACATTTGGAGATCTTGCTTGTGAAGAGACCAGTCAATGAGTTGAGAGTGGATTCACTCAGAAAAATTAGAAGGGTGCAAAAAATTGGAAAGGTATGTTAAGTAAAAATATGGGTGAACATATCCTATGTTGACATTTTTGGTTTTTCTTAACCAAAATCAAATTTATAGACAAGTATTTTTGCGGAAATGATATGTCAACATGTGGTTTAACACTAAAGTGAAAATGTTAGAAATGCAGAGGTATAAGGTTTTATCACCACAGTAGTTTTAAAAAAATTTAAGTTTCGTGTAAATGAATGGAAAGGGAGAATGCACAAATCCTAGGTGATATGAAGCCAAACATGCATGTTTATATGGGAAGGTTTAATATGCATAGTGTGATGATTTATTATGCATAATGTGAATTCTTCACAGTTTTTGTTAAGTCATTTTGGACAAAAGCTTGTAGTTGGGAAAAGAAGAATTCATTTGATTGGTGATTGAAACCATAATTTCTTGAGGTTGTAAAAGCTTTGTTTTACCATTATGTGGCGCTATCTAAGAGGTGATATTTAGGATGGACACAATGTATGGGTTGTACATCGAAGAGGTTGAAATATGAATAACATGTTCTCTGTACATAGGTGAAGATATGAGAATTAATGTTGTATGGTGCATAAAAGTGCAGGGGAATGTTTGCATTAAGATGACGAGATTGTGAGCATGCAAGTATTGGCACTGAGAAAGATGGCACAGAAGAGGGGAAATCAGAGAATTGAAAATGCAAAGAGAAAGGTTTATCAATAAACTTAATAGGAGCATGAGGTATGATAATTCAGGAAGGTATTTTTGAACATTGAAGATTGAATGGTTTATTTATTTTCACCTTAGAATAAATCTTGAAAAACCTGAATTTCATTTCTACTAAAGACTTCATTATCATGTGAAATGATAAGGGAAAACTGATGATTTTACATAAGAATCAAGTATGAAAGAGGGTGAAGATTTTACAACCTAAAATGTATTAGGGGTGTATGTTTATTGAAGAATTGTATAATGTCAATTAAGTCAGAATATCCACTATCATTATTATTGGGGCAAAGCCTGAAGTAAAAACAGATGTTAGAGTCAAATGAAAGTTTGGATACTTTGAATTGAGATTGAGTATTTTCATCCAAGATGAAAAATTAGTGTAAGTCTGAAGTCAAAGAGTCGTAAGCGAAGTGAAGATTCTAAATGTAATGGGGTGCATGATCGGTAGAGCTCGACACCCAAAGAATTGGTCATTGTAACACATGTGTTACTAAAGTGTTGTTTGCAGCAAAGTGAAACAAGAGGGTTGCCATAGATTGGTTCCAAGACATAGAACCAAGAGAAGCCAAGCGCAGGAGGAGAACTTTCATTTTGATGAATGGCAAGTGAGAAGGATTGCTGAGAAGTGGATTAAATGAAATCCACACATGAACAAATGAAGTTCAAAAAGGAGGAGAAGATGACTGCTGATAGTCATTTTCGAATATCTGATGAAGACCACAATAGAAGGAAGAACAAGGAACATGCCAAGGAAAGTGGCATATGTGAGCAGTTGATGGATGAATATTATGAGTGGGAGAAGGCTGAGATAACATTTCACCTTGAATTGTTAATGGAATTGTTGCAGGAAAATGTGAAAGACCAAACACATGGTTGGACCATGAGAAAGAAGGTAAAGTGGCAAAAGCTACACGCAAAGAGGGAAAAGAAAGTAAAAATATAGTTGGAAGAAGAGCTAAGGAAGCTCGAGTAGATGTTGAGTTGTGAAGAACTCAGAGAGGCTGAGTTAAAAATGGATGTTTCCATTTGTGGCCCAGAATAGGGTGAAAGTCTGGGTGAAGAGATCAATGAGGAAGATCTCATGAAGTATTGGGATAATTTAGAAGCATCTGAAGATGTGTTGGCAAGAGAAGCAGGTGAGGCTATGAATCCTTGCAATTTTTCTCACATTTTATGTATGTTTGCAGGAAATGAGAGAGATGGTGAGTAGTCTTATGGAACTCTCACAGAGATGAAGGAAAATTATGACGTAAAGTCTAGTGGAGAATGCCTTTCAGAGGAGGAAGGTAATGATTTGTTACAACAGAAAGAAATCATAAAAGAATTCTTGGTTGGTGTAAAACAGCAAGGTGAAGCACTTATAGAATAGAAGCATACTGAATATGGCGAGGATATATTCCAAGGAGGTAAAAAAATGTATTTGTTTAATGAAATTGCTGACGAAATTTTGCAGTGTTATGAAACGGAAAACAAGATAACTCATGAGGACTTCCAGAGAAAGGATTAAATTGTATTGAGTGAGGCTTAAAGTTTCCAAGCAAAAAATGATGACTATATTTAAGGTGAAGATCAAATTAAATTGTTGCAACAAAAGGAGTTCATAAATTCCTTGTTTTATGAAAGAAATTGTTTGAGAGGAGGTGAGACAGTTATTTCTTATGATGAAGAATTTATTTTTGATAATGACAGTGAGAAATTGATTTTCTTAAAAGGCCAAAGGGAAAATGATGAACAAACAACTAAAACTATTGCAGAGATAAAGGATCAGAATTCTATTCTAATGAAGAATGAAGAGATAGTATCAACAGGACACTTGACTCGTGACAAAGAAGAAGATAGTGAAGAATGTACAAATATTTCTTTTAATGAAATGACAGATTTGTGGCAGGAATTAAGTATTCTAGAGAAAAGGCCATAAAAACAGAAGATAAGTGTTCAAGTCGCAAATTCGGAGCTGAATGAGAATGAAAAATTTCATTATTATGAACCAAAGCAAAAAGACATCGTTGAAACAGATGATGTGGAGGAAAAACTAACTGATAGTCTTGAGAATTCTTTGAAGAAGTTGAATCAACATACTGATGTGTTGATAAAGGAGAAAATGTCAGAGCAACAAATCAAAATGTTTCCAGAAGAAGGGGAGATCAAAAGGTCTTATCTTTTTAAAACTAACAATTTGTTGGTGAATGCAGGTACAATACTAGATGAGGAAATTGTGGCTATAAAAGCAATCAATGACTATAGTTATGATCAAGAAGAAATTCTTGATTTTTTTCCATTGCAGGAAGTTGAGAGTTCAGCTTAGTTGGAAGTGAAAGAATTTGAAAAAGAGGAATTACTCCAAGGAATTAGTGAAATAAAGAGTTGGAGAAGCTGATAGAATCTGATCAACATAGTGAATGATGAGTTATCAAATCAAGTTGATAATTCGAAGGACCAGCGGTATAACATAGTATGGAATCTTGGAGGGAGCAAGTCATTAGGACTTGTGGCTGTCGCAGTATTAAAAAAAAAGGGATGGACCTCATAGACATGAGTCTATGGAAAATTCTCTACATGGGGAGTCGGATGCAAGACCATCGAAGCCAAATTTTCATTATTTAATTATGTAATAAGGGGGGTAAGATATTTTAATTATTTTATTAATTAAATTGTTTATTTTTAATAAATTAAGAGAAAAATGTAAAGGTGAAGATTGTTGTACATATATTCTTTAATAATTAAAGGATATGAGTGGAATGGAATTAGGTAGATAATCTAGGGAGTAGGAATTCCATATATGGGACTTTGTTGATTACAAAACTATAATAAATATAAAATAGTTTTAAGTTGAGATTTGTGCGGAGGAATTTATGGAGTGAAATAAATTCATTATTTATGTATATAAAGGAGGGTTTTGTGATGATGAAAGACAGCTGAGAGCAGTAAGGAGTATAGTGAGAGTGAGAGATGGTTTGAAGGGCTGAGAGCCAAGAGGGTGCCCAATGTAATATTTTACCAAAGAGTTTTTATGTTTTTATATCAGTATTTAATTTGAATGGCTCTCTTTCCTTCATATGTATATTTTTAGCTGAATATTTTTATGGTTTTAATGAAGAATTATTGAGTGTTTTCATGCTGAGTGAAGGAGTGTGTGTTTTATGTGCTCGGATCTGTTCTATAGAAAAATTCCTACATCACACACCAACCCAAACTCATAGTTGGATCATTCCCATTATGTTTCAAACTTGTGAATTTTTCACCACAAGGTGCCTTAACATATCACCCTATCACCATCTAGTCCATGCATCATGATTTAGAAGCCTATAGCATCTTATTATCCTCTAAAAAAAATAATATAATTTCTTCAACATCATAATACTCCTATTGACATAAAAATTCAAGATGGTTGGTAGTGTGACAAATAATTTTAAATATATATCTAATGTGTGTACAAGCAGGACAATCTAAGAGGCAACATTTTTCACCTTCAACACTCTTATTGTCATAACTATTAAGAGGCCCCATTTTTCACCTTGTGACCCTCTTATTGTCATAAATGTGACATACGCTTTCATACCATGGTGTTTTAGGAGTACAAAAATGCCTACTTTAATTATGAAGGTTATACTGAAGAATCTATTTTTATTTTAACATTGTTTATATTATTCTTTACACAAGTTAAGTCAAAGATATATTTTTTTTATTTTCAATATTTGGGTTGATAACCTCATTATAATATCTCAATTTCCTTGATCCCTCTCACTTTTCATTACATAATAAATTCCCCTTCAATGTTGCAAATTATAAGGTAGTATATATCAAGATTAACGAATGCTCCAAATTACAAGGCGGTAGATTACACCTATTTAAATAAACATGTATTTGCAATATTAGTAAGATTCTTGTTCTTTTTATCCCCAAGGAAAAATCAAAATTTTATTTAGAGAGTAAAATCAATTTTTAGAGATGATTGAGAGAATTCAACCATATGAGTTAGTTACACATCCCCAAAATAACAAAAACAAAAAAAAAAACCACAATCAACGAAAAAAAAGAAAAATTATACATTTGGGAGCCAAGTAGGATGCACTAAGCTACTATTTTTTTCCTTTGTTTTTATGCATTTTACATGAATCATTAATGTTTGGTGTAGAGGTTAGAATAAACATATAATTATATTTGATATTCATAGAGAATTTGAACTTTATGGGGAAGGAATTTTTTTTTTTTTTGTAGGAACCTCTATTTCAAGACTCGTATTCCCATTTTTCTACATTTTGATTGTAGTTTATTGTCCCCTGTTATTGATCATCCTTTGAGCCACAATTCCTCCTTACTCAAAATTTTCTTCCTCTAATATTTCTTTTGACTTCTACAGATCATTATTTGTAGCATGATTTTGTGATGTCGTCTTCCTCTATGTCAAAGATATGCTCTAAAAATTGTTATTCATTTGGCTTTGGGGTCTTTTTAAATAATTTTTTTTCGGATCTCTCTTTGCTTGAGAACACGAATTGTGTAAATGTTCCAATTGTTAAAAAAATTTACATCTAAATGCCATGTATTGAAAATATAATAGTTCATTCCACTAAACTCTATTATGAAGAAAAATTATGTAACAAGGTAAACCTTTTCTAAGATCTACCTTCAAATAAATCCTAGGAAAGGTAAAAACGTATTTTTATGCTCTATCCATATCAAAATTTATAAATTGAGCTAATATATTTCCAATTACTTCTAATACTTTATGATGCCAAAAGTGGAAGGGAAGATTATGTAAACTAACCTAAACCAGCATTGAGGAAAACATTATGACATTTGTGATCCAGATTTATGTAGGAACACAACAGTATACACATATAACCATAAATAAAAAGATGCAATGGAAATAACACTTCATTCCATTAATATAAAAGAACTGAAATTTTCTTATAGACATAGTAGAAATAAAATAGCTAGGGCACTGGTAGCTTATCTCTAAGAAGAGATGTGGTGGCTACAGGCCTCTGAACTGTGTTCCAATGAGGGTCAAGGGCCTATTTAATATAAGGAAACAATGAAAAACCCTAAACATCCAGAAACCTAATCCTAGGAGATGAAGCTCCGAAACTATGGCCCCCGTTTGGGTTAATTGGTGTTTGAACTTCCCAGGGTCATAACTTTGGCATACTATCTTTGTTTGACACACATGATACATCATTAGAAAGATCTATCTAAGGACTAAAACTTTTGGTTTGAAAAATCAAATCTAGGACCAAATCATATTAGCCAAAATCAAGATTCCCAAAAAACGTCATTTAGAGCCTGAAAATGGCTCTCAAAGTTCAGGACCTGAAAAACTGCTAAAAATAGTAAGTATTGCCGGAACAGAAAAATTGAAAGAGATAATGGTGGGGCCCTGAGTGGAATAGGCGAGTGGCCACCAATATCCACTTGGATCATTCCTCCCCTCTTAGGAAACAATGGTCCCCATTGCGTTTAGTTCCTCCATGAGATGAGGAAGCTTCTACTGAACTTGGTCCATGGTGAACCACTTGCCTTAGTGAAGGAGTTGGACGGATTTCACAACACGATGCAGTTGGATCTTCTGTTGGTCATTGTTCTTGATTTTCATGTCCATGATACAATCTATGGTGGCATGTTCTATGTAGTCTGGTTTTAACTCTGTTTGTGTGAGTTTTTCAACAATGTGAGAGGTGTCCAGTAAAGGTGGGATGTAGGGACGAAGGTGGTCCAGATTGAATACTCGGTGAAGACCAAGAATGGTGGAATATTGAGCTTGAAGGCATTGTTCCCTATATACTTGGTGATGGTGTACAACACATATCGGAGTGGGCGAAGCTTGCGGTGGGGTCCAGTGAGGCGCTCCTTCTGCAAATATAACCACACTTTGGCACCCACCTGGAAGTTGTGTGGCACCCGATGTTGATCATGTTATTGCTTGTACTTAGCACTGGCTCTATCCAATATGTCATGAACCCATTGGAGGATGTGCTAAATGTGCTCAATGAAGATGTTTGTTTTTTCATCTTTAGACTAGAGATGAGCCAAATCAGCCTGAGTAGTCACAAATGGCATTGCGATGTCAATGGGATATAGTAGCTAGAATCCCAATCCCACCTAAAAGGGGCTATGGCCAGTTGAGATATGAAGAGATCGGTTATAACTGTATCTTACATAGGGGAGGCTCTCATCCATTGTGCGTGGATTATTTGAATTTTACATTCATAGAATGTGTACAATCATCCTATTGACGACCTCTTTCTGGCCATTAGTTTGGGGATGGAAAGTTGTGGACTTGGTGAGATTTGTGTCCAGCATTGACTAGAGGCCAGACAAAAATGTGCTGAGGAACCTGCTATCTCGATCTGACATGATATAATATGGGATCCCAAAGTGCAACTGCACTCATTGAAAGAAGAGTTTAGCAGTGGCTTCTATTGTGATATTCTTCTTACAGGCCGACATAATGGCCATCTTCGAGAATCTGTCAACGACTATGAAAACATAGGCATTTCCATGCTTAGTAGAAGGAAGGCCTGACATGCAATTCATGGAGATGGATTCCCAAGGTCGAAAAGGGCTACGTAGCGGAGTATAGAAGCCTTTATTATTTATGGTAGGTTTGGTCAATAGAAATACTTTTGCGGTACTGCCACTATTTTCTCTACCCTGAAATGCCCAAGGACTTGATTGTAGTGTGCTTCCTATATCATCTTGGCATGCTCGCTTGAAGGAACAAAAAGGTGTCCCAAGTGACATAACAGGGGATCTTGGAGGTGAAAATTTGGAACTTGCGTACCCCTCAAGAGTGCCTTGTATGTGTGGTTAAATTATCGATCGCTCTTGTAGAGAAGAGTCCATTCAGAAGTCTCGTGCCCACAAGAGTTGAGAATGGTGGTTAGCGCCACGATCGGTGGTCACCTGAGGCAGTCTGCAACATTATTGGTGCTACTCTTCTTGTACTTGATCTTCAAATGGAAATGTTGCAGATATGTTGACCACTTCTGATGGCGATTGTTCTGCAACTTCCCTTATGTATGTATGAACTGTAGAGTTTGGTGGTCTGTGTGGATGACTTTTTCCTTCGCCAAAATGTATATCTTCCATTTCTGGAAAGCCTGCATAATGGAATACCTTTCTTTTTCATAAGTGGGATACTTGCGAAATGTGTCAGAAATTGTCTCACTGTGATATGCCACTGGATTCCCCTGTTTAGTAAGAGCTGCCCCGATAGCATAGTCAGAGGCATATGTCTCGATCTCAAATGGTTGTTGCAAGTCTTTTAATGTGAGCATTGGGGTAGAACATAGGCGATTTTTCAATTCTATGAACGCATTCTGTTGAGATTCCGACAAAAATAATTTTTCTTTCACTCCTCCCTTGGTGACTTGACTCAAGGGCCAAGTGATATGAGAAAATCCCAACATGAATGGGTGGTATAAATTAGCAAGACCCACAAATTTGCGAAGCTATGTTAGAGTGGTTGGGGCTGGCCAATTGAAAATGAATTGGATCTTGGTTAGATACACATGCACCCCCCCTTTCATCAATAATGTAATCGAGATATTCAACCTAGGTCATCCCAAAAGTGCACTTAGCCAAATTGGCACACAACTTGTGTTGTTGTAGTGTTTGGAGGACTTGTCTGATGTGGTGAAGGTGCTCTTCCCAAGTTTGGTTGAACATCAGAATGTCATCTAAGTACACCACTACAGATGAGTTGGTCAATGGCTGCAATATGTCTTCCATCAACCTCATGAAAGTTGCAAGAGCATTTGTCAACCCGAAATGCATGAATAGCCATTAGAAAAGTCCCTCCTTGGCTTTGAAGGCCATCTTCCACATATCAGAGGTTTCGATTGGTAGTTGTTGATACCCAGACTTCAAGTCGATATTGCTTAAATATTTCTCCCCTTTGAGTTGGTCCAGAAGGTCATCAATCCATGTGATTAGGTACATATTCTGGATAGTGATCTTTTTCAGCACTCAATAGTCGATACAAAGTCTCCAAGTCTCATCCTTCTTCTGTACCAACACGATCAAGCTCCCACAAGGTGATAAACTTGGCCGAATGTGACCTTTCTGTAGCAACTCTTGAATCTTCCTCTTCATTTCATCATTCTCCAGAACAGAGCACTGATAGATCAGTCCATTGGGTAGCGGTGCACTTGGGGTCAGATCAATGGGGTGCTTGACCTGACAATCCAGAGGAACCCCTGTGGGTGAGATGAAGATGTCCCCATAATCCTCCACAACCTTGTAAATTTGTTCTTATAGTGCAGAGGAGCCCCATCTGGAGGTCGTGGCCATAGTATTCTTCTATTCCTAGGGGCAGATCATTAGGAAAAATATTTTCTTGTTTTCGGAAATGATCTTACTGCATTATTTTGCAGTAACCAAAGAGATAGTGACAAGTGGTGGTACCTCTGGTATCCTATACAATGTATTTAAAAAACTAACAATAATAGCACACGACGATGACTCATAGACAACGTGTCGCTTCCAAAATTATTGTTGGCCTAATAATACATCAGAAACATCAAGAGGATCAATGTCACATAATACCTCATCCGTGAAGGTCTTGATGCTATAGGGAAGGTGGCACTGTTGGCTAACATGGAGATCCCGTCCTTTGTGAAGCCACCTGATGGTGTATGGTAGTGATGTGTTGTGGTCAGCAAGCCCAACTGGTTCATGACGTCTTCTGAAATGAGGTTCTTTTAGCTCCCATTTCCAACAATTAACTGTAGCGGGGAAACCTTTTCCCACATATGGGAGTGGAAGAGGTGCTCCTCCTCCTATGGATCTTTCGGTTCCTCATTCGGGTTCTTTGCAGTGGAAAAAGTGGCATTGGGCTCTACATCAATAATATGTTTCCATTTTTCATTCCCCTTGTCAGGTTCTGATTCATAAACCCTCATTTCGGCCACCAGTGATTGCTTGGCCCAACATTTACTTGTGTTGTGAGTGGAGCTCTTATGGAACTCACACCAATTTCTCATTTCCTTCTTTGGATTCACGGGGTTGTTTTTTATTATGGATTTTGCAAGTTTTCCTCGGCCGGGATGCCTTTTCTTTGTCCTTTGTTTTGCAGTTTAGGGGGCCCCTTCCCTTGCATTTGATTCGTATATCCAAAGTCCTGCTTCTTATTTTTTAATTTCTGCTCAATCTTGGCAGCACATTGGTATGTTGTACGAAGCGAGGAGATGTCAAGGAAATCCATTTCCTCCTAAATGTATCTGTGCAGAAAAATTTTACCACCAACTTTTTCTTTGAATATTTGATACCCAACTTTGTGCGCAGGGTATGGAACAGATTCATCATCTCATGCACATCTTCATCCCTCAGTTGCCGCATTTTGGTACATTGTATGTACTTGTCTTCATGGCTCCCTATGGGATAGTATTCTTCCTTGATGGAATCTAAGAAAAAAATCCAAGTGGGCATGGCTGAGAACAGAGAGGGTTATGTCTCGCCGTTTTTTTCACAATAGGTTTCCCACTAGTCCTTGACATGCGGGGTAGCTTTGAAGAGTGCAAAAATATTCTTCTCCTAGTCGGAAAAGTCACGAACCAAGAAGTATCCTTCTAATAGATTTAACCATCTATTAATGGAATTTGCATCTATTTGACTCTAAAATATGGGAATGTCAAAGTTTACTTGTACCTTAAATGGAGTCGTGCCTCCAAAGTGGCTATTGGATGCAGATGCACCACTGGTGGCTAGTTCTTGAAGGTTCTGGGCAAAGTTATCCATTATCACATTCCTTTATTTTTCGACGGCATCCTCTAGAAATATTTTTATAGGATCTCCTACTCGCTCATATTTATTTTTGTCCTCCATGGGCATTCATTGGGGTTTTCAAGGCTCATCTTGCAAAGGTTCAACCAAATCGAGCCATAACTCCTTATTCCCTGACCTCATTGTGGAAATTCAAAGAAGGATTAGGGAAAATGCAGACCACTCTGATACCACTGACCTGTATTGATGAAGGAATGCAAGCGAATACACATATAACCATAAATACAAAGATGCAGTGGAAATAACACTTGATTTCATTAATATCAAAGAACTAAAATTTTCTTGCAGACATAATGGAAATAAACTAGGTAGGGCATTAGTATCTTATCTGTAAGAAGAGATGTGGTAGCTACATGCCTCTAAAATATGTTCCAATAAGGCTTCAGGGCCTATTTATTATAGATAAACAATGGAAAACCCTAAACATCAAAAAACCTAACCGTAGGAGATGAAGCACCAAAACTATGGGCCCCGTTTGGGTAAGTTGCTGTTTCAACTTCCTAGGGTCATAACTTTGGCATATTATCTTCATTTGATGCACATGATACATAGTTAGAAATATATATCCAAGTACTACAACTACTGGTGGTGAATATAGATTCCAGAACATTTTTTAGGGCTTCAAAATGGCACCAGAAGTTCAGGACCCGAAAAACAGATAAAAATAGTAAGTTGTGATGAAACTAATAAATTGAAAGAGACAATGGTGGGGCCCTGAGCGAAATAGATGGGTGTCCACCAATATCCACCTGGGTCAATTATGAAACCAAGGGTTCAAAAAAATACCTTCACCTCCCCAAACGATGGACCATATTTGGGAGGGAAATCTATATCCTTCAACATAAAAAATTTCAAAAAAAAAAATGCACTGGATCATAAAGGAATATCACAGTTTCTTGTCCAATTGGTAGAAATCCACTAACATAGATCCTCTGACTCTGTCCAAAATTCATTAAAATTCATATAATCGCTAGAGAATAAAAATATGAATATAGAGAATTAACCTTGGGAATGTTTACCATCAGAATTAGAACTTGATTCATGTGTTCCAGCATGAAAGAACCAAGAATTATAGTTATATTAGGTTTGGTTTGTGTCTTTGCCTTTCTTTTTACCACATCATTAAATGAAACAAGGCCATGTGTGTTATAGTTCAATTTGGGCACCATTCCCAATGACCTAGTTAACTATACATAATCCCTAGAACCGATGAATAGGGTCTATCGTCCCATACCATTTCAGTTGCTACATGCCCTAAGACAAAGAACAAGACAAATCATCTATGACTTCCATTTGCAAGGTTTCCAAGATTTGAAGTTTATATAATATCATATGTGAGCTCACCAACGCTGCCTCTCAAGGTACTAAGTGCATTGCATATGCAGGTAATCCCACTCAAGGGTGCTTTGCAAAGCACTTCCCGACACTCATGGGTGTGTTGGTCACATTGGGAGAGAAATTCTCCTTGTTCTGAAATCTTCACTTGGTCAGTGTCTTCTAGCAGAGTACACATGTATCAAACCTCCAATCCATGTGTCCATTTGATACCTTTGACACTGGGAACATGTCTTGCCTATTATTTGAAATTCATTGATTGTAAAACTACCTGCAACTCTATAAATTGAGCACAGATCCTGGTGCTTAGTAAGGAAGAATTTGAGTAGAGAAATACTGGTGGAATTTCGATTGAGGATTTGATTTCTATATCATGATGCTGGAGAGATGTGTGTTGTTATGATCCTAGGATGCTGCTGGAGAGATGTGCATTGTGATGAGCCTGGGATGCTGCTGGAGATGGTGACATCAAATCAATCACTGGGTTGTAACCTCCCATTCTATCCATTAATAAACATTGCTTCTTACTTTCCCACATATATATCTGTATAAGATTCTCTCTTTCATATTATGAATTCTTATTTGATGTATATGGCTCATGTTTCATTGATTTAACTGAATTACTTGAATAAACATTTGTATTATTGCTATATTTTGTTATTCAATGTTCATCTTTGCGGGAAATATTTTGGTGATCTAGCTAAGATTTGAAGCTACAGCAAGAGAGACAAAAGTAGAATTGGAAGCGCTTGGACTCCATTTAAGTTTCTTGATCAAATCTATGCATCCATTTACTGTTAGGAAAATTATTTGTAAAGTATTTAACTTGTTGTTCTAGATGAGCACCACATCTAGGGAAGAATTTTTTATCCATAATCCATAATTCCACATAAAAAATTGGCGACTCCATTAGGGAGTTTACCCTTCATCCTTGGTGTATTTTCCTCTATTTGTCTCTGTTTATTCACCTAGTAGCATTTACTCAGAAATATTAGGCTTTTTGAAATCAAGATTTACATTAGCAGTGTGTTAAAGAGTTGAGTTTTCATTCTCTGACTGCGCTTGAACATGACATAGTGCTTTTCATAGCACTGTCTCCCTTCCAGGGGTGCATTGCAACCTACTGTCTCGCCTTAGAGACTACGTTGCCCCCTAGAATCAACCAAATTCCATTGAGTTTGTCATTGCATTTGCTTTCAGTTTGTTGTTTTCTGTGTTTTAAAGAGCCTAATGCCTCAGATTGATCAGTAACTTTATTTACTCCTTACTCCTTTAGAAGAAAAGTTTGTTCAATGTTTTAAAGTTTTTTTCTATATTTTGGACGAATTAATTTCAAAGTATTTCCATTTCTGCATTAGATACATTTTATTTTGAAAAGTAAATTTTCATTAAATTCCTTGTTTCATCTAGGAGAAATTGTAGTCTTATTCTTCATTTTTACTATTAAAGAGAAATCATTGTTCTATTCCTCATTTCTCAAAGTAAAAGGCATTTGTTTTTATTGGCTTGATGCACTTAGTTTCCTTTCCTGCATTCATAACATTAAAGAGACTGAAAAGAAAAAATTACATTTGCATATAGTAGATTTTGTGTTTTGCATAGGAACAATTTAGAAAGCTGAATTTTAGTTTGTGCTCTTTGATTGTTTGCTCTCAAATTGATTGCTCTTTCCCTCTAGTAGCTAGGATTTTCATTGAAGAACTAAAAATGAAATACTTCTTATCATTTTAGTTTTCGTTTTAGGAATTTCCAATACATCATCGCGGTGAACCTTGAAAGGAAAATTGATAAACAAGATCAAATTAAATTTTTATCAATTTAACTAACAAAGAATTAGAACCATAACGATAACATTTAGAAGGTCTAGGCTAGAGATATGTTCCAATGTCGCAAAACATAGCAGCTATCATTAATTGTCTAAGATACATTTTGAGTGTGATACCTCACTCCATGTACGTAAGTATATTGTGTCTCGTCCATGTACTTTCCCTTATATCGGGTGGTGTTATAGTAAGAAAAGTATAAAGAGGTGCTCTCACTGTGCAGTTTTGCATTAGTCAACGCAAATATAGAATTGGGCCTCCATGTACTTTCGGGTATATTTGGGAAAAAAACGTTAGGTTTCTATCCATCCACAGTGAACCGAGTCGACTGAATTTTAAATTGTGATAAAACAAACACAACATCCGAGGAGATTGTCTGCCCATACTTCTTGCTTCGGCAGGAGGTATTCTATAGTTCATAGTTTCTTGGTAAACCTTTTGCCTAGCATTACCCTTTTATTATCTTTATTTTTTTTGGTTAAAATAAATCAGTCATCGTGGAAGAAAAAAATCATTTTCCCCGTCGTTCGTGTATATTAGCATTGTAACCACCTTTACCACTAGAAGTTACACCTGGTCGGTGAAGGCGACATCACTCTACCCAAAACTACTACTATCAATTCCTCTGGTGGAGCATCATCTTCCCATATACCAGAGTTGGCACAAGTTGTTTCTACACATATTGATTTGTTTACTGTTGTCAAGATGGAGTCCTCACAGTTACATGTGGTCATGATCCATCCAATAAGTGAGACCATACCTCCTGAACCTGACATTGTTCAAACGGAAGTTGATCCAGATCATGTCTCTCCTTTGCCAGAAAATCTGAATCCCGAAGTTGAACTGCCAAAAGTTTTTCATCCATTTGTTATCCCACAATTGTTTGTAGCCATTGAGTCTCCCATATCACACAGTCAAACTCTTGAAATATACTTTGGGCCTGATGGAAAAATACTTCCACCTGGTTTAATTTCGATTGAAGAAATCCCACAAGACGAGACAACTTTAACTCCAACCCATTTTGGGGAGTACCTTTACGTATACAATTATTTTCCTCGATCACCACCAATTTCTTTTATTGATCATGTTGCCATTAAAAATCTCGTCGATTCAAAAGGGTATACATTTGGTCAAGTAACCATGCCTGAACCAACATCTTCGGTTGGGCCATCTATTCCAATTATGTCATTGTTTGCCCTCGCTACCGTGTCGATGTTTACAACTTCAACAGAGTCATATTTTCATGGTGGCCCTATGGTCCCATTAGGTTATAAATCTTTATCCAGAATTTTCTCTAGTGCATATTCAAACCCATGGACTTCACCAATGTCATCATCCGGTATTCTAACTAGTAAAACTATAGTGAATACTGAACGTCTTGATTCTTTATACACATCATCAAGTCAATATCAAGCTGGTCCTTCTAGGTCTATTCCATCCAGTACCATATCAAGTGGAATCCCAACATTTGGAGAGAACTATTTTTCATATTATTATCCTCCTCATGATGGGGGGAAACCTTTGTTCAGCCACTATGATAGTACTCCATCACTTTTTAGTCAACCTAATGTCGAAATGAATGTTTTTCAATGGCAGCCCACTCTACATATCCAATCATAAATGGTTGTACACTCGTATCAACCAGTTCAACCTGTTACACCCACATCATTTCCACTTGTTAATACATCTTTACCCCTATTACAGAATAAAAATGTTGTACAACAACATTTTTAGGTGGGTCCTTCAACTCAATACCCTCAATTATTGAGCCCACAGACTCCAAATCCTTCAGTTAATTTACAACAACAACCTATACCTAGAATCATTTATTCACAAGCCTGTTTACCATTTTATGGGAGGTCACAGCCACAACCTGGTTATACCTATCTTAAACCAGATCAAAATTATTCTAATTTTGGTTATAACATTGGTGGATAGACCCCTTGGCAGCCTCAGGCGCAAATACCTCAGACTTCATTTCAACAAGTACCATATCCAGGTTTTGGTCAACAGAATCCTCAAACGTTTTCTTTTCAAAGAAACCCCTATCTGGGTTACTAGCAGTACATTCCCTATGTTGGTGCTCAAAATCCCATTTCTCAAGCAATTCCATCATACCCTAGCTATGCTCAACTTGACCTTAATCCACAGTTTCCCTTCGTTTCACGTTTAGAGTTATCATACTTAAATCAGCTAACCAATGATCCAATCAACTATACTCCTTGGTGGTCGGTGATACCTCAAAAATTATCCTCGAAAATTCCTAAGTTCAATGGAAACCATGGGGAAGACCTGTCGACTCAAGTCATGACTTATCATTTGTGGTGTTCATCAAACTCCCTGAATGATGATTTTTTTTTACTACATATTTTCTAGTGTATGTTTATTGGTGTGATTGCAAAATGGTACATTCAGTTAGCTAGAGCTTCCTTTGATAATTTCACTACCCTGGCTATTGTCTTTTTGACTCACTTCCAGTTACCCATAGGGTATGAAACTGGAATGAAACTCTTGACCAATTTCAAAAAGACTAATGCTATTCACATTTCTGATCATACTCATGAGTGGTGTTGTCGTCGTATAATAGTTAAGACATTTGTTCTAGATCAGCTCCTTGCTCAGTGGTTCATTAATTCCCTGTTACCATCTATAATTGAGGATGTAACTAAGGGTGGAGTCATCACAGAAGAACATGTTATTTCTCATACCCAATATTTAGACTTGATTTATACTGAATCTAACATGATTTAGGAAACAATTCATAACACGTCGAGATATAATTTTATTGTTCCTCCTCAATTAAAGGACTATCATGCCAGAGATAGCTTGATTGATACTGCAAGAACACATCATACTACTACAACTAATCCTACACCTTCTTCCGAAATTAATTCCATGTCATTTGACAAGGGCAAAAGGGACAAGAAACCCGAAAGTAAGCAAAAGAAAAATTCTAACCTGCAAAAAAGATCACCTGATCATTCGTCTGGACCTAGGAAAACTCGTTATCCATGCATCATCTCTAATGAGGAACATTTTTTTGGGTATTTTCCTCACCCTGTTGAAGTCTCAAAAATCATTAAGACTTCCCATGTGTTAGCTGTGTTGATAGATCCATTTCCAAATCCAGAAACAAATTTGGTTACTACGGATCCAGCTTAGACTTCCCAAGTACTTATGTTATCCATCAGAAAACCTTCAACAGATATTTTGGTGTCAATGCATAATAAATATTATGGTAGTCAGGCCACTTATCAACCTACTACCTCGACTACGAATTTTTCTACAAAATCAGTACGGCCTACTGCTATTACTGAATTGAAAATTAAGCCACCTAAAGGAGTAATTCACAAATCGACATATAATCCTTGAGTAAGAGCTACTCAAAATTATAATATAGTTGAATATTTTCCTCAATCCCTTTAGCTATGTCCATTATTGAGGTAATACAAAAATTTTCCCTCCCAGAAACAAGATATATTGTCGGCTAATTGTGGAATTTATCCGACCGATTGTAATCTAGTCATCTTTAATCATACGGGCTATGTGCCATAACTACCAACAGAATTGGCATTCTCCATACAAGTAAATGTTCTCAAGCACATTGTTCATTGTAAAATTATTGATGAGAGAGAATCTACATGTATTATGTTTCTAAATTTTTGTAAGTCACTTGGCTCGCCATGCTTATCTCAATCATTAATGACGTTGAAGGCTTTTTATGGACGTACATATAAACCTTGTGGTATTATTAATAGCTTACATGTTGAACTGGGGGAAAAAAAGTGAATGTTGATGTCAAGGTTGTTGACATACCCCTTGACTATGATATTCTACTTGGAAGGCCATGGGTATATGCTATGACTGCAATTGTTTCTAAATATTTTAGAATGGTCACCTTTCCATATAAAGATACAATTGCAATCATGAATCAGTTATCCTTATTTTCCTCCACTTCACAGGTAATTGGTAGCATTTCGTTCATTCATGCACCCCAACTAGAACTTCCGAACATTGGTGTAGGACTCTTAAAGGATTCCACTGTCATGGGAACCTTTGAATTACCACCACCCGCGATGTCGGCAGAAATTACAAGTATAGAGACCTGCTACATGATCTCTTCCACTCCATCTAGCTTAAGGGAGAGTACGGATGGTTATGAAATTGTTACGATGGATGAGTTTTTGGCACCCATCCCTATTAAGTTGGCATAGCAAGGAATCTATCTGGCTTTGGTGGCGAATCTGAAATCAGTGTCACTGGTTGTTTGGGTTGATCATTCCTTAGATTTTGGTACTCCATCTGATCCTTTTTCCTCAAATTTCTTGACAGATGAGAATATTTTGGAAGCCATGATTTGAGAAGAAAAACCATGGGAAGATTATCATCATCATTCACATCTTCCTAATAATGAAGAAAATTATCTTAGTGAACTATATCACCCATCAATCAAAAATTTCTTTCCGAATTCTTTACCTATTAATGCAATCTATTCCGAGTGAAATCTCTCAAATATTGAAGAAACCATTTCTAACAATATCTCGACCAAACTTGGCATTGTAGAAAATATTCATGTCAGTGTGTCTTATTCTACATCAGAACTTGAAACATATCGCTCTCTATTTCACGAATTTTGTGATGTATGTTCTTGGTCTTATGAGGAAATTCCAGGAATAGATACTAGTATTTTTGCACACACTATTAATATGTATCTCGATGTCAAACAGGTGCATCAAAAACTTTGTCCAGTTCATCCAAAGAAAGGTGCTGCCATCAAAGAAGAAGTTGAAAAACTTTTGCGTGCTGGTTTCATTTATCTTGTTCCACTAACTGAATGGGTTTCCAACATCGTTCTTGTCATGAAAACCAAAGGAACCATTAGAGTGTGCATCGATTATCATGATGTCAACATTGCTTGTCCAAAAGACAACTATCCCACTCCCTTTATTGACCAGATTATTGACGATTGTGCTATATTTGAAATATTTTCGTTCACAGATGGACTTTCCGGTTACAATAAAATCAATATCCACCAGAGGAACAACATAAGAAAACATTTATCTGTCCCTGGCGCATGGTTTAGAGTCCTGTAGGCTACAGTTACAGATCATGTGAAGCATTTTTGCAACCACATGATGACTGAATTGACTACCAAGTTAGGATTTTCACATGATAATTCTACTCCTTATTATCCACAGTCAAGTGGAAAATTTGAGGCTATCAACAAATTTTTAAATATATGCTTCAACTAATGATAGGAGTTCGTAAAATAAACTGGAATTTGATCCTGTACTCAGCCTTGTGGGCGTACCGAACCTCCATGAGAAATGCAACCATATTTACTCCTTTTCAAGTGGTGTATGGTCTTGAAGCTACCTTGCCAATCCAATGTGAAATACTATCGTTAAAACTCACAATCGACTTGTTACTTGACATCTCAGAAAAAGAAGCACGTATTTTTAACCTCATCCATGTTTATGAAATGCGTCGCTAAGCCCAATTGGCCAACGACGTGGATAAGAGACGTATAAAGGTGCAATACGACGAAAATGTCCAGCCTCGCATTTTCTTAGAGGTTGACTTGGTCGTTCTTTATGATCAAGAAGATGATGTAATTGGTACAGGGAAATTTGAGCCACTATGGCATGGGCCCTTTATTGTCAAAAGAGTTCTTGCAAAGGGTCGCTATGAGTTAGTTGATTACGATGGAATTTCGTTGGTGAAACCTAGAAATGGGTTGTATCTGAAATGTTACTATGCTTAATCATGAGCGTAGTGATTTTTGAATTATATTGTATATATATGTTGTTGATTTGCATTCATTGTCTTAGTTTTTTTTTAGAGTTTTCTTTATGTTAGTAATCCACTTTACATTTCATCGCAGATGTATGAATCTTTGGAACCATTTGTTGGATATGTTGATGGTGCTAGTCATAGGACGCATAATCTATCCTCTATTGCGTGGCCCATTTTCTATCCGAATGACGAGTTAGTGAGTTTACAAGGGATTTGTATCTGTAGATCGACAAAAAATATCACTAAGTATAGCACATTGATCAAATTTCTCTCTGATGCCATTTCATTTAGTATTAACCACATTATCATAAGGTTAGACTCACAACTTGTGGTATTACAACTTACTAGTCTTTATACTGTTAGAAATCAAACACTGCATCATTTGTTCCTAAGAGTTCAAATTTTGGAAAGACACTTTGATTTTACTCAATATCATCACATTTCCAAAAAATTTAACACATTGACTCACTATTTGGCTAATCAAGTTTTAGACAGAAATTTGTAACACATGTAAAGAAAACATTCACATCATTGAATAGGATTGCACGATAAACATAAGAAAATATTGAAATAAAATAGATATCTAGTTATAGATTTTTACAAAAATTTGTGCCCAAGAAACATTGGTCATTTGACCTCAAAATGTATGCAACATGTTAGAAGTAAACTAGTGGTGCTAGTGGTAACATGCTATAGATCTAGCTATCCTACGCATTAATCGCATCCAGCAGTTAGGAACACCTATAGTGTGGTGCTGTAGTCGCATGGGTAACTCTTCGATCTGACAATCCATAAACCCAAAGGTCAACCCCTCTATGTGCTGCCAAAGCTCAGTCAAAGTCTGAGCCATATCAAGATCCTGAGGGACTACTCTCCCGATAGCCCTCTCTGCTAGCTCACTTGCTAAATGCACAGGTTCCTTCACTGGTTGAACTCTACCAACATTTTAATTACATTGAAAATTTATTTTAGTCTTGGGAAAACATAAAAATACAAAAAAATTGTATAAACCTTACGAAAAAATCAAAAACATCGTCAAAAAATTCTTACCTATTTCACCCCAATGAGCGCCTTCTGGTAAAGCTAAATCTGGATCTCCTCAGACATCAATGCCTACGTATGCATACTCATCAATGACGACAATTTGTCACCTGAACCAAGTGAAGAATGAAATCTAGAACACAATGGTCAAATGGCGTGCATTCCTACCCATTAGTTCTACCCATCTCTACATCCTCGGATCTCTAGGATTAGACACATCCAGTGTCACATGTTGTAACTACATTACTGGAATCCACTCTAAGGAAAAGGAAATGAGGATAGAACCATAACTAAAAAATTTCTTCCTTCCTCCCTTTCCCTTGTTCAGTTGTTCTTTTATCCGAGAAAGTACAACTTCAGACCAACTGAAGACTGTTGGCTCCATACACTCTAGCGCGTACTCCATATATGATCTGTTTGCTACATGTAGTGTGATGGTGCCAAAAAATTTTGCGATCATGAAAATAATTGTTCTCAAAGGAAATTATCTAACATACCAGATGTTTACTTTACCATATTTTCTTCGCTCAACCCGTGGATAACAATGTTGCAAAACATAATCTCTCATAGTCTCTCCTCCAAGAATAGACCCTAAGAGTGAAATAGGCAAGCCTCTCCTCAAAAAACCTGTGAGAAACTATACATCATCTACTGTTATAGGAATCACTTGCCTCTTAATGTGAAATTCCTGAATAGTTGGATCCCATGCTCAAACTATGAACTCGAAGAGGTCTATTTGTTGCCTCATCCCTCACAAACGAAAGTACTTTAACAAGCCACAATCTCTTAGGGCTCTTACTATACCTGGATCATTTAACTCAACCATATCTTGTTCTTCATGCTCTCTTTCCCTCTATGTAATCATCATTATAGTCTGATGAAAACCTAAAATACAACCATAAGAACCATTAGACTCCATTAAATGAAAAAAATTAGGCAAATTTTGGGCATATTGAAAAAATAAAAAATGAAGATTGCACCCAACGCAATCCTGAACAAGAGACAATGCATTGTATATGCATCTAGCCTTTATTTCAGTTGCTATGCAATACACCTTTCGATGTTCAAGGGTGCATTTCCCTCTTTTCGAGCATAATTTACCCTAAGGGGCCTAAAAACATAAAACAATAAACTGAAATGAAATGAAATGATAACTGAAGCAAAGAAAGATTTCTTTGCACTAACCTGGATCAAACGAAGATGGAAATAATCCACATAAATGATTGCAATAAGCAACTGAAGTTCGAGGGAAAAAACAGGTTCAGAGCTCCAAAATGCAAATGGTAACTAGTGAATGGTAAAAATGAATAGTAAAACTCTTTTTAATAGTCATTTAATTGTTTTAAACTCATATTTATTGATATGAATATGGTTTTATTATATTTTTTGTCATGAAATAGGTATTTTTAATCCGTTTGATGTTGTTTTGAACATGTTTTACAACTGATGAACAAATTATTCATGCAGATTTATTTCAAGAATGATTTGACCACAAAGCATACTTTTTTATCCTTATTTTTCGAGCTTTGTTAAAAATGAAAAAGGATTTAAAGAACACTTTTATCTCTTTTTCGAGCTTCCAGAACAGCGAAAAAGGAACCCTTGGAGTCTTCTTTTAGCTCTTTTCAGACTCTGATAATGTGAAAATATTTCCGAGCACTTGTGTTTTCGAGCTCGTAAAAGTAAATGAATTGATACTCAGTATAATTTTAACCCTTTTCCGGACTAAGATAGATTATTTACGAAAAAGGAATACCTTGGTCGAACATGACTAAAGAGGTTCTCTCAGATATCATTTTACACTTTTTTGGATCTGAGCGAAAACTTTACAAAAAATTACTTATGGAGTTTTATTTCATCCTATTTTTCAAACTCTCTAAATATGAAAAAGGACTAGGCTATCATTGTCATTAAGCTCGTTAAAACATAAAAGATCGATTAACTTGTCGATCATGGCAAGGATCAAGTTTCATTCATTGCTAGACTCATTAAATTATTAAATAGTGATACATTCTTTTCCCAAAGGGTTGAATTATAGATCAAGCATATGTTATCCTCCTCAAGCTTGTTAAAAAATAAAGATGTACTCGTCAACAAATGACGAGGGAAAATTTGGGAAAGTGAGAAGAACTTTTTACGGTAGCAGGTTGCTCTAGAAAATGACACTTCACTCCATCACCGTGACTGTTCGGATTGGGTAATCTTCTTAATGGTTCATTCATACCTATGGTTCATCATACCTTCACTTTGGTTTTGGGTCAATGCTGCCAACTCATCTTAGCATTGCCGATATGTTCAAGAGAAGTCATCTAGTGAATACTCATCCTTATACAATTCTCACAAACCTTCATTCTCATTACAGTCATCCTTGAAGATTTCTATATCAAGTCATACCTTTGTCTCTAAAATCATTAACTCCCATTTTGTAATAACGTGTCCACCTGTCAACAAAAAATAATTATCTAGGAAGTTCACTTAGAAACATCGTATTCCAAAATTTTGACCAAAATATTTTTTTTGGCATTCAACATCAAATAGTCTATTCATGTCTTACAAAATGTACTACACTACCTTGAGGGCCATTTACATCAATGGTGGTTCTCTCACATTTGTTAACTACTCACATCATTGGCTGGTAATCAAACGATGTCTTACCATGTTCAACTGCTAATCATGTATTCGTGTGGCTAGACTTGTACCTGAATGATTGAGTCAACGAGATAAGAAGACCCTAGATATAGTTTCATCTATCAGGGTTCCGATTTCAGGATTGTTGTACACATCATCTATACAATGCTGTTACATACATATCATCATCCAAATATAGGACTATATCTGTCGACATGTCTGCATTGGGAAAAATTCCAATGAAGATGAATTTCTACAATGTGTACATGTTATTAGATAGTTTATGTGCTAAGAATGGGAATGCCTTCCCCCATAAATTTATGATCAAGAGGATAGATCATAATGTAATTTATTGTAATATTGATTCATGTCATCACTCCGCTTCATATCCAACCCATCACAGTGTAAAGCATATCAATCAAAATATTATTATTATTATTTTGACTTCATGCTTTAGGGGGGAATTATTATAGGTCAATTTGGGAACCATTCCCAATGACTTGGTTAACTGGACATCATCCCCAGAACTAATGAATAGGTTCTATCATCCCCTGTCATTTTAATTGCTACATTCCCTAAGACAAATAACAAGGAAAAATCATCTATGACTTCCATTTGAAAGGTTTCCAAGATTTGAATTTTATATTATATCATATGTGATTTCACCAACGCTGCCTCTCAAGGGACTAAGTGAATTGCATATGTAGGTAACCCCACTCAAGGATGCTTTTCAAAGCACTTCCCGATAGTCATGGGTGTGTTTGTCACACTGGGATCAAAATTCTCATTGTTCCAAAATCTCCACTTGGCCAGTGTCTTATAGAAGAGTTCACATGTGTCAAACCTCGAATCCATGTTTCCATTTGATACCTCTAAGATTGGGAACATGTCTTGCATATTATTAGAAAGTAATTTATTGTAAAAATACCTTCATCTCCTCTATAAATTGAGCACAGATCCTAGTGCTTGGTAAGGAAGAATTTGCATAGAGAAATGCTGGTGGAATTTCAATTGAGGAATTGATTTGTGTAACATGCTACTGGAGAGATGTGCGTTGTGATGAGACTGGGATGTTGCTGCAGATGGTGAGATCAAATCAATCACTTGGTTGTAACCTCCCCTTATATCCAATAACAAATATTGTTGCTTACCTTCCCACATATGTATCTGTATAAGCTTTTGTCTTTCATATTATGAATTCTTATTTGATTTATATGGTTCATGTTTCATTGATTTAACTGGATAACTTGAATAGACATCTTTATTATTGCTATCTTTTGTTGTTTAGTGTTCTTCTTTGCAGGAAATATTTTGGCGATATACCTTGGATTCGAAGCTACAATAAGAGAGAAAAAAGGAAAATTAGAAGTTCTTGGACTCCAGATAAGTTTCTTGATCTAATCTGTGTGTCTATTTACTATTATGAAAAGTAATTGCAAAGTATTTAACCTGTTTTTCTAGATGAGCACCACATCTAGGGAAGAATGTTTTATCCGTAATTCCTAATTCTGCATAACAATTTGAACTATTTGCTCCATAAAAAACTCTCAGTCTTGTAGCTATTTGTCATCTTACAATGCTCTCATAGCGTAAATTAGGATTTGTTGTTACACAGAAACTCCTAATGTATTTTGAATATTCGAATTTAGATCTCAAATTGAGTCCAAAATTTGAATATTAATAATGGTTGATTTCCCTTCTAGATTTCTCACAAAGATCTTCCAAATCCAGATCTGGTGGAATATATAGAGTTTTAAGATAATCATGAAGTGGAACCTCGATTATCGAATTCATTTTATAACACTTTCTAATGCCAGATTGGATGTTTTCATCCACATATCTATGCGTCCTCACATAGAAGACTAGCACTAATCTACATAAATGACTATTGGAACATTGCATCGATAAATTTCCTTCTACTACCAGTATTTGAAGATTGGAAGGGCCAATATTCTAATGAGCCATTTTTTCCAATCGACCCCATAGATAAATAGAAACCCAAAATTTTGCATTCTAAACAATACATTTTGGATGCAACATTAAAACTAAGTTCCAACAAAAAAACCTTGTTGCAATCTTCATAGGATGGCTAGATCCTGCTTGTAAATAAAAGCATGAAGTGGAATCTCTTTTATCAGATCCATTTTATAATACCTGCAAATCCTATATTTGATGCCTTATTCCATCGATCCAGGAATCGTGATATATATGATTCCATTGATATACATTGACGAATGTGGAAATGTCGTATCTATAAATTTCCTTCCAGAACCATGTCTTCCAATCGATCTCATAGATAAATACAGACTGGAAATTTTGCATTATTGAATATAAATTATATATCCAACATAAAATGAGGTTCCAAAAAGAAAACCTTGTTGCAATCTTCATAGAATGGCCAAATTTTATAGAAAATGTTAAAAATGGCTTAAAGAACTAATATATTTCACACAAAGGTGTATGCGTCAACACACATAGTGTTTACATTCAAATCAGTTTAATATATAGAGTCGCTCATATCTAACTTATTCCTAATTTAGAATTAGAGGTTTAGATAATTTCTCAACCATCACAAACTAACATATCAAATATAAGATGTAAGCATTAATTCCAACATCCCCTCTTAATTCTTACATTACATAAATTTATTTAAAACACAATCATTATTTAGCTTATCATTATAGGCTCCACCAAGTTTCCTCATAATCCTCGTAAATGTGTAGTTGGAAATTTGGATTCACGAGTTCAACTCCTAAACTCCTGAATCAAGGACCTCCCGAAGTGAATTACCACACATCCATAACCTCATTAGAAGACCACTCTCACATCTTCAACGAATGAGGGATCCTTCCCTAGATCTAAAACTACCCTACTATCTGGAAAACCATTCATATTGAGCATTACTTCCACTCGATATCTTAAATAGTGGCCTAATACACTGTTGTGACCAGCAACAACCCCCATTTTTATTTAATATTAGTAATAATACTAAATAAATGGGGACTCTTAGTTAAAAAATCCAAAAAAATCAATTAGGATTTGTTTTCCTTTTCAAATAAAACTTTCTATCATAAACTTATAGAAATCCTTCAGAAAGAACATTAAGAAACACTTAATTTTATGATAAATTACAATAAAATTTCTCTTTAAACAAAATAGCGCATCAAAAGCAAAATGATATATATCTTTTATAAAACTGAAAATGCGATTTTGCGCTTTTGCGATACTGCGACCCCAAAAGCCTATACAATAAACGTATTGGTCACAGATCACATAGCGCAAAAAACAAAAGTGATTAAAGAATACCTTTTGCGCTATTTTCAATTTTGTGCTTTTGCGCTATTGCGCAATTTCCGCTTTTGCGCTATTTTACATAACTGCGATGGCTTCATTTTGTGGTATTACGATATTGTGACATTGCGATATTGCGATATTGCGCAGCAAATCGCAGATCGCAGTGTCGCAGATTCATGTAGGCACATTGTCCAAAGGCAATCTTCCCATATATCAAATCTGTTATGTGATTTAATGATTAAATTAAATGATTGGATTGACAATTAATGGTAAATGAGATTGTGTTTGGATTGAAAGTCGTTTCACGATTAAACTATTATATTTCATCCGCTTTCACATTTAAAATAGTCTCATCACCTTTCTTATCCCATTACTCTCATTTACTCGTAAAACGCAGGCACGAAGGAGCAAACGTCTATAGAAAGCTTTCACTAAACACTATGGGTAAGAAGGAGAGGAGCTTGAGTTCTGAAAACAAAGAAATGGCTGCGCTGTATGCAGACACCGCTTGTAATAAGGATGCCGGTATATCCACTTGGGAAGGAATGTATAATCTGTTAGAAGATGAAAATCCTGTGGTGATGAAAGTTGTGGCTACAGCAGGTTCTAGTAATACATTTGAAGCAACCCTCAAAGAACTGGCTTGTTCATTTTTCCATAGGATGGCGGCAAGGCCAAGGATTCTCCCATATACGGACATGGTGAAGTGGGTATTGGACAACACCGATATTTCAGACAGACAATTCAGAACTCCATCTGAAGAGCTAATCGGGTCATTCACCACAGAAGATCAGAGATTAATGTATAAGTTGCTAGAACCTCAGGCGACTTACAAAAAACAATTCATGGAAGATTTTGCCAGAGAACATGCAAATTTGGCAGAATGCACAAAGGAGTCGACCAAAATCAGTGAATCATTGAAGAAAAACAAACAACGTATATACAGCACGGGTTCACTTACCTCTCCTTATTGTTTCACTGCTGCCATGTTATGCAGGCTTTTTGGAAAGCCTGACATAAATATGAAATGGCTTCCTTTGTTGAATGTGGTCGTTAATTCTACAATTGTAGACTGGGCTAAAATCCTATCTGATAATTTGACCACTGCTATTTTTCACTACCGATCCAAACAAAATGTTTCTCAGCGGGTTTATCAGCCTTTTTATTTATCTGCTTATGTCATGGACGCTATTTGTTATATCTCTAAATTCCCTGTGATGGGTTGGAAATGGACTATCCACGATCCTTTGCCTATTCATGTGTACCATAAAGAACTATGGGAGTCTAAGTTTGTCCCCCATTTTTACCAAATTTGTCATGGAATAATGCTGTCATTGTATAGAACATTGTATAATAAGGATGCACCAAGGTTATCCCCTAAAACAGAGGTTGATATTCTCCCCGTCGCGAGAAGGTTTGGAGAAGAATTATTTACTTATATTAGGGTTTTTGGAAGTTATGCTTCTCCCCATGTTTTACCCCTATATGTTCCAGATAGACTTGTAGCTCGGGAAATTGCTTATCAGACCTGTGGCCAGGGAGGTATAACAAAAGATTTAAAAGAGAAGAAAAAGGGCATTTGGCCACAATTTCCCGTAAAATGTGGAACATTTTCACTGTTCGATATTGGTCATGCATTTCAACAGATAGGCAACATTACATGCCTACAGCTGTTCAAATTTTCGAGAAGATTATTCGACCCAAATTATATTATTAAGAATTTTACCGATGCAATCAGGGTAAGGGAATTTTCCGGGGAACAACATCCTTTTGATGATATGTTCTAGGCAAGAAATTCATTCAAAGAATTTTTTAATTCAGCTCAAGCGTAGTTATCTCCAGAACAATTTCAGGAATTCAAGCTTTAGAGAGAAAGAAGACTAACTCCTATTCCTTTGGATAATCTACGCTTAGAGCCCACAAGGGAGCAAACTCCTAGTGTTAGTATTAACGATAGTTCAAGTACAGAAAAATATAAATCAAAATCTGACAGAGATTCTGAACATTCCAATAAGTCTAATGAAAAGGAAGATAAAATGGAAGAATCCATTAAGTATTCTGCACAATCAAAAGAACTTGCTCAACAGCAAATTTTGACTTCTCAACAGACAAATCCTCTTCCTACCAATGTACAACAACAGCCAATCATTATTGAATTAGACAAATAATGGGAAACCTTCAACCAATTGATTAATGTAGAAGGACAAAATGTACAGACCCCTGTCCAGACAACCAAAGTTTTGAACACAGGAACAAGCAGCACAGTCGCAGTAACATAGCACATACCAATCACACCATCCTCTGAAATTTTACTTAATTTAGAAGACATTCCTCCTCTGCATGTATTCTACAGCCCAGAATACAAAGAAGTAGTGAAGAGACAGAGAAAAAAGAGAAAGTTAGAAGGTGCAATTGCGACTGAAGCAGAAAAAGTAAATGTTTTGTGGAAAGATCCTGCCACAGAACCTACTCATAATCTCACTAAGTTATCTCAAATGACAGGAGCTTATGCTTCTGCAACAATTGACAAAGCATTTGAGATACAAATTTTGTTGAATGAAAGAGAAGAATAGGTAAAAGTTCTACAACAGCAATTGCAACAGGTACAGGCCGATAAGGAAGCACATTTGAAACTTGAAGAGTTACAAAACAACTTCAAGAAATGCAAATAGGACATCAAAAAAGCTTGGTTGATAAAGACAAACAAATACAGATTATCCAAGATCAGCATAAAGATGATCCTAAGATTCCAGAATTCATTTCAGAAACTATCTCTTTGAACAATCAACTACTGCAACAAGAGGAAGTTTTCTGCCAAAAAATCTTGCAATGGAATTCTTTGTGCCAAGAGAGTGATAAAATCACAAATCATGTCGTAGATTTACAAAATGATTAGGATTTGATTAATGAAAAGATCAATGATTATATGGCATGGCAAAAGACAGTAGAAAGCAGAAAAGCTGGTGCATCCATTGTTAATGAAAACCATAAAGAAATACTGTTCAAAAACTGGAATGCACAAATCGGAAGGGCAGAAAAGGCAGTAGAAGAGGTAGCTACAGTGGCAAACACTCTCACTGATTGTGTAAATGATAATTTACACAAAGCTAACTTGATTCCAGAGACTGTTCTAGGGTATCTCCCACAGGCACCTCAATTGCAAACAAAATGGAGGCAAAAGGCAGAAGAAAGAGCAAAATCAATTCAAGGGTTGACAAGATTAAATTGGGACTCATACTAGGCGTACTTAGTGAAGCCACATAGTCAGCACAGCACACTTAATTGTATCATCAATGCTATAGAGAAGATTGCGCCTATGCTTGCCGACTCTGTCTTTTCAGAACAGTTGAATTCTGAAGTCGGCCAACCGCATCCTCTCAAAATTATGCTAGATTCCTGCAAGTTTAAAGATCAAGTTCATAGATAGTTAGATTTAGTTTTAATCTTACTGTATTTTAGCCTAGGAAGAGGACAGTCATTGAACCAAATCCTTAATTTTTGTAATAAGACTATTTTTAGATTTAGCTAAGTAGTATTTAAACCCTTCTCATGCATTTAGAGGAGGGTCCTGGATCTTAATATTTTTTGACTTGGAGATTGCATTTCTGTACTCCATTGTCTTATATATTTTTTAAAAGGATCACATCTGGTGATTTTCATGCGGATTTATCTTTGAAGTGTTGCATTTTTGTACCTTGGAATTTGATTTTGCATCAGAGTTACTGGATTAGAATATCACATTGCATTCGAAAGTCTTCGAGATGAATGAGGTATTTCTATCCTTTCACTGTTGATTTCTTTTGTCTTATGATATTCGCTTTAAAATTGCTATCATTTATATAGATTTGTTTTCACAACGCTTCCTTTTATATATCATTTCTGAGTATAATTGAAACGTTATCTTTCATAAGTATATGTAGATGGTATACAATGATGAATGCAATATGCTAGTACAAATCTGTTTAATTTCTTAAACAGAGTTATATTTATTTGTTTCTGCATATTTCAATTTAAATAATAATACATTTTCATGGTTATTGTTAAAATTGGAACAATCTTAAGTTGTATTCACATATAATTACCCGAGTTAGTGTTAGAATTTCTTTATCAGTATGTAGTTTAAATTAGATAGTTTTATTTCAGTTAATTTAGTCCCATTTCCACCCATCCAAACCAATCCATTTAGTTATAAGGAAACTGGTCCTTTAAATCTAGTCGGAGCCACCATACCAAACGGAAAAGGAGCTGTCTTAAGGTCCCGACCGGGTGGTTTTGCCCGATGTTTGAAGCACATATTTTGTAGGCTTCAACATTTTTGGCACTAGAAGGAGGGCATGAGCTATGAATGGCAAGTAAATCTTTATCCACAAGCCATTCTGAGAGCATAACACCCTCATTAACTTCTTCAATTTCTTCTGAAATTCAAAATCCTAGAGAAGAAATTGTAGAAAATATTCAGACACCCACTACCAAAATCTCAAAACATTTAGACAATCAATATCCTGAGTCTCCCGAAGTTCAAGATTTAATTCATAAATTGAAAGGATTCTCATTATCTCTAGAAGAGTCTGAAATATCTGAAGGTAGTGTAACTTCAAAATTTGTTTCTTCCAAACCTCTTACTAGGCTTCAAAGTGAAAAACTTGGTATTTTTCCGAAAGAATTCCCTTTACCTAGTAGATTCAAGACAAGAAAAACTCAATCAGAATCAGTAAGTGATATAAGTTCAACATCTAATATTCAAATACCTGTTTCCGAAATCCCTTCTCAACAAAGTACAGTTGTTTCCACATCATCTCCAGAAACATCATCCGCTCAATCATCATCAATCTCAACATCATCTATTCCAACCACTTCTATTCAAACACCACCAGTTTCTACTACCCCTCCAATAGTTGTTCCAATAATGGCTAGACCATGGGCTACTCCAGGGGCAGTCAACATGGCTACACCTTTACATGATTTACCAGACAAACCTAGAAAATGGATTCCAAAGTTTAGCACAGATCTTAACATTCAAGCTGAAGAACATTTCAATAACTTTATGTTGGCTATTAATTTGAATGGAGTCACACATGAAGATGTTGTAGTTAGACTATTCCCTTATACTCTTTAGGGAGTAGCAGGATCATGGTACTTTTCATTACCATCAGGATCCATAACAAGTTGGGACATTTTTCCAGATCATTTTTTAACCAAATTTGGAGATGACCGATCAATAGAAACTTTACTTAATGACCTCTCAAATTTGAAGATAGAACCCAAGGAACCCATTAAAGAATTCAACGCTAGATTCAACAAACTCTTGAACAAAATTCACACAAATTCACAGCCCAGTGAACAAGTCAGAATTGAATGGTACATAGCTGCCTTACCCTCAAACATAGCAATTTTCGTAGACAGAGCTGCAAAGCCTACGTTAGCTGAGAATATGAAAGAAGCTATTACAGTGGAAAAACAAATTACTTCTCTGGGAAATAAAAATGTTATCGAGGAAAGGAAATCAAAGAAAGTCAGCTTCAAAGATGATTCAAAGAAAAAGGCCAAAGATCCATACGACATGGAAGGTTTATAGAAAGTTCTTAAAACCATGTCAAATGAAATGGTTGAAATTAAAAAACAAGTGGCTGAAACTTCTACCAAGAAACCATTCCGAAATTTCAGAAGAAACCAAGTTGAATCTAAACCTCCTAATACAATCTCTAATGCAGAATCAGAAGAAGAGGAAGAAGAAGAAGATACATCTCTAGTATCAGATGAGGAAGATGAAAATGAAGAAATAGCTTAATTGAATGGAATGTGGGATTTTATTCTCCCTAATTCTGATAGTGAAGAAGCTATGCCTGTAAGTACTAGGAGTAAATCCACAGCGGAACCAGTGCAAACAGTTCCTAAAAAGAAAATTACAACTCCAAGTACCAAAGACAAACCCACTGTAAAGAAAACTTCTCCATTACCTACTCAAAATCAGCCATCCTCTTCTATTCTTCCTACATCAACAGCGAAAACTTTAGTAGTGTCGGATCCTATGGAATACAACATTGTCGAGGACATGAAAAAGATCAAAGCTAATATTTCCTTACATGAACTCAGCAAACTAAAACACCAGCAAAAGTTGTTATTGAAAGAATTAAACGCTACACCAATTGCTCCTTTACCAAGCGGTGTAGTTGCAAAAGCAGCAAGAGGAACTGGTAAGCCACCAGATAAGGTAGATGCTACTGATACTGTGCTCATTGGGGAAAAGTCAAATTCTCAAACTCCCCCTTTTCTTTTGACTTATGAGATGTACAATAAAAATCTGCACAATTGTTTGATTGATTCTGGAGCTTCCTCCAATATAATGCCTACTTCTGTCTGTGCTAAATTGAATATTGAACCACAGAAATCAGCAGTTCATATCGTTCAGTTGGATCGCTCTAAAGTCCAAGTGGTAGGAGAAATCAATTCGGTTACTATCAGATTAGCACAGTCCTGATTGTCAAAAAGAAATTGTTTGATTGCTGATATTAAATTCTACAGTTTAATCTTGAGCAAGGATTGATGCATGAAACTTAATGGTTATATCTCCATGATTATTGCTATGTATTTCCTACAAAAGGGAAATGAAATCAAATTAAAATTGCTCAGAAAAACATGTAGCGCTTCTTGTCCTTTGAATTCGAACAACCTAATGAGCTTGTGGCATTCAACAACAATATTCTTGGAGGTTATTCTTCTGAATCATTTCTTGGAAACTTCGAAACTCCTCAATCACCTTTTTCTGTAAATACTTTTGTTTCTCAGATAGAAAATTTCTCACAATCTGATTCTTCCAGAATTGTAAATATTTCTGATGTAATTGTAGATAAACCAATAGACAAATCTTTATTTTGGTCATTATATTTGTTGGATCAAAGTCTAGTGGTGGAGCTAAATTTGGATGCATCTTAATTGATTCGGATGGAGAAAAAACTATATTTGTCATGTAGATTAGAATTTGAGTGTACTATGATAATATAGAATATGAAGCCTTGGTTCAGGACTTTCTCCAAAACTATGGGTTCAGTGTTAAATACTTGAAAGTCTTTGGTGATTTCGAATTTGTCATAAAACAAGTTAGGAATACTATTCATTGCCTTCTAGGACATCTTAAACACTATCAAAACCTAGTACAAGATCTCACCACTCATTTTTTAGCATTCAATATTTCTCCTAATCCTAGGAATCAGAATACATCAGCTGAATTGTTAGCTAATGTTGCATCTAAACTCCTACCTGCTGAAGATTGGAGTCCTGATAGGTTTTCTGTAGAATTGATTTTTCGTCCATCTGTCGCAGATAATGTTACAAATTGGAGAGTATTCTACCATGATAAAGATATTTTAAATTTCATAACTTCAGAGAAATCATATGATGAGAAAATTATTGACGAAGATGATCATGATTTACAAATTTCTTCAAAAGGTAATGAAAACCCCATTCTAAAATCTATTGTTAAATTAGAGGATTTATATGACATTAAAGACAGATTCAAGAAAGTCACTAATCCTAAGCTTCAAAGTTCCACTTTGAAGTTTGAATTAGTAAATCTTAATTAGTTCGATTCCAAACTTCTTAGAATTAATTTTAGGACTCAATTGCTGGAGAAGGAATGCGTTCATTAAATTCTTTGAACAAATGCCAACGTTTTTTTGCTGAATTATGATGATCTAAAAAAGAATTATGATACTTCGATTATTCAACCTTTAATTGACTATTGTGATATTTAACACCATTCAACGAGAAGTTAAGAAAGTCCATCCAAATCCTAGAAAGTCCAAATCAAATCGAGGAACTTAACAAAACTTTTAAAAGCCAAAATCATTTTTTCCGGTGAGGCATCAATTGAGTTTCCAATATGGTACATGTAATTTAGAAGAATGGTCGTATGATGTGTTGGATTTAATTAAATAGGCATGTTTAAAAGACAATTTCCCATTGCCAACCACGGAAGCCTATGTTTAAAGGTAGCTGGTTCTGAACTTATGTCCTTTCTCGATGGATTTTGGGGCTATAATCAAGTTTTAGTTCATCCAGATGACAGATTGAAAACAACTGTCAGAACACAATGGGGAACTTATGCTTATCTTAAGCGCACTGGTCGTAAATGCGGAAGCGAGCTTTTCAAAGAGCCATGGACATAGCATTTTAAAGTTAAGTCAATAAATAGGTTGCATTTACTCTTGATGACATAAACATTATTTTCAAAAAAGAGTAAATCATCAATTCAACAATCTTTGAAAGGTATAGAGAAGTTTGACATTTCTTAAATCCGAAAAAATCTTTCTTTGCTTTGAATGAGAAAAAATCTTAAGAGTTTGTTGTGTGTGGTATTGTATATATTGATCTAGATAGAGTGAAAGAAATTTATGATATTTCTTTACCACATAACAAAAAATCGATGCAATCATTTCTTGGACAGATTAATTTTGTTAAAAGATTTATTCTTGATTTTTCTTTAATTGTTTTACCTATGCAAAATATGATCAAGAAGAATTCAATATTCAAATGGGCGCATAAAGAAAAAGAAGCTTTTGATTCAATCAAACGAGCTATCATTAATGCACCAGCATTGAATACCCCGGATTTTTCTAAAGATTTTACTTTTTATACTCTGGCCACTGAAACATCCTATGCAGCTGTTTTAACACAACTCAATGATCAAGAAATCAAAGCACCAATTTCCTTCTTTAGCTCAAATCTGCAAGGAGCTGAGCTTAATTATTTCGATGTTGAAAAACAAGCCTTTACTGTGTTTAAATCAATCAAACATTTTAGACCTTTTATCTTGAAGACACATACAAAAATCATTGTCCCATTCTCTGCAGTGAGGCAATTATTAATTCAAAAAGAAGTAGGAGAAAAGAGAGCTAACTGGAGTACTTGATTACTTGACCTTACAAGAATATGATATTGATATTAAACCGACTAAGATTGTTGAGGACAAGTTCCATGCGAGATTAATGAGGAGCTTTACTCATAATATACCGAAGGAAATCAAGATTCAAATCAAGATATTCGAGTAAGTCAAATAAGTATCACAAATTAGACTAGTTATCTTTGATCTTATCTATTACTTGAAAAATGGGTATGCTCCTTCTAATCTCAGCTATAAGAGTAAACGCGCTTTAAGGTTAAAGGCTATTAAATACCAGATCATTGATAATGTATTATTTAGAAAAAATTATGATTCAATTTTATTAAGATGTTTGGAAAAGACAGAAGCTGAAAAGGTTTTGCAGGAATTACATGATGGACCAGTAGGAGGCCATTTTGGAGGTGATACCACGGCTCACAAAATAATTCGTGCTTGTTATTACTGGCCTACCCTTTTTAAGATACACATGATTACGTAGAAAATGTCAAATTTGTCAAAGCAAGTGGAAGACAAAGAAATGACTTTCCCTTTGCAACCAGTAAACATTGAGAAACCATTTGAGCAATGGGGGCTTGATATCATTGGTGAGATAGTACCTCATTCTTCCAAACATCACAAGTACATTCTCACAGCAACAGATTACTTCACAAAGTGGGTAGAAGCAATCCCTCTAAAGGTAGCCAATTCTGATGCAATTATTGATTTCATCGATCAATTCATCATTACCAGGTTTGGTGTACCTAACGCTCTGGTCTTCGACAATGCATCTTATTTTTCTGGTAATAGTATAATGGAATTTGCAATTAAAAGAGGTTTTAAATTGAAATATTCAGCAAATTATTATCCACAAGGTAATGGTTTAGTTGAATCCACTAACAAAAATCTCATCAAAATCATTAAAAGGACCATTGATCAAAATCAAAAGAATTGGCACAAGTCTTTAATCTTTGCATTATGGGCTGATCGTATTACTCTTAAAGCTTCTATAGGAACTTACCTTTCAATTTAGTTTATGGAAAAGAAGTTGTGATACCATCAAATCTAGCTCTTCCATCATTAGCCTTAGTGCAATTCATTGAAGAAAATCCTTCCTTATCCATTCAGTTGAGATTTGATCAAATCCTTAAATTAGAAGAAGATAGGAATAAAGCAAAAATTACTCATGAAAAACATCAACAACTTGTAAAATCTTCTTTTGATGCAAGTTCTACCGGCTCAAAAAATTTGTCAATTGGTGATCTCGTTTTGAAATGGGATAAAGCACAGGAAGAAAAAGGTAAACATACCAAATTTCAGAAAATGTGGCTTGGACCATTTCAGATCGTTGAGAAGATAAGCTCAAATACATTCATTCTCTAAGATTTAACAGATAAGAGAGAGTCTCTTCCTGTAAATGGGATTATTTTGAAGAAATTCTTTTCATAAGGAGGTAACCCCTTCTTAAACTGTACATATTTCTTTCTGCAAAAGTTTTGATTATTTTCGTTTTTACAAATAAATGTTGTTTATGAGTCTTTGATTGACTATTTACTATTTGAGAAAATTTCTTTGAACGAATATTATAAATATTTATTTTTTTGTAAATAAGAATTTTTAAAGTAATAATCACGAGTTTTGATAGTTTTAAATAAGATGTTAAACTTTGAAAGATTATTTCAATTATTTTGCATGATCTTTTAAAAACTTGAGGGAAATGTAAATCATTATAAGTTTATTAAGTAGAGAGAGGTTATCTATAAAAGTAAAGATTATTCAAGTCTTGGTACTCAAAAAACTCTAAAAAATTGTCATCCATTGATTCTTAAGGATAAAACTATTTCACCCCATCCATTTAGGTTGTGATTTTTTAGAAAGTAATTCTAAGAAATTATGTAAAATTTTAAGAGATAAGAGGTCTCATTATGAGCCGACTTACCATATTCATAAGAAGTAATAAATACAGCATTTACACTTACTGCATACCAAAACAAGGTAATGGCTTATAAATATAAGACAAGGGGTCTCATCACGAGCCAGCTTGTTCAGTTTAATTATAACTAGTGAATGACATTGTTATTAACTGGCTACCAAACCAGAACAATGGCTCTTAAAAAATAGAAATAAGTAAAAGACAAAAACATGAGATAATAGTTTTTATGAATTTATCTTTTAAAAAGTCATAATTTTAGTTGGATGGGACAATGAATGGTTAATGGTTTAAAGGTAACCCTGTCGAGACTATGAACGTTTGCAGGCAGCAGATGCAATACCTATGGAAATAGAGTATATTATCAAAACCAAAACTTGGAGAAATCCATATGGTATGTAACATTCAATCAAAGAAGCAGAAATAACCCAAAATGTTTTTATTCTTAAGGAATTAGAAAGAAATTATGAAATGATTTTTATTTCTTTTTCATAGTTACATTTTATTTGAATTATCCTAAGATAGTTTTCAATATCTTTAAAAATCTTTACTTACTAAAGATATAGTGTTCATTTTATTTTTTTTCAGAGATAACTGTTTCTTTCAGTGAATAGCCAATTGTTGTGACCAGCAACAACCCCCCTTTTATTTAATATTAGTAATAATACTGAATAAATGGGGACCCTTAGTTAAAAATCCAAAAAATCAATTAGATTTTGTTTTCCTTTTCAAATAAAACTTTCTATCATAAACTTATAGAAATCCCTTAGAAAAAATATTAAGAAACACTTAAGTTTATGATAGATTATAATAAAATTTCTCTTTAAACAAGATAGCGCATCCATAGCAATATGGTATATATCTTTTATAAAACGGAAAATGCAATTTTGCTCTTTTGAGATAATGTGACCCTAAAAGCCTATACAACAAATGCATTGGTCGCAGATCGCATAGCGCAGAAAACAGAAGTCATTAATGAATACCTTTTGCACTATTTAATTTTTTGCTTTTGCGAGATTTGCGATGTGCGCTTTTAAGCTACCACCATTACCAACGTTGCGCTATTACTACATAGTAACGATAGCTTCATTTTGCGGTATTGCGATATTGCGCAGAAAATTGCAGATCGCAATGTCGTAGATTCATGTAGGCGCGTTGTCCAAAGGCAATCTTCCCATATATCAAATCTGTTATGCGCTTTAATGATTAAATTAAATGATTGGATTGACAATTAATGGTAAATGAGATTTTTTTTTTATTGAAAGTCGTTTCATGATTAAAATATTATATTTCATCCGCCTTCACATTTAAAATAGTCTCATCACCTTTCTTATGCCATTACTCTCATTTACTCGTAAAACGCAGGCACGGAGGAGCAAACTTCTATACAAAGCTTTCACTAAACACTATGGGTAAGAAGAAGAAGAGCTCAAATTCTAAAAATAGAGAAATGGCTTCGCTGTATGCAAACACTGCTTGTAATAAGGATGTCGGTATATCCACTTGGGAAGGAATGTATAATCTGTTAGAAGAAGAAAATCCTGTGGTGATGAAAGTTGTGGCTACAACAGGTTCTAGTAATACATCTGAAGCGACCCTCAAAGAACTGGCTTGTTCATTTCTCCATAGGATAGCAGCAAGGCCAAGGATTCTCCCATATACGGACATGGTGAAATGGGTGCTGAACAGCACCGATATTTCAGACAGACAATTCAGAACTCCATCTGAAGAGCTAATCGAGTCATTCACCACAGAAGATCTGAGATTAATGTATAAGTTTCCAGAATCTCATGCGCCTTATAATAAGCAATTTATGAGAGAATTTACCAAAGAACGTGCGAATTTGTCAGAATGCACACAGGAATGGACCAAAAGAGATGAGCCATTGAAGAAAAACAAACAAGGTATATACAACACGGGTTCACTTACCTCTCCTTATTTATTTCACTTTGCTGCCATGTTATGCGGGCTTTTTGGAAAGCTTGGACATAAATATGATCTTACGAGAATGGCTGGCTTTGTTGAATGTTTCCGTTAATTCTAAAATTGTAGATTGGGCCAAAATCTTATCTGATAATTTGACCACTGCTATTTTCACTACAGGTCCAAGCGAAGTGTTAGTCAGTGGATTTATCTGCCTTTTTATTTATCTGCTTATGTCATGGACGCTATCTGTTATGTCTCTAAATTCCCTGTGATGGGTTGCCAATGGACTATCCACGATCCTTTTCCTATTCATGTGTACCATAAAGAACTATGGGAGTCTAAGTTTTTCCCCCATTTTTATCAAATTTGTCATGGAATAATGCTGCCATTTTACAGAACATTACATAATAAGGATGCCCCAAGGTTATCCCCAGAAACAGAGGTTGACATTCTCCCCGTCACGAGATGGTTTGGAGAAGAATTATTCACTTATATTAGGGTTTTTGGAATTTCTGCTTCCCCCCATGTTTTACCCCTATATGTTCCAGATAGACTTGTAGCTCGGGAAATTGCTTATCAGACCTGTGGCCAAGGAGGTATAACAAAAGAATTAAAAGAGAAGAAAAAAGGCATTTGGCCACAGTTTCCCGTAAACTGTGGAACATTTTCCTTTATTCGATGTGATCACTGCATTTCAAGAGATAGGCAGCATTGCATGCCTACATGTACGTTTCAAATTTTCAAGAATATTGTTTCGACCCGAATGATATTATTAAGAATTTTGCAGCAAAGAAATCGGGGAGTAAGGGAATTTTCTAGGGAACGGGATCTTTTTCCTTTGATGATATGTTCCGAGCGAAATTCATTCGAAAAGTTTTGAATTCAGCTCAAGCGTAGTTATCTCACGAACAATTTCGAAATTCCAAGAAACTGCGAGGAAAAGCTAACTCCTATTCCTTTGGATAATCTACGCTTAGAGCCCGCAAGGGAGCAAACTCCTAGTGTTAGTCTTAACGGCAGTTCAAGCACAGATAAATCTAAATCAAAATCTGACAGAGATTCTGAACATTCCAATAATTCTAATGAAAAGGAAGACAAAATGGAAGAATCCATTAAGGATTCTGCACAATCAAAAGAACTTGCTCAACAGCAAATTTTGACTTCTCAACAGACAAATCCTCCTTCAACCAATGTACAGAAACAACCAGTCATTATTGAATTAGACAAAGAATGGGAAACCTTCGACCAATTGATTAATGTAGAAGGACAGAATGTACAAACCCCTGTCCAGACAACCAAAGTTTTGAACACAGGAACAAGCAACACAATCGTAGTAACAAAGCACATACCAATCACACCATCCTCCGAAATTGTACTTAATGTGGAGGACATTCATCCTCTAGATGTATTCTACAGCCCAAAATACAAAGCAGTAGTGAAAAGACAGAGAAAAAAGAGAAAATTAGAAAGTGCAATTGCTACTGAACCAGAACAAGTAGATGTTTTGTGGAAAGATCCTACCATAGAACCTACTCATAATCTCACTAAGTTATCTCAAATGACATGAGCTTATGCTTCTGCAACAATTGACAAAGCATTTGAGATACAACTTTTGTTGAATGAAAGAGAAGAACAGGTAAAAGTTCTACAACATCAATTGCAACAGGTACAGGTCGATAAGGAAGCACATTTGAAACTTGAAGAGTTACAACAACAACTTCAAGAAATGCAAATAGGACATCAAAAAAGATTGGCTGATTAAGACAAACAAATACAGATTATCCAAGATCAGCATAAATATGATCTTAAGCTTCCAGAATTCATTTCAGAAACTATCTCTTTGAACAATCAACTACTGCAACAAGAGGAAGTTTTCTGCCAAAAAATCTTGCAATGGAATTCTTTGTGCCAAGAGAGCGATAAAATCACAAATCATGTCGTAGATTTAAGAAATGATTATGATTTGATTAATGAAAAGATCAATGATTATCTGGCATGGCAAAAGACAGAAGAAGGAAGAAAATCTAGTGCCCCCATTGTTAATGAAAACCATAAAGAAATACTGTTCAAAAACTGGAATGCACAAATCAGAAGGGCAGAAAAGGCAGCAGAAGAGGTAGCTACAGCGGCAAACACTCTCACTGATTGTGTAAATGATAATTTACACAAAGATAACTTGATTCCAGAGATTGTTCCAGGGTATCTCCCACAGGCACCTCAATTGCAAACAGAATGGAGGCAAAAGGCAGAAGAAAGAGAAAAATCAATTCAAGGGCTGACAAGATTAAATTGGGACTCATACTAGGCGTACTTAGTGAAGCCACACAGTCAGCACAACGCACTTAATTGTATCATCAATGCTACAGAGAAGATTGCGCCTACGCTTGCCGACTCTGTCTTTTCAGGACAGTTGAATTCTGAAGTCGGCCAACCGCATCCTATCAAAACTATGCTAGATGCCTCCAAGTTTAAAGATCAAGTTCATAGATAGTTAGATTTAGTTTTAATCTTACTATATTTTAGCCTAGGAAGAGAACGGTCATTGAACCGAATCCTTAATTTTTGTAATAAGACTATTTTTAGATTTAGCTAAGTAGTATTTAAACCCTTCTCATGCATTTAGAGGAGGGTCCTGGATCTTAATATTTTTTGACTTGCAAATTGCATTTCTGTACTCCATTGTCTTATATATTTTTAAAAAGGATCACATCTGGTGATTTTCATGCGGAATTATCTTCGAAGTGTTGCATTTCTATACCTTGGAATTTGATTTTGCATCGGTTACTGGATTAGAATATCACATTGCATTTGAAAGTCTTCGAGATGAATGAGGTATTTCTATCCTTTCACTGTTGATTTCTTTTGTCTTATGATATTCGCTTTAAAATTGCTATCATTTATATATATTTGTTTTCACAACGCTTCCTTTTATATATCATTTCTAAGTATAATTGAAACTTTATCTTTCATAAGTATATGTAGATGGTATACAATGATGAATGAATATGCTAATACAACTCTGTTTAATTTCTTAAACAGATTTATCTTTATTTGCTTCTGCATATTTCAATTTAAATAATAATACATTTTCATGGTTATTGTTAAAATTGTACCAATCTTAAGTTGTATTCACATATAATTACCCGGGTTAGTGTTAGAATTTCTTTATCACTATTTAGTTTAAATTAGATAGTTTTATTTTATTTAATTTAGTCCCATTTCCACCCATCCAAACCAATCCATTTAGTTATAAGGAAATTGGTCCTTTAAATCTAGTCGGAGCCACCATACCAAATGGAAAAGGAGCTATCTTAAGGTCCTGACTGGGTGGTTTTCCCCGATGTTTGAAGCAAAGATTTTCTAGGCTTCAATAGACACATAATTGAACTGTTAGTCATTCTATGGATGAGCTACCATATACCAAGATACATGGGTGTTAACCGTTGTACTCACGAGTTATACGGTGAAACAATCTCGATACAGAATGTATCTAGAATCAATTTTACAAAACAACACCTTTAATTGATTATTTATCTAATTATGATGTTCACCCTCACTTAATTTACAAACAAATTATAATATAAAATATATTTAACAATAATATAACTATATCACCACTTATAATTTATATGTTATCCTTCAAATAGTTCAAAGATACACACATTTTTAAACAAAGTTGGATTATCAATCCAAAATGGAAGTCTGATCATGCGCTCGGATGCTCTATCGAGTACGCTTGAAGTTCCACGAAACTAGAAATCATGCTGCGATGCAGTGGATTGCGTGAAGCACACCCAGTTGAATCCAACTTTTTTCTGCAAAGCACCCCACCTTTATCTCCTTAGAGTTTAACCGAGTAGATTTAATAACACCGTCAAACTTCATCCAAACAATGGTTGCAAACGACAGAACTTCTAGAGAGGGATTAGCGGTAGACTCAGTGAATGGAGAATATTTGTTGATTTTTTTCAATGTTCAAGGGTATCCATATCTTTTTTGTTTCTACCAACATTCATAATCATTTTCCTGCCTTCCATATATGCATATTGACACATATTCCTTACAATACGCCAGACAACGCAACAACACATACTGGTCTCATCATCCTGCACATAAATATTTCCATTGCATCACTTAGCATTGATTCTCTAAATACGAAAGCATGGATGTCATAATTAGGTACTTGTACTTCTATTGCAACGTCGATTTGAAGACAACCTATGCTGCTCGAACCAATCCTGTTAACTTGTTGCGACAAATACAAACCTTTGCATAAATGATGCGCGATCAAATTAATGTCACATATTTTTTTTCTGTAACAGATCTTTGATCTTGTACTTGTAGTGGCTTCAAACACACGTGATCCTAATAAGTCCACTGCTAAAGTACAACACAACGCAAAATAAAAATTAATTCCATAACACCTACGGAGCATATTTAAAATATATATTTTACTAGTTCTCTCAGCACTTCAATCTAGGAGGCCTAGGCACTTATATGCTCTGATACGATGTTAAATATGGCTTAAAGCAGTAATATATTTCACAAAAAGTTGTAAGCATCAACACACACAATGTTTACATTCAAATTACTCCATTATATAGAGTTTCTTAGATCTAACTTATTCGTAAGTTAGAAGGACACGTTGAGAGAATTTCTCAAGCTCAAATATAGGATGTAAGCATTAATTCCAATGGGAAATGAAATGTGAACTATGGATCTATAGTTATAGAAGATAAAACAATTGTTGAGAAACTATACATATGGAATAATAGCTATCTATCTGCTTAAGAATTATTTAGATCTATTTAAACAACAAAAACACAAACAAGAAACAAATATGGGGTTTTGATTCACAGATTCTACATAGGGATGAAATTTCCCTAAAAATAATTCACCAAAATCTAATCAAGCTACCTTAATCCAATTCCAAGACCAGTTTTTCTAAATATTTATTTCCTTCCACCATCTCTTATTTAAGATTTGGAACCTTAGGTCAAAAGTCACCATGAGAGAGAAGGTTTAGCACAAGATCTGAGGTTGTCAAGCCTGTGCTGTAGGAAACCCTATCATTCCTCACATCCATTGACCTAATATGCCACTTGGAGTCATAAAAGCTCTTTTTCTAACTCATATGGGAAACTATTTAGGCACTTTGTGGAGGTAGCCATGCATGTATAACCTCGTTTGAAATCTAACCTCCATATCTCAACAATTCTCACGAAAGTGACATTAGATATACATGAATGTTTGCAAGATAATCACCATGTCCCAAAAATTAAGATAAAGGTAAAACCGTATGTGCAAGTTGATCAATGTGTACTATTAATTTGTGCAGAGCTCTAAGTTCATATGGACCATATGCAAGTTGATCACTCAGAGTGTTGAATTCTTGCGAAGATATAATATCACATGAAAAATGTGCAATTCGATCATCGGGTACATTGAATTCTTGCATAGCTCTATTCTCACATGGATGAAAAAATTTTCATTTCACTCCACTACCCCTTTCTGTGTGGTTTTCATATTACCCTTTTCAAGAAAGGTCAAACTTTGAGATCGAGCAACTTAGGGTTCTTGTCAACCAATTCCTTCATGGCTCCAAACCTAGCAACTAAAGCCTCATTTTTTTCTAAATCGTTCTCATAAGAATGAGATTTGTATTCATTTAGAGGCATAATTTCATTTGGACAAAAGCATAAGGTATGTTTGAACTACACATTTGTGGATGGTTTTCATGTTACCCTTTTAAGGAAATTCAATTTCGAGATCAAAAAACTAGTCCATTGTTTTAGAGAATATGAAATTTATAGGAAACCTTAGTTCCTTATCAATACTAATTGAGATATTAGAGGATTGTCCTTTAACAAAATAATTATTACCTTGTCATTTCTCTTAGCATCTATATAACTATTTTACCAATACAAAAATTCCTTAAGCCTTTTCTTAACCATAGCCATTTATTCTTCCATTTCTTGGAGAATGTTAAGTACAAATATGAATCAATCATCTAATTGATCCCAATTTAAAGGTTTTCGGTAGATAATTCCATATTGAACCTCATATATGACCACATTAATTGATCTATGATAAATTTTATTGTATGAAAATTATATTAATACATAATAGTTCTCTTGTCTTTAAATAAGTAATTAATTCTATTTTCACATTGTTTTACAGAAATCAAACCTATGGATAGATGGGCTTCCCTATCTTTGGTGGATGCACTTAGAAAAATATAATAAAGACACTTGACCTTTTCCTTAAAATGAATAGATAAGAGAAGAACACCTACTTGTGATCCTTCACTATTCTTTGTCTTCATTTTGTCACTTCCATTGCACTCAATTGAATTGAACCCATTTGATTGGTATCTGTAATTAATAAAACAGGACAGAAAATGACATAAAGGAATATGATCTATTCATGTTAATCAAATTGAATCAATTGAATTTTAAAATTCATATATAAAATAAATTTACATATGTATTAGGAAAGAAAAAAATATATTTATTATAAGGTAGAAGGAGAAGTTACAACTATTTGGATCAATTCGATGTCACCTCGCTCTGTCTTTAGTCCTATCCTCATCACATCAGCAACATCACTCTAGTATCATAATAACACTTGAAAATATTACCTAGCGAGCTATAATATTACAAACATAACTCTACAAATTGAAACTCTTTCTCTCCTTAGAAGTATGGCTACTGCTCAATATATAAAAAATGTAGGTAGTTTGGCATTAATAGGTCATTGAATGTTTTTTCCAAAAAGTGATGAGAAAGTTTCCTTTTTCAATGGAATAGCATGATAATTGATTTAATGGATTCTTGGTATTCATATTTGAGGTTATAAAATAGCAAGATAGCTTGAAACAATTCTAGAAGCCACTAGAAAGTGGGAAAATTCCTAGAATCCTATGAATAATTCGCTCCTAGTCAACTAATTCACTATAAAGTGGGCCTTTATGCTCTACAGTGCTACTTTGCATGGGAATAAGTGATTTTAAAAGCACTTACTACAGTCTATGAGTGCATTGGTAGCTCAATGGAGCATTTCAATAAGATTTAAAGTAGTGAAAAATTCATGGATAGAAACCATAAATGGGATTACTTGTTTAAGGAAAGTAACAACTGATTAAGAGTATGATAGACCCTATTTATATTGATCTAAATTTCAAGAGTGATGCCCAAATTGACTTGTAAATGCTTCCCCCTCAAGAGTGAAGTCAAAAATGATAATGTTGAGTGATATGCTTTACGATCTGATGAGTAGAATCTGAAGTGGGTGGTGACATGCATATATTACAATACATTAAATCATGATACATTTTTCATCTTGGACATGAATTTCTGAGGGAGGAATACCCATACTCAACACATAAACTATCATAACATCAAAAATTCGTCTATAGATATGGACCCATGATAGGATGAGCATATGTGTAAAGCGATCGTATGGATGATGTGGTAATAATCGTAAAATTGTATTTTGGTTGTATGAAACTGGGTATGATGTCTTCTATCTCATTAATTTGATCTCTTAGGTATGATTTAACCATGAAAATATGTGGTTTGAAGTTGAACATGGGAAGACATCATCTGATTACTAGCCAATGATGTAAGTCGTTAATAGATGTGAGTGAAACGACCAATAATGATAATGGATCTCAAGGTATTACAGTACAGTTTGAATGGTGTGAATATATGAGTTGATGTTGAACACCATACAAAGTCTTTCATATGAAGGCTAGTGATGTCAGCTTGTCGCCGGAAGTGAGAACTTCGCATTGATGTATGCAAACTTCAAGGTATTGGAAGGGTGTTTCTAAGTCAACTTCGTAGATGATGAGATAATGTCGACATGAAGAGACTCATCGCAAGAGGGCCTTGATGTATCCCCCATCAATGACATGAAACAAGAGTAATGATTTTAGATATAGAAATGTAACTGATGAAGCAATTCTCAAGGATGTCGATCATGAAATGAAGGTTTATGAGTATTGAAAAAGATGAGGAGTTGGCAACATTGACCCAAATCTAAAGCAATTGATGGTATGATAGACCATAGGTATGATAAACCATCAAGAAGATAACCCAACCCAAGATTCATGGAGATGAGGTGAATGAGTTTCATGTTAAATAGAGACTTGCTACCATAAAGTGATTTATCCCTTTCCCATTTTCCCTAGTCATTGTTGACTAGTGCCTTTTTATTTTCTAACAAGCTTGAGGAGGATAACATATGCTTGATGTATAATTCCACCCTTCGGGTCAATCAATTGCTATGTGACTTTTTAACAAGTTTAGTGAAAGTGAAACTTGATATTTGTCATGATGGAAAATTCTGTTGCTATTTGATGGTTTAACGAGTCTAACGATAGTGAGAACTCAGTCCTTTTTCATGGTTAGAGAGTTTGAAAAAGAGGGATGAAAAGAAAAATCCATAAGTTATTTTTCGTAAATTTTTCCCTAAGGTCCTAAAAAACATAAAATAATACCTAGGAGAACCTCCTAGCCATGTTTTTCCAAGGCATTCCTTTTTTGTAAATAATCTATCCTAGTTCGGAAAAGGGTTAAAATTATAATGATTATATGTCATTTCAATTCGTTTTACGAGCTCGGAAGGACAAGTGCTCGACAATATTTTCATGTTTTCGGAGTCTAAAAACAACTAAAAGAGGACTCAATGGGGGTTCATTTTTCAATCTTTAAGAGAGCTTGAAAAAGAGATAAAATTGTTCTTTGTGGTCAAAGTTCAATTTAAGATCATGCACATCAAATTCACTATACCAGCTATAAACCTCCTCAAAGAACCACCAAACACATTAAACATACCTTTTTAATAGGAAAAAAATGTGTAAAAACTATAGTCCATTCATCAAATATGCATAAAATAATCAAAAAGACTATTTAAATAAAAATTTAACATGTTATTTTACCATTTAGTTTTAAGTGCTCTAAGCTAGTTTTTCGCTTGAAAGGAGAAGATTTGTTGATCAGCAACAAACTCGGTGAAAGGAGAAGATTTGTTTATTTCCGGCAATGTTCAAGGGTATCGATATCTTTTTGCTTCTACCAACATTCATAATTGTTTTCCTGCCTTTCGTATACACGTCTTTGACACATATTCCTTACAATATGCCAGACAACACAACAACAGAAACTGGTATCATCATCCTTCATATAAATATTTCCATTGCATCACTTAACATTGATTCTCTAAATTCCAAGGGGTGGATGTCATCATTGGATACTTGTATTTCTATTGGAACGTCGATTTGAAGATAGCCTCTGCTACTCTAACCGATCCCGTTAACTTGCTGTTAAAACTACAACGTTTTTCATAAATGATGCGTGATCAAATTAATGTCACTTTTTTCTGTGGTAACGGATCTTTGATCTTGTAATTGTAGTGGTTTCAAACACATGTTAATGTAATAAATCCACTACTAAGGTACAACACATCACAAAAAAAAAAAAAAATCGATCACACCTATGGAGCATATTTAAAATTTATATTTTACTATTTATCTCAACACTCTAATGAAGGAGGCCCAGGCACTTACGGGCTCTGATACCATGTTAGATATGGCTTAAAGTAGTAATATATTTCAAAAAAATTTGTAAGCATCAACACACACATTTTTTACATTCAAATTACTCCAATATATAAATTTTCTTAGATATAACTTACTCCTAAGTTATAAGGACACATTGAGAGAATTTCTCAACCGTTAGAAACTAACATCTCAAATATAGGATGTAAGCATTAATTCCAATAGAAAATGCAATGTGAACTAGGGATCTAAATTTATAGAATATAAAACATTTATAGAGAAAGTATACACATGGAGTAATACCTATCTATCCTCTTAAGAATTTTGTAGACCTATTTAAACAACAAAAACAAAAACAAGAAACAAATATGGGGTTTTTATTCACAGATTCTACATAGGGATGAAATTTCCATAAAATGAATTCACCAAAATCTAATCAAACTACCTTAATCAAATTCCAACACCACTTTTTCTACATATTTATTGCCTTCCACTATCTCCGATTTAAAATTTGGAACCCTAGATCGTAAGTCACCACGAGAGAGAAGGGTTAGCACAAGATGTGAGGTTGTCAAGCTTGTGCCACAAGAAACCTTGTCATTCCTCACAAACATCGACCTCATATGCCACTTGGAGTCATAAAGACTCTTGTTCTAACTCATATAGGAAACTATTTAGGCACTTTTTGGAGGTGACTAATCATGTATAAGCTTGTTTTCAATCTGAACAACATCTCCCAGCAATTTTCATGAAGGTGAAATTAGATGTACATGAATGTTTGCAATATAATCACAATGTACCAAAAATTACAATAAAGTTAAACTGTATGTGCAAGTTGATCAATGCGTACTATAAATTCGTGTAGAGCTCTAAGTTCAAGTGGACCATATGCAATTTGATCACTCAGAACATTGAATTATTGTGAAGGTATAATTTCACATGAAAAATGTGCAAGTCAATCATCGGGTACATTGAATTTTTGCATAGGTCTAGTCTCATATGGATGAAAAAATTGCATTTCACTCCACTACCCCTTTCTGCATGGTTTTCATATTACCCTTTTGAAGAATGGTCCAACTTTGAAATTAAGCAACTTAGGGTTCTTGTCAACCAATTCCTTCATCGCTTCAAACCTAGCAACTATAACCTCATTTTTTTCTAAATCATTCTCATGATAACGAGATTCGTAGTATTGTAGAGGTTTAATTTCATTTGGACAAAAACGTAAGGTATGTCTAAACTACAGATTTCTCGATGGTTTTTATGTTACCCTTTTAAGGAGATTCAATTTTGAGATCAAAAAACTAGTCCATTCTTTAAGAGAATCTCAAATTTATAGCAAATATTAGTTCCTTATCAATACTAATTGATATATTACAGGACACTCTTTTAACAAAATATTTATTACCTTGTCATTTATCGTAGCATCTATATAACTATTTTACCAATACAAATATTCCATACGCATTTTCTTAACCATAGCCATTTATTCTTCAATTTCTTGGAGAATGTTAAGTCCAAATATGAATCAATCCTCTAATTGATCCCAATTTAAAGGTTTTGGTATAGATTTCCATATTGAACATAATATATGGCCACATGAATTGATCTATGATAAATTTTATTGTATGCAAATTCTATTAATACATAATAGTTCTCCTATCTTTCAAAAAATAATTAAATCTATGTTCACATTGTTTTACGAAAATCAAATCTATGGATAGATGAGTTTCCCTAAGTTTGGTGGACGTGCTTAGAACAAGCTAAGAAATAAATTTTTACTTTTCCTTAAAATTAATAGATACGAGAAGAAAACCTACTTGTGATCCTTCACTATTCTTCGTCTTCCTTTTGTCACTCCCCTTGCATCCAATCAAATTGAACCCGTTTGATTGCAACATGTAATTACTAGTAGAGGACAGAAAATGGCATAAAGGCATATGATATATTCATGTTAATCAAATTTAATCAATTTCATTTGAAAATACATATATAAAATCAATGAACACATGTATTAGGAAAGGAGAAAATCTCTTTATTATAAGGTATTACAACTAGTTGGATCGATTCGATGCCACCTCACTCTAGCTTCAGTCCTATCCTCATCATATTAGAAAAATCACTCCAATAGCATAAAACTACTTGCAAATAATACCTTGAGAGCTATAATATTACTAGAATAACTATACAATTTCAAACTATTGCTCTCCTTGGCACTATGATCAGTGCTCAAATTATAAAAAATGAAGGAAGTTTGGCATTAATTGGTCATTGAATGGTTTTTTGAAAAATGGATGATAATGTTTCCTTCTTCAATGGAATATTAGGATAAGTTATTTAATGGTTTCTTGGTGTTCATATTCGTGGCTATCAAATACCATGATAGATGGAAACAATTCTAGAAGCCACTAGAAAGTGGGAAGATTCCCATAATCCTCTGAAAAATTTGCTCCCAGTCCACCAACACACTATAAAGTGGGCCTATATCCTCTGTATCCCTGCACAGAGTGGGAATAAGTGCTCTAAAAATCACTTATTACCATCTAGGAGTGAGTTGTATTAGGTTAATTTTGAGGTCTAAAATGGGTCTCCTAAGGAAATAATAAAATAATATCTAAGCCAATAAAATAATATTTATGAATTTTCATTTTACTTTTGCACCACAATCCATGTAACCATGGTTACATTCAATTGGAATGATGTACCAAAATAAATTTAATAAAAAAATTGGAGTGATGTGACTATAAATAAGAATGAGCTTTTCAAGAAAATGTTATTATCATTGAACAACTAATGCATTTGTTCTTTGTACTTGAACAAATTAAAAATAATTTTAAATATAAATTCATAAACTTTTAATTCTATAATATACTATTAATTAAAATTTGTATTATTTAAATTATATAATAACATGTAATTAATATAATATATAAAAATGAAATAAAATAAAATAATAAATTTAATATATTATTTTATATGTATTTTTTATATTATATATTGACTTAATTGGATTTATAACATAAGAAAAAATAATATATAATATAAAAGGGAATATAATATATATTCTATAACATTTAGATTATTTTTCATAATATTATTTATAATAGTATATTATATTAATATAATCATAATGAAATTAATTTACTTGTATTTAAAATTAAATAAAAAAATGATTGAAATAGATTAAATTTATATTTATAAGTATAATATAAGATATACATACATTGAAATTTTAGACTTTTTTTTGCCCCAAACTATGTTGAACTTAATACACTTTTTTTTCACATACAAAAAATAATATACATTTTTTCGTCATACAAAAATAATATACATTTTTTCTTTTATTTTAATATGTTTGTATTGTTATTAATATTATAATAATATTATTCGTAGATTTTATTTATCATAAAATTACAAGGTTACATTTGTATTTATATTGATTTCATATCTATAATATATATATATAGATATTAACTTATATTAATTTGAAATTATAATATAAAATAAAATAAGATGAATATATAAGTTAAAAATAAATATATCAAAATATACAAATATAATATTTATAGAAAAATGTGAAAAGACATGAAGATTATGTAAGGATATGCATTGTTTCTTTGAAAAAATATGAAATGACAATAATAAATGATAATGTTGAGTGATATGCTTTAATATGTGATGAGTAGGATCTGAAGCAATCGATGACATGCATTAATTAAAATACATTACATCATGATATTTTTTTCAGATTGGACATGAATTTCTGAGGGAGGAATACCCATACTCAGCACATAAACTAACATAACATCAAAATTTCATCTACAAATATAGATCCATGATAGGATGACCATATTTATAAATCCATCGTACGAATGATGTGGTAATACTCCTAAAATCATACCTCGGATGTATGAAACTAGATCTGGTATCTTCTATCTTGTTCATTCGATCACTGAGGTATGACTTTAACCATGAAAATATGTGATTTGAAGTCTAACATGGGAAGACACCATTTGATTACCAGCCAATGATGTAAGTTGTTAATGGACGCGACAGAAACCAGAAATAAAGATAATGGATCTGAAGGTATTATAGTAAATTCTGCATGGTGTGAATAGATGATTTGATATCGAACACCATACAATTTCTTTCGGTCGAAGGCTAGTGATTTCAACCGTTCACTGGAAGCGAGAAACTTGTCATTGGTGTATGCAAACATTGAGGTACTGGAAGGGTGTTTCTAAGCCATCTTCCTAAATGATGAGCCAATGTCGATAGGAGGAAACTTGTCGTAGGAGGGCCTTGATGTATCCCCCATCAATGACACAAAATGGGAGTAATTATTTTAGAGACAGAAATGAAACTGATGAATCAATGTTCAAGGATGATGATAATGAAATGATAGTTTATGAGTATTGTAAAACATGAGGAATTACTGAGTGACTTCTCTTGAACATATCGGCGACATTGAATGAGTTGGAAGCATTGACTGAAATCCAAACTGATGGATGGTATGATAGACCATAGGTATGATAGACCATCAAGTAGATAACCCAACCCAAGATTCATGGAGATGAGGCGAATGAGGGTCATGTTGAAGAGCCACTTGCTACCATAAAGTAATTTATCCGTTTCCGATTTTCCCCAATCATTGCTGACCAATACATTTTTATTTTTTAACAAGCTTGAGGAGAATAACATATTCTTTATGTATAATTCCACCCTTTAGGTGAATCCATCGCTATATGATTTTTTAACGAATCTAGCGAAAGTGAAACTCGATATTGTCATGAAGGAAAATTTGATCACTATTTAATGTATAAAAGAGCCTAACGACAGTGAAACCTGGGTCCTTTTTCATGGCTAGAGAACTTTTTAAAAAAGGGACGAAAAGAAAACCCCAAAAGTTATTTTTCGTAAATTTGTCCCAGAGGTCGAAAAAAACATAAAATAATACATGTAAGAACCTCCTAACCATGTTTGTCGACGACATTCCTTTTTCATAAAAAATCTATCCTAGTCCAGAAAAGGGTTAAACTTATAATGAGTAGATGTAATTTCAATTTCTTTTACGAGCTCGAAAGGAAAAGTGCTCGACAATATTTTCATGTTTTGGGAGTCTGAAAAAAAATAAAAGAGGGCTCCTTGGGGGTTCCTTTTTCAATATTTAACAGATCTCAAAAAATAGATTAAAGTGTACTATGTGGTCAAATTTTATTTTAAGATCATGCACGCTAAATTCACTATACCAGCTATAAACCTACTCCAAGAACCACCAAACAGATTAAGCATATCTTTTTAATAGTAAAAAAATGGGTCAAAGCTATATTACATTCATAAAATATACATAAAATAATAAAAAGGAATATTTAAATAAGAATTTACCATGTTATTTTACCGTTTCATATTTACCATTAATTTTTAAGTTGGCTGAGCTAGTTTTTCCCCACAACTTTAGCAGTTGATTGTGACAGATTATGTGGACCATTTTTCATGCCGTGAGAACAAGGTAAGAGATCTAACCTTTCTCTTTCTTTTAGTATCATTCTTTTTCAGTTTCATGCAAATGCTTTAGGGTTTTGGGGCTCCTAGGTTAAATATACAACGCCCTTGTCCCAACACACCCATGAATTTCGAAAAGTGTGTTGCAGAGGGACTAAAAAAAAGATTTGGTCCTCTGCAACGCTTTGTCTAGGGAACAAGGCTGCGTTGGGTGCAATTGAGAATTTTTTTTTGTGTTTTATCCAAAAAATCTCTTGAGTTTTTTCCATGAAATGAATCCTGACTAAGCTCATGGTTTCATTGTAGGCTTTGATTAGATCATAATGTCACTTTCATGGTGAGAAATAGAACATGAGGAGAAAGATATGGTTTCCCTAAATGATCGTCGCACAGTGAGAGCCCTCAGATATTATGGGTTACTTAAGTAATTTAAATTATCAGGGATGAGGAAACATATGGAGCTATTGAAGTTATTTATTCATTCATTGTATCCTTAATAGGAGGAATTTCATATTGGGGAAAAAGTGATCCCAATATTGGTCGATGATATTTACTTTATGACAAGTTTTTTGAGACGTGGTGCCCTGATTCCCCTTGCTGGGTTAGTCCGTGGAGGTGAGACAGTGAAGGATTATATCAATTATTTTTTCAGCCAGGTACAAATCCTAGCAAATATGGAATGATAAATATCAGGGATGTGTGTGACATGCATTCTCTCGGTACCGCTGCACATGCTTCTTGCGTTTTCCATCAACATTCTATTAATTCTTTCTTCAACTCCATTTTTTTGAGTTGTGTATGGAGTTATCTTCTGCCTTGCCATACCACACCTCTTAGAACTCTTCAAATTACTTCTTACAGTACTCTCCACCATCACCTATCCTCAACACCTTTATCTTCTTCTATGTATTTTTTTTCACCATAGCCTTAAATTCTTTAAATTTGTTAAAGACATTAGATTTATTCCTCAAGAAATATGTCCATATATTCCTTGAGAAGTCATCTATGAATGAAACATAGTGCACAAACTTTCTCGGTGATGGAACCAACACAGTTCCAAACACATCATTGTGCACAAGATCTAATAGCTTGTTCACCCTTTTAGCACCAGAAGGAAAGCTCACCTAATTCTCCTTCTCATATAGACAATGTTAGAAGAAATTGAAATCCAAAGATAAATTAGACATATCTTCTACCATACCATTACCATGCAGTATCTGAAGGTCCTTCTCTCGAATATGTCTGAACCTTTGATGCCATACCATGGTCTTCTCTCCACAAACCATAGAACTGTTGCACCCATCAATAATAGTACTGGAACGGGCAACATCGGTCCATGGACCCATGTTGCCCTCCGTTTTCCAAAAAAACGTCGTTTAGGGCCTCAAAACGGCTCCGGAAGTTTAGGACCCGAAAAACTGCTAAAAATAGTAAACTGTGCTGAAACTGAAAAACTGAAATAGAAAATGGTGGAGCCCCAAGTGGAATAGGCGGGTGACCACCAATATCCACCTGGATCATTCCTCCCCCCTTAGGAAGCAATGGTCCCCATTGCGTTAAGTTCCTCCATGAGATGAGGAAATTTCTGCTGAACTTGGTCCCTGGTGAACCACTTTCCTTGGTGCGGGAGTTGGCCAGCTTTGACAACCCGATATAGTTGGATCTTCTGCTGGCGAGTGTTCTTGATTTGCATGTCCATGATGCAATCTGTGGTGGCCTGTTCCATGCAGTCTGGATTTAACTCAGTTGGTGTGAGTTGTTCTGCAATGTCTGAGGTGTCCAGTAGAGGTGGGAAGTAAGGACGAAGGCGATCCACATTGAAGGCTGGGTGCAGACCAAGGAATGGTGGAATACTGAGCTCGAATGCATTGTTCCCTATAGCCTTGGTGATGGTGTACGACCCGTATCGGAGCGGGCGAAGCTTGCGGTGGGGTCCAGTGAGGCGCTCCTTCTGCAAATGTAGCCATACTTTGTCGCCCACCTGGAAGTTGTGTGGCACCCAGTGTTGATCATGGCGTTGCTTGTACTTGGCATTGGCTCTGTCCAATATATCATGAACCTGTTGGTGGATGTGTTGAATGCGCTCGATGAAGCTACTTGCTTTGTCAACTTCAGACTGGACATGAGCTGAATTGGCCTGAGCAGTTGCAAATGGCATGGCTACGTCAATGGGACATAGTGGCTGGAATCCCAAGCCCACCTGAAAGGGGCTATGGCCGATTGAACTGTGGAGAGCCCAATTATAACTATGTTGTACGTAGGGGAGGCTCTCGTCCCATGTGCGTGGATGCTTTGAATTGTACATGCGCAGAATGTGTACAATCATTCTGTTGACGACCTCTGTCTGGCCATCTGTTTGGGGATGGAAAGCTGTGGACTTGGTGAGCTTGCTATCCAACATCGACCAGAGGCTGGACCAAAATGTGCTGAGGAACCTACTATCCCGATCTGATATGATAGACTGTGGGATCCCAAAGTGCACCCACACTCTTTCAAAGAAGAGTTTAGCAGTGGCTTCTGCTGTGATATTCTTCTTACAGGCCGCCATGATGGCCATCTTCGAGAATCTGTCAACGACCACGAAAACACAGTCATTTCCATTCTTAGTAGAAGGTAGGCACGACATGTAATCCATGGAGATGGATTCCCACGGTCGACTAGGGGTAGGTAGTGGAGTATATAGGCCTTGCTTCTTGATGGTCGGTTTGGCAATGGCACAAGCAGTGCAGGATCTGATGTGCTTCTCGACATCCTTTTGAAGGTTCGGCCAATAGAAATACTTCTGTAGGATTGCTACTGTTTTCTCGACCCCGAAATGCCCAGCGACTCGACTGTAGTGTGCTTCCCATATCATCTTGGCACGCTCGCTTGAAGGAACACAAAGTTGTCCCATGTGACATAAAAGTGCATCTTGGAGGTGAAAATTTGGAACTTGCGTACCCCCCAGGAGTGCCTTGTAAGTTTGGCCGAATTCTGGGTCACTCTCATAGAGAAGCGGCCAATCAGAAGTGTCATGCCCACAAGCGTTGAGTACAGTGGTGAGCACCATGATCGGTGGTCGGCTGAGGCAGTCTGCAACATGATTGGTGCTACCCTTCTTATACTTGATGTTCAAATGAAACTGTTGCAGATATGTAGACCACTTCTGATGGCGATCATTCTGCAACTTCCCTTGTGTCTGTATGAACTGCAGGGGCCTGTGGTCCGTATGGATGATTGTTTCCTTCCCCAAAATGTAATGCTTCCATTGTCGACAAGCTTGCACAATGGAGTACATTTCTTTGTCATATGTGGGGTACTTGCGAACTGTGTCAGACAATGTCTCACTGTGAAATGCCACTGGATGTCCATGTTGAGTAAGAACTGCCCCAATAGCATAGTCAGAGGCATCTGTCTCGATCTCAAATGGCTGTTGCAAGTCTGGTAAAGTGAGCACTGGGGCAGAACAGAGGCGATTTTTCAGTTCTGTGAACGCCTTCTGTTGAGGTTCCGACCAAAAAAAAATTTCTCTCGCTCCTCACTTGGTGACTTGACTCAAGGGCCAAGTGATATGAGAGAATCCCAACACGAACCTCCGATAGAAATTAGCAAGACCCAGAAAGCTGCGAAGCTCTGTTATAGTGGTTGGGGCTGGCCAATCCCGAATGACTTGGATCTTGGCTGGATCCACATGCACCCCCTTTCATCAATAATGTATCCCAGATATTGAACCTGGGTCATGCCAAACGTGCACTTCTCCAAATTGGCACACAACTTGTGTTGCCGCAGTGTTTGGAGGACTTGTCGGATGTGATGAAGGTGCTCTTCCCAAGTCTTGCTGAAGATCAGAATGTCATCCAAGTACACCACTACGAATGAGTTGGTGAATGGCCGCAAGATGTCGTCCATCATCCTCATGAAGGTTGCGGGAGCATTCGTCAACCCAAAAGGCATGACCAGCCATTCAAAAAGGCCTTCCTTAGCTTTGAAGGCAGTCTTCCACACATCAGAGGGTTCAATTGGTACCTGGTGATACCCAGACTTCAGGTCGATCTTACTGAAATATTTTGCACCTTGGAGTTGGTCCAGAAGGTCATCGATCCGTGGGATTGGGTACCTATTCCGGACAGTGATCTTGTTCAGCGCCCGATAGTCAATACAGAGTCTCCACGTCCCATCCTTCTTCTGTACCAACACAATCGGGCTCCCACAGGGCGATGAACTTGGTCTGATGTGACCTTTCTGCAACAGCTCCTGAATCTGCCTCTTGATTTCATCATTCTCCAGAACAAAGCACCGATATATCGGTCCATTCGGTAGCGGTGCACCGGGGATCAGATCAATCGGGTGCTTGACCTGACAGTGCAGAGGAACCCCTGTGGGTGAGGTGAATATGTCCCCATACTCCTCCACAACCTTATCCATTTGCTGTTGTTGTGCAGAGGAGCTCTGTCTGGAGGTCGTGGCCACAATCTTCTTCTTTCCCTGGGGGCGGATCATCAGGAAAAAGAATTTCCTGGTTTGGGAAATGAGCTTACTGCATTGTTTTGCAGTAACCAAAGAGATAGCAGCAGGAGGTGGTACCTCTGGTATCCTGTACAACTTATTTCACAAAGTAACAATAACAGCATGAGGCCGAGACTCATACATAGCATGACGCTTCCACAAGTATGGTTGTCCTATTAATACATCACAAACATCAATAGGAGAAACGTGACATAGTACCTCATTCGTGAAGGGCTTGATGCTATAGGGAAGGCGACACTGCCGGCTGACGCGGAGATCTCGTCCTTGGTGAAGCCACCCGATGGTGTATGGATGTGGGTGAGCTGTGGTCAGCAAGCCCAACCGCTTCACGGTGTCTGCTGAAATGAGGTTCTTTTGGCTCCCATTGTCGACAATGAACTGTACAGGGGAGCCCTTTACCCACATCTGGGAGTGGAAGAGACGTTCCTCCTCCTCTGGATCTTCCGGTTCCTCCTTCTGGACCTTTGTAGTGGAAACAATGGCGTTGGGCTCCGCATCAATAATCTGTTTCCCTTTTTCATTCCCCTTTTCAGGTTCTGATTCGGAGTCGGAGCATGCATCTGACTCAGAAGCCCTCATCTCGACCACTAGCGACTGCTTGGCCCGACACTCACTTGTGTGTGTTGTGAGTGGAGCTCTTATGGAACTCACACCACTTTCCCGTGTCCTTCTTTGGCTTTACGGTGTTGTTCTTGTCTTGTGGCTTTGATGGGTTGTCTTTAGCCGCCATGCTCTGTCCTTTGTTTTGCGGTTTGGAAGCACCCTTTCCTTGCTTTTGATTCGCAGATCCAAAGTCTCGCTTCTTCTGTTTGAATTTCTGCTCAATCTTGGCAGCATACCGGTATGCCGTACCAAGCGAGGAGATGTCGAGGAACTCCATTTCCTCCTGAATGTATCTGTGCAGACAGCTGCGATACTTTAGCACCAAATGTTTCTCTGAATCTTTGATACCCAACTTTGTGCGCATGGTATGGAACAGATTCGTCAGCTCATGCACATCTTGATCCCTTTGTTGTCGCAGCGTGGTCCATTGTATGTACTTGTCCTCATAGCTCCCCACGGGATAGTACTGTTCCTTGACGGCGTCTCGGAAAGAATTCCAAGTTGGTACCGCCGAGAACAGAGAGGGTTCTGTCTGGTCCTTGTTCTCACAGTAGGTTTCCCACCAGTCCTTAACATGGGGGGTAGCTTTGAGGAGTGCAAAAATAATCTTCTCCCGGTCCGAAAAGTCATGAACCGAGAAATATCCTTCTAACAGATTCAACCATTTATCTACAGCATCTGCGTCTATTTGACCCTCAAATATGGGAATGTCAAAATTTACTTGTACCTTAAAGGGAGTCGCGCCTCCAGAGTGGCTGCTGGATGCAGATGCGCCGCCGGTGGGTAGCCGTTGAAGGATCTGAGCAAAGTTATCCATCATCACGTTCCTTTGTCTTTCGAGGGCCTCCTCGAGCAATATTTTGATAGGATCTCCTGCTCCCTCATCTTTCTTTTCGTCCCCCATGGGCGTCCGTCGGGGTTTGCGAGGCTGATCTTGCAAAGGTTCCACTAGATCGAGCCCTAACTCCTTATACCCCGACCTCGTTGGGGACATGCAAAGAAGGATCGAGAAAAAGCAGACCGCTCTGATACCACTGATCCGGATTTATGCAGGAACGCAACAGAATAAACATATAAACATAAATATAGAGATGCAGCGGAAATAACACTTCATTTCATTAATATCAAAGAACTGAAATTTGCTTACAGACAGAATGGAAATAAAACTAGCTAGGGCGCTGGTAGCTATCTCCGAGAAGAGATGTGGCGGCTACAGGTCTCTGAACTGAGTTACAATGAGGCTCGAGGGCCTATTTATCATTTAGAAACAATGGGAAATCCTAAACAGCCAAAACCCTAACCCTAGGAGATGAAGCGCCAAAACTATGGGCCACGTTTGGGTAAATTGGTGTTTCAACTTCCCAGGGGCGTAACTTTGGCATACGATCTTCGTTTGACACGTACCATACCTCGTTAGAAAGATCTATCTGAGGACTACAAATTTGGAATGGGCAACATTGGTCCATGGACCCATGTTGCCCTCCGTTTTCCCAAAAAACGTCGTTTAGGGCCTCAAAACGGCTCCGGAAGTTTAGGACCCGAAAAACTGCTAAAAATAGTAAACTGTGCCGAAACTGAAAAACTGAAATAGACAATGGTGGAGCCCCAAGTGAAATAGGCGGGTGACCACCAATATCCACCTGGATCAACTAAGTCTACCATAAACCTTGTAGAAAGTTCCAATCTGAACTACCTTCACTAATACCAGTGCTCCCCGAACCATCTTGCAGGTATCTTTCTCGAACACTATTTTAACACCTATATCATCCATATTGGTTACATAAATTAGATTTATGTCTAATGCAAGAATATGTAGAACACCAAGAAGTGTTCTAATCCTTCAACATTGCAGTTTCTACTTGAATTTCATTGTGAAACCAACTCCAAAATTAGAAGAAAAGAGATATCAATGCCCTATAAATAAGCCACTTTGAGGGGGCAACCTCCAATACACTACATGAATGAACAATTCTTTGATGATAAAACTTACAAAACCTCCTTTCTATATATATGAGTCCATGGGGCCAAAATTTAATCCTAGTGGGGCCACAATGTAATCTATCCGACCTAACAATAATAATTTAAGGGCACAATAATAAAAATATGGGGGTTACAAGGGCACAATAATAAAAATAAGGGGTATACACTAACAAAAATAAGGGACTATACTAGTAATATACATACCTAACATGCCCCTCTCATTCAAAAAAGTGTTGTCCTCAATGCTTGAGTAGCTCTGGGTGCTTCTTTATAAAATTCTCATCGTCCCATGTAGAATCTTTAGTGGGTAAGTTCTTCCACTTTATGAGATACTCTGAAATTGATCGATTTCGTAGCTATCGATTTCTTGTTTCCGTGACTACTTCAGGTTCTAATATGATTTTTCCTTCCTCATCAAGTTCTGGCAATATTGTTTGAACTGGAAGATTTTCACCTATAACCTTCTTTAAGCATCAAACATGGAAAACTGGATGCAGTCGTGTAGAAGAAGGAAGCTCCAATTTGTATGCCATAGTACCAATCTTTTGTAACACCTTGTAAGAACCATAGTACTTTGGAGATAATTTATTATCCCTCTTAGCTTGCTTGAGGGAAATTTTTTTGTATGGTTGTAGCTGTAAAAATACCCAGTCTCAAACATCAAAACTTCTCTCTAGGTGCGATGTTGATATGCCTGTTGTTTCATTTGATTTTGTGCCAAATTCAGGTTATCTTTTACGAGTTGGAGAACTTCTTGTTGATGCTCGATGTGATCTTCCACTGCTTGAAACTTTGAATTTTCTCTTAAATATGATGTGATGGATGGTGGATGATATCCATAAAGTTCCATAAATGGGGTCATTTTTGCTGTAGTATGGAAGGAAGTGTTATACCACCATTCAGTGTGAGGTAACCACTTGACCCATTTTGTTTGTTTATCAGATACAAAACAACAAAGATATCCTTCCAAACATTTATTTACTATCTTATTTTGACCATCGAATTGAGGATGATAAGATGAGCTATGAGCTAATTGATTACCCAAACAAGAAAATAACTCCGTCCAAAAATTTCCAGTAAAAATGGGATCTCTGTCGCTCACAATAACCCTTGGGTTTCCATGTATCTTTTAAATTGTGTACACAAATGTAGTAGCAACTGTACTTGCTTTAAATGGATGAGATAATGCACAAAAGTGTGCATACTTTGTAATTCTATCAACTACCACCACAATGACACTCTTTCCTTCGGAATTAGGTAAAACTGTGATAAAATCCATTAAAATCTCTTCCCAACGTTGACTTGGAATGCATAAAGGTTGTAGAAGACCTGGGGTCTTAATTGTCTCAACTTTATTTTTCTGGAAAACCAAACATTCTGGCACAAACTTGTGAATACCAGATTTAAGGCCGTCCCAAAAAAAATCTTTCTTCACCGTCTAGTAAGTTTTTAAAAATCTTGAGTGTCCTCATAAAGGAGAAGTGTGCAATTCCAAAATAATCATTTCTTTTAGTTGGGAATTCTTACAAAAATATAAGCAACATTTGTACCATAAGGAATCATTTCTCGAACTAAATCTATCAGATGTACTAGGATCTTGCTACAACTTTTGAATGATTATCCACACTTCTTCATCCTTATTGCATTCATCCCTTGCTTCGGCTATCCAATCTAGTTGGATAATAGATAAGGCACAAAGAAATGCTTCCACCTCTTCATTCATTCTTGAGAGTGTATCTGCAACAACATTTAGCTTCTCTTTTTTTTAAAATTATTTCAAAGTCTTAACCCAACATCATTGTGACGCATTTTTGCTGCTCTTCTGAAGATAGTCTTTTTTCCAAAAAGTGTTCTAGACTATCATGATCAATTTCTATGTTGAAGTGTCTTCCCATTAGGTAAGTTCACCATTTCTTTAGTGCATGCAATATTGCTAACATTTCCTTCTTGTAAATAGCTTTATGTAAGTACTTTCCTTTGATTGGATGAGTTTCAAAAGAAATGGGTCTACCTTATTGCATTAAAACAACACCAATTCCATTTCCTGAGGCATCACATTCCACAATAAAGGTTTTTGTGAAATATGGTGTAGCTAAGATCGGTGCTAGGCACATTGCTTCTTTAAGATGTTCAAATGCCTTAGTTTCTTTAGGAGTCCATGAAAATGCATCTTTATTCAATAATGTTGTTAGAGGTGTTGTTAATCTACCAGAATTCTTAACAAACTTGTGATAATACCCTGTAAACCCGAGAAATCCTTGCAACTGCTTTATGGTTGTGGGGAATTTCCATTCCTTAAAGGCTTTAATTTTGTTAGGGTCTACCTTAACACCCTCATGAGATACAATATGACCCAAATATTCCACCTCTTGTACTCCAAAGAAACATTTGGATGTTTTTGCATATAATTGTTTCTCCTGCAATAGTTTGAGCACCCTGTCAACATGTTGAACATGATCCTTCCAAGCCTTGCTGTAGATTAGTATATCATCAAAAAGTACTAGCACAATTTTTCTAAGAAAGGGTTTGAAAATGGTATTCATCAACCCTTGAAATGTAGAATGTGCATTGGTAAGGCCAAAAGGCATGAACAAAAATTCATAATGACCCTCATGAGTTTGAAATGCTGTTTTCGGAATATCTTCATTCTTCATTCTAATCTGATGATATCTTGAACGAAGATCCAACTTGGTAAAATAAATTGCTCTATGTAATTCATCCAATAATTCATCAATCACAGGAATGGGAAATTTATATTTAATGGTGAGCTTCTTTAGCTCCCTATAATCCATACACATGCGCCATGATCCATCCTTCTTGTGTACCAATATTACAGGAGCAGAGAAAGAAATTTGACTAGGTTGAATTATACCAGCCTCTAACATTTCTGCAATCATACGTTCAATTTCTCTCTTTTGGACATAAGGATGTCTATAAGGCCTGATGTTTGGAGGAACACTTCTTGGAATCAAATGAATAGCATGATCATGATCACGAATAGGTGGGAGTCCTTTGGGAGTTTCAAACACCTTGAAATGATTGTCCAAGACTTTTTGGAGATATGAAGAAATAGATGATTTTTATGTTGGAACTTCTAGTGAGCATAATTGTGCAATTACACCTCGTTGTTATTTCTTTACAAGATTTTTCATGACATTAGAGCTTATTATCTTTCCCAGCTTCCCTGCAATACCCCGTAATGCGACTTCCTCTCCTTCTGAAACAAATTTTAAGAAAAGTTCTTGAAAATTAAAAGCTACCATCGGCAAAGATTGTAACCATTGTACTGCTAGTACAACATCAACACCTCCCATAGGAATGGAAAGCATTGGAATATTCAATACATATTTACCCATGGTTAGCTTGATATTATAGCATTTTCTATGGAAATTTATAGTTCCTCCATTTTCAACCATCACTTGACATTCTGGTGCTAGGTATAGAAAGCAATTCAATTCCTTGGCTAACTCGCAATGAATAAAATTATGGGTACTACCCGAATCAATCAACACTATTACCTTTTTCTTCTTGACATGTCCTTCTATCTTGAGAGTTTGAGGAGTGGTAATTCCTTCCAATGCATTACATGATATGGTCGAACTCATTTATTCCTCTTCTAGGGTTGTTTTCTGGTGTATACCCTCTTCTTCTGAATATTCTTGTTCATTTTCTTCTTCCTCTTCATAATCTATATAAAATAATTTCTTCTCAGCACACTTATGACCTTTAGTGTATTTGCTATCATAGTTGTAGCAAAGCCCTTTTTCCCTTTTTTCTTCCAATTTTTTGGGTGTCAACCCTGTAGGTTGTGAAAATCTAGGAGTAGCAACACTTCTCTCTTTATAGAAGTGAGTCGTAGGCTTCCTTGTCGCCATAATATTACATTTAATTTTTCCGGCCAACCTGAATGCCTTCTCCAATGAATCAGGTTCCAAAATGCGAACTTCATGTTGGATGTTATCCTTTAAAGTACCTATGAAGAGATCAATTCTACATTCCTCTGAAATATCAGTTACCCTTATATTCACTTCTTGGAAGTCCTCAATGTGCTCCCGCACTAAACCCTTTTGTTTGAGATTTATCAATTGGCTAAAGAAGGTGGTTCTCTTTGTATCCTCATAATGTGCTATCATTTCCTCCATAAAAATTTTCCAAGTGACAATGTATTTATGGGAACAAAGGCATCTATACCAAACAAATGTATTTTTCTCTAAATGTAAAGTTGCAATGCATACCTTTTGTGTGTTTTGCACATTATTGAGATCAAAATATTGCTCCATATGTAATATCCATCTTACAGGATCCTTTCCATCAAACTTCCTCATATCCATTTTTGGAATATGGTGGTTCTTCCCTCCAAAATTAGAGTTTATGAAATCACGATTAACATTTATTTTGTTCTCATCATGAGTTTCCTCTTCTATCTTTTCACCATTAGGAAAAGTTTCTTGTATCAACTTTGCCAAACCTTCTATGTCTACTTTTAGATCATTCTTCATGTTTTCCATGTTGTCTTTCATTTTTTCATCGATCTTAGCTTCCATGTCATCCATCTTAGATTCCATGCCCACTTCTATGCCATCCATCTTAGCTTCCAAACCATTCATCTTAGCTTCCATGCCTTTCTTCAAACCATCAATCTTAGTTTCCATGCCTTTATTCAAAACTTCCATTTCATTTTTTGTTGCTTTTTGCGAGAGCGAAATTTGTTGCGCTTGGTCTTCTAATTTTGATATGTCATGTTGTCATTCTTTGTCTTCATGAGTCATAGTAGAGCCTTATAAAGGATTAATGGGTGTTTAATTATTGTTAGGGCCATTTTAGAAACTAATACTAATATCTATTCTACAATATGCCTTTGGAATCAATTCAACTGGATTTTTCAAACAAGACTTATCCAATTCGGAAAATAAAAATACACACATTTTACTTGCTTTTGAGGAGCTAAATATTTAAATTGAATTATATCTATAATTGTGGATCATCAATATTTGAAATTTGGCCCTGTAGTAGCCCTATGAAGCTTCGTTCAAATTCCATAGGTCTGATCTGATTTGTATTCTTCAAGACAAAGTTATGTCTAATCTCCCACAATGACCCAATTATGGATTGGTTCAGTAGAGTGAACTTGTATGACTTGCCACGTGTCATTGTTTCCTCCTTTGGCTGTAAAATTGATAGATAGAAAACCAAAGTTCATGTACTTGCGGCCACTTTTTATAGCATTCCAATCTGATGATCATAGAGAGAGCTATGAAGATTTTTCCACGGTCACCTCTTTGAGATGAAATTTAAAAGCCTGAAAAAGCCCTAACTTCCACAGATCATATCTCTAAAAATATTGGTAACCAAGATCTGGAATTTTGCAAAGATGTTCCTTAGGATTTCAGATTCGAACTCTAAAACTTTCAGCCTCTGAACCATCGTAGAAAAAAAGTTATAGCGAACATTCCATGATGACCTGTTTAGGTTAAATTTAGGAGCCTACACAACGACCTAAATTACACAGATTATATCTCCGAAAATATTGTGAACCAAGCTCTAACATTTTTTGACGATGTTCCTCAGGATTTGGACTTTTCACACTAAAATTTTTAGCTCCTTAACCTTTGTATAAAAAACGTTGTACAGAAAATTCCATGATGACCTGTTTGGAGCAGCAAAACCCTAGAATCCAATGCTCTGATACCGAATGTTGTGAAACCAGCTCCAAAAATATAAGAAAAGAGATATCAATGCCCTAGAAATAAGCCACTTCGAGGGGGAAACCTAAAATACATTACTTTAATGAAAAATTCTTCGATGATACAAATTACAAAACCTCCTTTCTCTATATATGAGTCCATGGGGCCATAATGTAATCCTAGCCGACCTAACAATAATAATTTAAGGGCACAATAATAAAAATATGGGTGTTACAGGGGTACAATAATAACAATAAGGAGGTTACACTAACAACAATAAGGGACTATACTAGTAATATAGGGACCTAAAAAAATTTCCAGGTATGACGATTCTAGCCTTCCTATCATCACCTAGGAAGACATTACCACCACCATACTTCTCATAATCGCCAAACCACTCGCAAAGGAGAGTGAAGTGAAAGTATGCACCCGCGTTAATCAACCATGCCTCATGATTTACATGTGTATTTGAATAAGAATCCAAATACACATCGCCACCTTCATCTGAGGTGGTTTTTGCCTCTATAGAAGGAGCACCATCAGATCTATTTCCCTTCTCAAGATATTTAGATCTGTAGTGATTTTTGTAGTGGCCTTCCTTTATGAATTTACAGCAAGAAGTTACATGCTTTCCTGGATATTTGTATCTCCATTTCATTTCCTCCAACAGTAAGGCTGAAACAATTTCATTAGAATTCAAGGTAGTTGTATTTATACCTATTGTAATAACCAGATTGTCCCATGAATCTAGTAGAGAAAACAAAAAAATGATGCACTTATCTTCATGTGAGATTTTAATATCAATAGATGACAAATGACTTACTACAATATTGAATGAATTCATATGTTCTAGCACTGAGTCTCCATCCTTCATCCTCAGGTTATAAATATTTTTCCACAGGAACACTTTATTGAGAAGAGAGTTTCATTGGTACAAAGTCCCTAACTTGATGCTTAAATTCTTCGTCGTAGCTTCCCCAGATACATTCAACAATATCAAATTTGAGATACACAACCATATTATGCTCTTTGCCTTACAATCCAAATTCACGCAATGTTCATCTAACATTATTTTTGGGTTATTATCTGGATATACAATGATCGAATGATCCTTATCCAACAACATATCCTCCATCTTAAGCTTCCACAAATCAAAACTCTCACCATTAAATTTCTCGATCTATATATCTCCACTACTTCCAATCTTATTTTACCACAAGAATCAATCCCACAGATCTCTCACTCAACAAGTTCTACCATAGGGTTGAGCAAAAAAACCGTCAGCAGCAAAGGTGCCCCCTTGAAGCCAAAGCAACTCTAATACTATTTGGAAACTAGCTCCAAAAATAGAAGAAAAGAGATATCAACGCCTTCAAAATACGACACTTCGAGGGGGAAACCTCCAATACATTACATGAATGAACAATTCTTGGATGACACAAATTAAAAACCTCCTTTCTATATATAGGAGTCCATGGGGCCACAATGTAATCCTAGCCGACCTAACAATAATAATTTAAGGGCACAATAATAACAATATGGAGGTTACAAGGGTACAATAATAACAATAAGGGGGTTACAATAACAAAAATAATGGATTATAATAGTAATATAGGGACTTAACATGCCCCTCTCCTTAAAAAAACTGTTGTCCTCAATGCTTGAGTAGCTCTCGGTGCTTCTTTATAAAATTCTCATCCTCCCATGTAGAATATTCAGTGGGTAAGTTCTTCTGCTTGAAGAGATACTCTGAAATTGATTGATTTCTAAGCTGTCGAGTTCTTCTTTCCATGACTGCTTCAACTTCCAATATGATTTTTTCTTCCACATCAAGTTATGGCAATATTGTTTGTACTAGAAGATTTTCCCCTATAACCTTCTTTAAGCATGAAACATGGAAAATTGGATGCACTCATGAAGACGTAGGAAGCTCCAATTTGTATGCTATAGTACCAATATTTTGCAACACCTTGTAAGGACCATAGTACTTTGGCGATAATTTATATCCTTCTTAGCTTCCTCGAGGGCAATTTTTTTGTATAGTTTTAGCCATAGAAATAATAGGCCTCCTACATCAAAACTTCTCTCACTACGATGTTAATTTGCCTGCTGTTTCATTTGATTTTGTGCCAAATTGAGGTTATCCTTTAAGAGTTGGAGAACTTCTTGTTGATGCTCAATGTGATCTTTCACTGCTTGAACCTTAAAATTTTCTCTTAAATATGATGTGATGGATGGTGGATGGTATCCATAAAGTGCTATAAATGGGGTCATTTTTGCTGAAGTATGGAAGGAAGTGTTATACCACCATCTAGCGAGAGGTAACCACTTGACCCATTATGTTTGTTTATTAGATACAAAACAACGAAGATATCCTTCCAAACCTTTATTTACAATCTTAGTTTGACCATCGGATTGAGGATGATAAGATGATCTATGAGCTAATTGAGTACCCAAATTACAAGAAAATAACTCCGTCCAAAAATTTCCAGTAAAAATGGGATCTATGTCGCTCACAATAACCCTTGGGTTCCCATGTAGCTTTTGAATTGTGTCCATAAATGTAGTAGCAACTGTACTTGCTTTAAATGGATGAGATAATACACAAAAGTGTGCATACTTGGTAAGTATATCAACTACCACCATGATGACACTCTTTCCTTCAGACTTAGCTATACCTGTGATAAAATCCATTGAAATCTCCTCCCAACTTTAACTTGGAATGGATAAAGGTTGTAGAAGACCCGGGGTATTCATTGTCTCAACTTTATTTTGCTGGAAAGCCAAACATTCTGCCACAAACTTTTGAATATCAGATTTAAGGCCATCCCAAAAAAAATCTTCCTTCACCCTGTGGTAAGTTTTTAAAAATCCTAAGTGTCCTCCTAAAGGAGAAGTGTGCCATTAGAAAAGAATATTTTGTTTTAGTTGGGAATTCTTACAAAGATATAAGCGAAATTTGTACCATAAGGAATCATTTTTCCAACTAAATGTATCATATTTACTAGGATCTTGCTGCAAATTTTGAATGAGTGTCCACACTTCTTCATCATTCTTCCACTCATCTCTTGCTTCGGTTATCCAATCTGGTTGGATAATAGAAATGGCACAAATCAATGCTTCCACCTCTTCATTCTTTCTTGAGAGTGCATCCGCAACAACATTTAGCTTCCCTTTTTTGTAGATTATTTCTAAGTCATAACCCAACATCTTTGAGACACATTTTTGTTTCTCTTATAAAGATAGTCTTTGTTCCAAAAAGTGTTTAAGACTATCATGATCAGTTTTTACCTTGAAGTGCCTTCCCATTAGGTAAGCTCGCCATTTCTTTAGTGCATGTAGTATTGCTAACATTTCCTTCTCATAAATAGGTTTCTATAAATACTTTCCTTTGATTGGACGACTTTCAAAAGAAATGGGTCTTCGTTCTTGCATTAAAACAACACAAATTGCATTTCCTAAGGCATCACATTCCACAATAAAGGTTTTTGTGAAGTCTGGCGTAGCTAAGACCGGTGATAGGCACATTGTCTCTTTAAGATGTTCAAAGGCCTTAGTTGCTTCAGGAGTCCATGAAAATGCATCTTTCTTCAATAATGTTGTTAGAGGTGCTGATATTCTCCCATAATTCTTAAAAAACTTGCGATAATACCCTGTTAACCCGAGAAATCCTCACAATTGCTTAATGGTTATGGGGACTGTCCATTCCTTAATGGCTTTAATTTTGTTAGGGTCTACCTTAACACCCTCATGAGATACAACATGACCTAGATATTCCACCTATTGTACTCCAAAGAAACATTTTGATGTTTTTGCATATAATTGTTTCTCCTGCAATATTTTGAGTGCCCTGTCAACATGTTGAACATGATCCTTCCAAGACATGTTGTAGATTAGTATACCATCAAAAAATACTAGCACAAATTTTCTAATGAAGGGTTTGAAAATGGAATTCATCAACCCTTCAAATGTATAAGGTGCATTGCTAAGGCCAAAAGGGATGACCAAAAATTCATAATGACCCTAATGAGTTCAAAATGTTGTTTTTGAAATATTTTCAGTCTTCATTCTAATTTGATGATATCCGGAACGAAGATCCAACTTGGTAAAATAAATTTCACCATGTAATTCAACCAATAATTCATCAATCACAGGAATGGGAAATTTATCTCTAATGGTGAGCTTATTGAGCTTCCTATAATCCGGATACATGCGCCATGATCCATCCTTCTTGTGTACCAATACTATAAGAGTAGAGAAAGAACTTTTACTAGGTTGAATTATACCCACTTCTAAAATTTCTGCAATCATACGTTCAATTTCGCTCTTTTGGACATAAGGATATCTATGAGGCCTGATGTTTGGAGGAGCACTTCCCGGAATCAAAATAATAGCATGATCATGATCACGAATAGGTGGGAGCCCATTGGGAGTTTCAAAAACCTTAGAATGATTGTGCAAGACTTTTTGGAGATCTGCAGAAATAAATGATTTTGGTGTTGGAACTTCTAGTGATCATAATTGTGCAATTACACCTCGTTGTTCTTTCTTTATAAGCTTTGTCATAAAATTAGAGTTTATTATCTTTCCCGACTTCCCTGCAATACCCCGTAATTCGAATTCCTTTCCTTGTGAAAAAAATCCAAGAAAAGTTCGTGAAAATTAAAAGCTACCGTCCCCAAAGATTGTAACCATTGTACTCATAGTACAACATCAACACCTTCTATAGGAATGGAAACCACTGGACTATTAAATACATATTACCCAATGGTTAGCTTGATATTATGGAATTTTCCAAATAAATTTATAGTTCCTCCATTTGCAACCATCACTTGACATTCTAGTGCTGAGTATAGGAAACAATTCAATTCCTTGGCTACGTTACAATGAATAAAGTTATGGGTGCTACCTGGATCAATCAAAACTATTACCTTTTTCTTCTTGATATGTCCTTCTACCCTGAGAGTTTGAGGAGTGGTAATTCCTACCAATGCATTACATGATATGGTCAACTTATTTCTTCCTCTTCTAGAGCTGGTTCCTGGTGTATATCCTCTTCTTGTTCAATTTCTTCTTCCTCTTCACAATATATGTAAAATAGTTTCTTCTCAGCATATTTATGACCTTTAGTGTATTTCTTATCACAACTGTAGCAAATCCCTTTTGCTCTTTTTTGTTCCAATTGTTTTGGTGTGACCTTGTAGGTTGTGGAAATCTACGAGTATCAACACTTCCATATTTATAGAAGTGAGTGGTAGGCTTTCTTGTCACCATAATTTTACATTCAATTTTTCTTGCCAACCTAAATGCCTTCTCCAATGAATCAGGTTCCAAAACACAAACTTTGTGTTGGCTGTTATCTTTTAAAATACATATGAAGAGATCAATTATGTGTTCCTATGAAATATCAGTTACCCTTATATTCCATTTTTGGAAGTCCTCAATGTGCTCCACCACTAAGCCCGTTTGTTTGAGATTTATCAATTGGCTAAAGAAGGTGTTGCTTTTTGTATCCTCAAAATGTGTTATCATTTCCTTCGTAAGAATTGACCAAGTGACAATTTTTTTATGGGCTTAAAGCCATCAATACCATACAAATGTATTTTTTCTAAACATAAAGTTGTAATATGTACCTTTTGTGTGGTTTGCACATTATTGAGATAAAATATTGCTTTATATGTAGTATTCATGTTACAAGATCCTTGCCATCAAACTTCCTCATATCCATCTTTGGAATATGATGGTTCTTTAATCCAACATGGGAGTTTATGAAATCACGATTAACATTTATTTTGTTCTCATCATGATTTTCATCTACTATATTTTCTCCATTACGAATTATTTATTGTATCAACTTTGACAAACCTTCCTTCAAACCTTCCTGGTCTTCCTTCAAATCTTCCATTCTTTCTTCCATAGCATCCATTTTATCTTCCATACCTTTCTTCAAACCATCCATCGTAGATTTTATGTCTTTCTTTAAACCATCCATCTTAGCTTCCATGCTTTTCTTCAAAACATCCATTTAATTTTTGTTGCTCTTTGCAAGAGCGGATTTTGGTGCACTTGCCCTTTTAATTTTGATAGATCATGTTGCAATTATTCATCTTCATGAGTCCTAGTAGAGTAATCTGAGGGCCTAATGGGTGTTGAATTCTATTTAGGAGGAATTTTAGAACCCAATACTGATATCTATGCTCAATAGGCCTTTGGAATCACTTAAAACTTATTTTTCAAATAAGACTTATGCAATTTGAAAAACAATACACACCTTTTTCTTGATTTTAAGGAGCCCGATATTGAAACTGAATTATATTTTTGATTTCGGATCTTAAATATCTAAAATTCAGCCCTGATGTAGCCCCCTAAATCTTCTTTCAATTTCCACAGGTCCAACTTTATTTGGATTCTTCAAGGAAAATTTATTTCCAATCTCCCACAATGATGTAATTATGCACTGGTTCAGTAGAGCGAACTTGTATGGATTTCCACATGTAAATGTTTGCTCCTTTGGCTCTCAAAATTATAGAAAAAAAATATAGTCTTTGTACTTCTAGTCAGGTTTTACATAATTCCAATCTGATGCCCAGAGAGAGAGCTATGAAGATTTTCCCACGATGACCTCTTTGAGATGAAATTCATGGGCCTCAAAAATACCTAACCTCCACAGATCATATCTCCAAAACAATTATGAACCAAGCTCTGAAATTTTGCGACGATGTTCCTCAAGATTTCAATTTCGTACTATAAAAATTTCAGCTTCTGAAACTTTGTGGTTAAAAATTTATAGCGAAAGTTCCACAATGACCCTTTTAAGTGAAATCCAGGAGCCTGCAAAAAGACCTAACTTCCACAGATCATATCGCCAAAAATATTGCAAACCAAGCTTTGAAATATTGCGACAATGTTCCTTAGGATTTCAGCTTCACACTCTAAAAATTTCAGCTTCTAAAACTTCATAAAAAAACTGTTATAGCGAAAATTCCACAATGACCTGTTCGGAGCAGCGAAACTCTAGAATCCAAAGCTCTGATACCAAATGTTGGGAAACCAGCTCCAAAAATAGAAGAAAAGAGATATCAATGCCTTATAAATAAACCACTTCGAGGGGGAAACCTCCAATGCATTACATGAATGAACAATTCTTGGATGATACAAATTACAAAACCTCCTTTCTATATATAGGAGTCCATGAGGCCACAATGTAATCCTAGCCGACCTAACAATAATAATTTAAGTGCACAATAATAACAATATGGGGGTTACAGGGGTACAATAATAACAATAAGGGGGTTACAATAAAAAAAATAAGGGACTACAATATTAATATAGGGACCTAACAAATACCAAGTGTAGGCTTTAACCTTGTACACAAATTATCTGCAAACAAATTCTTAAAAACCAAAAATAAATAATAATGAGAGCATAAAACATAAAACAGATATACACAATTAGTTTTCCCCTCGATCCCAACTCGAGACAACTAGCTTTATTTTTTATTATATTCGTTTTAGTGTTACAACACATATATATACATGTTGAAGCATTCAGAAACCCCAATCAGTTAACCCTGCATTAGAAAATAACCATAGTTCCCTTGATTAGATCTACAAAATATGAGGGGCCAAAAACCATCATGCCCCAAAAGCATGTGCAAGCCCATGCAGAAAAACATAGGTGGGTCAGCCCATTGAAAAATAAGGTCCAAGAAAATTTGTTGGGGCGCTACCACGGACCATGCGCACAGAGCTACCCTCCCCCTATAACCCCCCCCGTGTTCATTGTTCTCCCCACAATATCCCCACAGACCATGTTCATTGTTCTCGACACAATGAAAATGCGGGGATATCACCTCACTGTGACCCCCCGTTTGTGTGACTAATTATGGAAAGAATATAACACATACCCAATAGCTAAGGAATGATTGAAATGGTATGATAGGAAAACCTAGGTCATGCTAGTCTTCTAGAGTGGCATGCACCCAATATGTGTTAATGATGGCTCGAATAGCCCCTCATTCCTTCAACACATTATCAGAGAATTTACTCATTCAATTTCAGTGTGACAGGGACTATGAGGTATCATTGTTAAATTTTTTAGTGTCTTTTTTCTTTTAATATGAATTTCTTATATCTTTCTCATTGTTTAACTATTTTGTTTTTAAATTTTGTAGGACTCCTCCTATCACAAGATCGAGTTTTTTGGCCATCTTCAGCCTGTGGTTGTTAGCCGCTCTAGATGGTAAGTAATTGGCTCATGTGCATAAAATCGTTTTTCCCTAAATTGTTCCTCTCTTTTACTTGGAATAAAAAAATTATGTTTTTATTGATTCATAGGCTATGTTAGCCTTCTCTCTCTTCTTATGTATATTCCTAGAGTTTGGTTTAATTAATTTCTCATGCAACCATCCACAGAGGTCTTAATTTATGAAAGCTATGAAGGTTATCTAGAATCCGTGACAAATTCGCTTCTGCGATGATTTTTCTACCTTATTTATGTACGTTAGTTTCAGTTTAACCCTCAAGTATTTGAAATGATACTATTATTCATAGTTTGACCAACATTTTGATGGAATTTTTTTCCTTTCTAAGCGAACTATATAACTTCCATTTAAGATCTGGTATTGTTGTATTTTAGCCGTACTTACAATTTCAATTCCCAAAATTGAAATTAGGGTTTTTGTAATATAATTATTTACCCCCCAATTCTTTTCATTTATTTTATGCTCTATTTGTCACCTCATGACTTTATTGCAATCCAACATCTACTTTCTCTATGTCCTTGGTTTGGATGGGAGCTCACACCCATTGTCTAATAACTAAATCGTTCTCCATTTTTGTGAGTAATGACTTAATGAATAGTTTCAAGCATTACTCTTCTCCTGTTACAATAGTTTCCAAAAGGGTTTTTACCCTCTAATTTCTCTTCGTGAGATTTTGACAAGATTTATATTCTTTCAATTCCTTCTTTCGTTTGGCTTTAGTTTTTCTTTTGTAATTCCTCTATTTTTATTAACAATTTCTATAGTCTTAATTTAATTTCCAAAATTACCTTTTCGGTCTCACATAAAACTATATAAAATTTAAAACTTTAACACTACTACAAAGTATTATTGTTTGTCTCTATATATTCAACCCAATGATCCTCTTTGGATACCTAATGTAATTAGGTATATATAAATTAATTATGTTCGGTATTTCAGGTTTGCATCTTTGTATAATTGTCATAGAGATTTTGAATTTCATATAGCAACTTACTTTGCCTCAATTTTCTTCAGAAATAGTATATTTAATTTGTTATGAACAGAGGTATAATTTCTAAGGTCCATCTGAATATTCTTTACTAGCCATTCAAAAAAATAATTTTTCTAGGTAATTCCCTTGATTGCTTATTCATGTATCTTATACTCAAAATTCCCATTCTACTAATATTATCAATTATTAGAAAATTTCCCTCTTTGTTATATTCTAATTCAGGGATATACTATTACTCAAGAACCATAGATTACAGGTATACTCTTATTCCTATTTTTCCAATATGTATCTCAATTATTTGTCCTTAGTTATTACACTTTTATCCTCACTCATTTCCACTATTGTTTTTGCAGATGGGTACACTTGTTTGGTTTTCAATTGTAATTGGATATGATCAACAATGAGCATACCTGATCATGCATTTCCCTTTTTCTCAGGTTGGTGATGAGCACAAAAGAAGTTCCTTCATAAGGAATTCTATAATTATGTTCATTAATTGTATATCATCTTTCTCAATGGTTGAAGTACTTAAATTGATGAAGTTCAGGTCATAATATACAATACAAGTTGTATATATATTTTAATATTATGAATCTTAATCCATTATCAATGGACTTGGATGAAATATAAAATTTGTCATTTATTTTATATGTTGAGTTCTCATTGTTTGGATATGTGAGCATCATAAATTATCAACAAGGCTATAATTATAGGCTATCTGTCTATTCACTGTATATTTTCTATTTTATAGAGTTTCCTCCTCATTTCCAATTTCCAAGTGTATAGCCATATATAGATTTTAGCTTGGCTTAATAGTACTTTAATGAACTACAGTATCTGGAAATACATGTTTATTTGTATGATACTATTGGTAGTCTCTCATAATAATTTTTGGTTTATGTTGAGCCACACTTTTGCCCAAATTTTTTACGATTTTTATCAACTAAATACATACTTGTCCCTGGTGTTTTTAATCATTATCAGTCCATTATGTTGTTAATTAGAGGAACTTTAGCTATTAGATTATAAATTCTTGTTTTTAGTTAATTAATGAGTGTTTTTAATAAATTACTTCTTGGTTGCAGGAAATTTCGGTACAGGAATACATTCGAGTGCGAATTCACCTAATGAATAAAAGTAGCAGCTGGGTAGTTGAATTGTTGTAATTGAAAATATCCAATTTGCAAACAAATGGAATAGATCTCTAAATTCTGAGACGTGGGTTGTGTTTAGAGCACCGTGTTTCCTATAACCCATAAACCGTTTGGCAAAATTCGACTTTGTAAAAGAATTATCGTCAGGGGAATATTCCACTGAAGACCACTCCTGAATGTGAACGTATTGGGTCTTTATGAATATTTCTACTCTGATTATGTTTGTGGATTAAAACAAATCTCATTTTACTCTTAAATTTGTGGAATCTTGACCAAGCACATGCTGCTAAAAGTCTTCTTACAAAACAAAGGTCTCCTATTGCTTTTCATAAAAAGAAGATATGATGTATAGTGACTACCTGTTTTGGGAGATTGTGTTGATCATGGTAAGCACAATTTAAAAAATATTACCTTGCTTCTTGCAAGATTGAGTATCTTGATTCAAAGGAGGAGATTGAATTATATCAATCTAAGCTTAAGGAACTTGTTCTGCACAAGAGTAGATGTGACAATCGAATAAACGAAGTTTGTGCTGAAATGACAGTTGAACTTTCTGAATGGTACAAATGTAGCATTGTTTCTGAATGTAATCTTGAGATTGGTACCTTAAGGAATGTCTAAGGGTACCATATTGTAGGTGAAGATTGATTTGGGTTTAATGGAAATCACCCAATTTCTGGTTGTAAGGCACGTCCTCCAGGATTTTCAGGTAAAGCTCATGTTGAAATTGATTGAGAATCAAAATTGTGGTAGCTGTGGTAAAATCCCACTAATATACTCCTGGACGATAGGGATTTTCAAGTAGAGCTTATAAAGAAATGAACTGAGGCTCAACTGTAGGCAAGCTGTGGAAAATTACCACCAGTCTACCACTAAATCGCATCTCATCCAATGCTGCTTTGAGAATCCAAACAAAAAAAACTTCTACAGAAATTAACTGATGATAAAATCTAGGCTAGTTATGATCAACTCCCACCAATATACCTCTCAATCACCGTCCAACTGACTATTTGTGCAAACCGTTGAGCCTTACAACATACAAACTCTAAAAATTTTGTTTTGGAAACTCACTTAGTCATTTGAACCTACTTTGTACTGAAATTTCAAAGGCCAACCGTGCATTTGGGAAATCATGGAGTTATACAAGCCAAAAACAATGCTACAACTCTTCTTGGTTTTGCTATTTCTATTGCAGCATTCTGTATTTATGTCTGTTTTTCATGTTAAATGGCTCAAGACGCTACTACGCTTCTGAGATTCAAGGCATATGCAGATCCCGGGCATAGATTGGCTTCGAAGTGGAGATCCGACATAGATTATTGCAGATGGAATGGAGTCATGGGGTGCACGCCGGAGGGTCGAGTCACCAAGCTGGTATTGGAAAATATGAATCTCAACGACACTTTTGTAGATAACAACTTGAATAGGCTAGACCAGCTGCGAGTCCTCAGCCTCAAGGGGAACTCACTCACAGGACCTATTCCTGACTTAACAAGCCTAAGCAATTTGAAAAAAAACTTTTTTTTGGATCATAACATGTTCACAGGTACGATTCCCAGGTCTCTTCCAAGTCTCCATCGTCTGAAGTTCATTGCTCTCTCGGATAATTTCTTGAGTTGTGAAATACATGATGCCTTTGCTGGGCTTCAAAGATTGTATGCCTTTCTGTTGGAGAAAAATCATTTGGAGGGTCTTGTTCCTAGTTTTAATCAGTTTGGCATGAAAGTATTCAATGTTTCTAATAGCCAGCTCTATGGAAGAATACCAGCGCTACCTGGAATTTCTTCCAGAAGCCAACTGCATCTTCCAGCAACAGAAGAATCCCACAAAAGGAGGAACGAATTCCTGAATTGGGTATTCTGTCTCAAGTTCATTCTGGCAAGTAATCCATGTAGTTGTGGAAATCGATTTTTTTTTTTATATATCTATTGTAACAAGCCCTGCTATTTAAAAATATGGTTCTGGGCAAAGAAGAACAGCTCTACTGCTATAAAATGTGTATATGTGCATTAGAGAAGTAGTAGTTGTAGGTGAGAAGAAATCGATATGTAGGAGCTGTAGAATGAAGCAGTCGATTTTCTGGAGAAGTCAATAGATCAGAGAGTAGCTGTAGAATGAAGAGTATGTCAATTAAAGGAGCTACGTATTACAATGAGATAGATGGTCAATTTCTTAGAGCGCAGAGCAATGAGTTCCTCAATTAGAAAGCAGAATTTCCCATTTGCAAAATCGATTTCTGAAGATAAGAGGAGAAGGCGCAGGGTGTTAATCCGTCATTTAAGAGAGCAGAATTCTCATATGAAAAATTGATTCTCTCATAAATCGAACTTTCCAGCACAACGGTTGTAATGAAGCAGCAGATTATGTATTTGTTCATTAATGTTTGAAGCAATGGTTTTGATTTAATTTAGTATGAATTTATTTCTTTTTTAATGTTAGCATTGTAATTTTTGTTATAGTCCTCATTTTTCGTAGATTTAGAATTTGTTTAATTTGTAGAATTATTTTTTTTGCTTTAATTTATAGAGTTATTTTCTGTTTTAAATTGTTTTTTTCAGTAATATCTAATATTATTTAATCTAAATTGTTTAATTTATATTTTTGTTTTAAATTATTTTCAATAGAATTTAATCTTTCTTAATTCCGCATTTAGATGATTATGTTGTTTTCCAAGTCTTGAGTTTAATTTAGAAATTAGAATAGATTGTATATGTTTTGAATTTGAATATGTTAACATTGCTTATTTAAAATGTTTGCAGTCAATAATTAGATCTATTTTAATTAGAATTTGTTTGATTTAGATCTCTTTTAATTAGATTTTTTTATTTTTTTGATAATGTAATCATTTCTCTATGTGAGCAAATTGAGTGTGGTTTTGATTAGGTAAGTTCAAATACAGTATGATGATTTGATTTGAAGTAGGCTTGATTTTTAATGGTTCATTTTCATTTAGATAAGAATATTTAAATAGTTTTTTATGGGAATTTTTAAGTGTTATTTTACATGAAGCAAAGTAGTTAGTTAGGATTTTAATTTGTTAATTCAAATCTTGAATTTTTTATCAAGAGTAATTTTAGTTTTGAAGTTGTGGATTTATCATAGATCATTTGCAATGCAATTTTTAGGATCTTTTAAGTAGTTTTTAGCGATAGTTAAGATTGTTTCTTTTGTTATTTTAGAATCTTGAATTTTTTTTAACAAGTAGTTTTAGTTAGTTTAAGGTGTGAATTTATAATGTGTAGTATTTTTCTTATTTCCAGCTTAGTTTCAAGTGTTCGTTTTTAAGTTAATGAGAGGAATAATTAAATTAAGCTATGATAGGATATTTTGTGAATGCGAGAATATTACATGATTATGAATTGATTAGTCTTTCCTTGTAATTTAATTACAGTGTGGACTTTGAAGTAAATGAAAATAGTTCAGTGAGTTTTTTTTTCAAGATTGTTTATTTACGAGCAAATGTGTGTTTCATTTCAGCATCTATTTTATCATTAATAAGGAATACATTTATACTCTCATCAGTGAGCTGAGACAATATGGATTACAACTCGCGTTTATGACTCCCGGATTCATAATTAATATTGAGAGGTTTAATCTGACAATTAAGCCGACCAAAATTTTGGCGCCGTTGCCAGGGAGTTGTAGTTTGGCTCAGGTAAAATTTTCTCACAGAGATTCAATTATACTGCACGACGTCAGAGGGCAGAGAGTGTATAGTAAGACGTGAGTGAAGAACCATGCATCCACTATTGTGGGGTTGCTCCAAAGTCTGGAAATCTTGCTTATCTCTTGAACTTTTATTTCCTTATCTTGCTTGTGTGTAGAAGTAGAAACAAGCTCTAGACTTTTAATTTCTGAATTGTTTTGTTTTCAGTAGATTAAATATTACTTTGATTTGGAATTTTCCTTTCATGCAAGTGTGGAGAGCATTATTTCAGTCAAATCTATAAAAATAAATAAAAAATAAAAAATAAAAAAATAGAATCCATTTATCTTCATAATCCACTCTTCAACGTTATATCATTTTTGGGGTACTGTAAGAACCCTTGCGTACTAATCCATGTGATGAAAAAATGTACGCGTTTGCTCGTTGAAGACCAGAAGATGGTATTTCGAGGAATCATTCAATGAGGAGCTTTTATGCTACTCTAGAGATGAACAACTCATCCGATGAAGAATTCAGAAGTGCTAAATTTAATATCTTGCTCGAACATAAATTTAAATCTTTGATTTCGAAATTGTATGATTTGCAGGAACAATAGAAGGACAAAGAACCACTACTTATCCTATGTGCCAACTGTCGAAAGAAGCATTGCCTTGGAAAGTGCCCACTTAGCGGTCTGGAAGTTTGCAAAATTTGCGAGGATGATCATGCAACTGAACATTGCCCATCTCTGCCAAAATTACAAAAGGTACTCACGGAATCAAGTAAGGAATCGAATCAGCCGCCAGGTATAACTCAAAACCTAACACCATTTGATACTTGGAATAATGATTATTTTCCTGAGCAGATTCTTCAAGATGTTTATAATCCTGGAATTTCATCGCAAACTTCTGAACCTCCTCCAATTGAATATCCAACTTCATGGCTGCAGTGGCCCTCTCCTTGGCCCTCATCCTCGAGCCATATATCTCCATGGCCTCAAGAATCATTTGGATCCTCATCTCTAGGGAAATCTCCCATGCAAATTCAACAACAACCACAATTTATTTCGAATGCACCATTAAGTTATCCTCCTCCATGGCCACAACCGCATGTGCGACCTTACATTAGTCCATACCCTAACCCTAGTCCATACATTAACACATACCCTAGTTCTAATCCATACCCTAATCCTTGCCCTAACCCTAATCAATACCCTAGATCTAAACTTAGTCCTAATTTAAAACCGAGACCTAACCCTAGCTTTAACTGAAACCCTAGACCTAATCCAAATCCAAATCCAAAACTTAGTCCAATTATTAACCAAAACCCTAGGCCAAACCACATCATAAACCCTAATCTAAACCATCAGGTTGCACATCAGTTTGAACCACCTATTCTTTCCGTTAATTCCCCTATTGAACAAAATGTCACACTCTCCATGTTGGAAAAGGGAATGAATTTGGAAACTTCCCCCATTACCATAGAACATTTGCTCCAGGAAGATGTAATTCAAAGAACACAAGAGGAGAAACCTTTCATTGGAACATGTTCTGAAAATGTTGTTAAAGCTCAAAACCCTAGAATCTCTCTCAACCATTCTTGTTAGTTTGAAAAGAAGATATTTGAGCCTGAACTTGAGGGATTTGTCTTTTCTCTTTCACCAGATCCCTTATGCCTCCAGGAGAGTGACTATCAAACTATGGAAGACTTGCATCAGTTGGAAAATCATAAATATGTGGATTCCATTGAATCCTGGTTTGAAGCAGTCATCAAGCCATCTTATTTCCTCAGCATTCGGAAACTCTTGATACCATATCAATTAAAGCAACTGATTTCTCATGATTTTGTATGTCTGGAAGCCTACTATTTAAAACTAAGTGTGAGTATAATCAACATTTTGTTACGTACATGGCTTCATTAGAAGTACTCCTATTCTTAAACAGGATTCTTTTCGCCTCTTAGGGTAAAGTAGGGTAGGAGAATAAATGAATAAAATAGTTACAATGCTATTAGGGTTTTGAATTTTAAATAATGTCTGTTAAAGCTACTTTGATCCACATTAGTTGTTAACACACACATTTGTGATAAATCTTGTTGAGTACAATTCACTCTAATACCTCATGATTTTGCAAAAAGTAACCATGATTAATCGGTCTAATAAGTTGTCGTCTCAGATATATTTTCAGTTTCCATTATAAGGTACTATTGGAAGCCCCTATGATGGACCACTCTTGCAAATATCATAATGAGCTATTCAGGAGAACACAAGCATTCTTAACTCAAATAATCTTTCATTCATTGTCTGGGATATCTTTAACAAGTCTTTAGGGTGGAGGAATTAGCCAGCAATAATTAGTCATTAAAAACTTTTCATGCCATCCTATGCTCTTAAGGAGTAGATTTGTCTCCCCACTTGTTAACTAACCTTCAAGATTAATCATAATCAGAGTTTAGAAAATATTTAGGGAAGGATAGGAGGTCTCGTGATGAGCCGACCTACCACGATCATAGGATCTAGCATGCATGACATTACTACTACTGGTCACCAAGCGAGAGTAATGGCTTTCAGTGAAAAAGCTGGAAGACAGTAGGTCTCATCACGAGCCGTCTTGTTCATCCATGTTACTTCTTGTGAGTGGCACTGCTATCTGCTCGTTACCAAGCCAGGACAGTGGCCTTCATCTAAAAAGTAAAATAGGCAAACTATGAATCTATATCTAGTAAGTGGGATACTGACATTTCACTAGGTTAAAAGACATCTGTGTCAAGGTTATGGACACCTGCGGGCAGTAGGGCCATGTTTGTGGTATTAAAGTTAACTGCATACTATGATTTGCTTGGTTCTCCTTTTATTTCCCTAAGACTTGACATTTTTCTTGGGCAATGGTTTTAAGAAAATTTGAACATCATGCTTTGAGTTCTATCTTTCAAAAAATCAATAATCTTTAAATGATGTGGTACCCTTAGTGAAGGTAATCCATTGTACTAGATTAAGAGGAAATTTAGTTTTGAATCCAGATGAAAACGTAAAGATGTTTTTGATTGGTATCAAAACTCACTTTAATTTTCATGGTATTCAGAATGATGAATGCTAAATGATGACTACTCACAAGGTGTTGCTTGCTGACAATGTGTATTGATTGTAGTTTCCTCTAAATATGTGTTGAATGACCTAGGTACAAGATTGATATTGTAAGTGCATGAAACCTGTGGTAGTATTTATAAAATTTCACCTCTTTAGTAAAGCTTGATTTTATCATAAAAATTTGGGAAAAAAAAAAATTTGGGACAAGGTAACAAGTATATGCGAGATACTATTTTCTCCATTATGTCTACTTTCGGTACGTGATCTTGTTTTATCATCTCACATGGTTTTAGCTGGTGTCGTAATAGTAATGTTGTGGGTTAATAAATGCATTACAATATCAAGCTAAACTCTTTGCTGACATTTTCCCTACCTTATTTCACCGTCTTATAGTTTTTCTTGCACGAGGACGTGCAAGAAGTTCAGCGTGGGGGGATGTTGAGCCGCATTTTTGCCCAAATTTTTTACGATTTTTATCAACTAAATACATACTTGTACCTGGTGTTTTTAATCGTTATCAATCCATTATGTTGTTAATTAGAGGAACTTTAGCTATTAGATTATAAATTATTGTTTTTAGTTAATTAATGAGTGTTTTTAATAAATTACTTCTTGGTTGCAGGAAGGTTCGGTACAGGAATACATTCGAGTGTGAATTCACCTAATGAATAAAAGTAGCAGCTGGGTAGTTGAATTGTTGTAGGTGAAAATATCCAATTTGCAACCAAATGGAAAATATCTCTAAATTCTGAGATGTCGGTTGTGTTTAGAGCACCATGTTTCCTATAGCCCAGAAACCTTTTGGCGAAATTCGACTTCGTGAAAGAATTATTGTCAGGGTAATATTCCACTGAAGACCACTCCTGAATGTGAACGTATTGGGTCTCTATGAATATTGCTACTTTGATTATGTTTGGGGATTAAAAAAAATCTCATTTTACGCTCAAATTTGTGGAATCTTTACCAAGAACATGCTGCTAAAATGATGCTTACAAAACAAAGGTCTCCTATTGCTTTGCATAAAAAGGAGATATGACATATAGTTACTACCTCTTTTGGGAGATTATGTTGATCATGGTCAGCACAATTTAAAAACTATTACCTTGCTTCTCACAAGATTGAGTAACCTGATTCAAAGGAGGAGATTGAATTCTATCGATCTAAGCTTAAGGAACTTGTTCTGCACAAGAGTATATGTGACAATCGACTAAACGAAGTTTGTACTGAAATGACAGTTCAACTTTCTGAATGGTACAAATGCAGCATTGTTTCTGAATGTAATCTTGAGATTGGTACCTTGAGGAATGTCTAAGGGTACCATATTGTAGGTAAAGATTGATTTGGGTTTAATTTAAATCACCCAATTTATGGTTGTAAGGCACGTTCTCCGGGATTTTCAGGTAAAGCTCATGTTGAAATTGTTTGAGAATCAAATATGTGGTAGCTGTGGTAAACTCCCACTAATATACTCCTGGACGATACTCGGTAGCTCTGGGGATTTTCAAGTAGAGCTTATACAGAAATGAACTAAGGCTCAATTGTAGGCAAGCTGTGGAAAATTACCACCAGTCTACCACTAAATCGCATCTCATCCAATGCTACTTTGAGAATCCAAACAAAAAAAACTTCTACAAAAATTAACTAATGATAAAATCTAGGCTAGTTATATCAACTCCCACCAATCTATGTCCTGATCACCGTCCAACTGACTATTTGTGCAAACCATTGAGCCTTACAGCATAAAAACTCTAAACATTTTGTTTTGGAAACTCACTTAGTCATTTGATCCTACTTTGTACTGAAATTTCAGAGGCCAGCCCTGCATTTGGGAAATCATGGAGTTCTACAAGCCAAAAACAATGCTACATCTCTTCTTGGTTTTGCTATTTCTATTGCAGAATTCCATATTTATGTCTGTTGTTCATGTTAAATGGCTCAAGACGCTACTACGCTTCTGAGATTCAAGACATATGCAGATCCCGGGCACAGATTGGCTTCGAAATGGAGATCTGATATAGATTATTGCAGATGGAATGGAGTCATGGGGTGCATGTCGGAGGGTCGAGTCACCAAGCTGGTATTGGAAAATATGAATCTCAACGGCACTTTTGCAGAGAACAACTTGAATAGGCTAGACCAGCTGCGAGTCCTCAGCCTCAAGGGGAACTCACTCAGAGGACCTATTCCTGACTTAACAGGCCTAAGAAATTTTAAAAAAATCTTGTTTTTGGATCATAACATGTTCACAGGTACGATTCCCAGGTCTCTTCCTAGTCTCCATCGTCTGAAGTTCATTGCTCTCTGAGATAATTTCTTGAGTTATGAAATACATGATGCCTTTGCTGGGCTTCAAATATTGTATGCCTTTCTGTTGGAGAACAATCATTTGGAGGGTATTGTTCCTAGTTTTAATCAGTCTAGCATGAAATTATTCAATGTTTCTAATAGCCAGCTCTATGGAAGAATACCATCGCTACTTCGAATTTCTTCCAGAAGCCAACTGCATCTTCCAACAATAGAATAATCCCACAAAAAGAGGAACGAATTCCTGAATTGGGCATTCTGTCTCAAGTTAATTCTGGCAAGTAATCCATGCAGTTGTGGAAATCGATTTTTTTTTATATATCTATCGTAACAAACCCTACTACTTAAAAATATGGTTCTGGGCAAACAAGAGCAGCTCTGCTGCTATAAAATGTGTAGATGTGCATTAGAGAAGTAGTAGCTGTAGGTGAGAAGAAATCAATATGTAGGAGCTGTAGAATGAAGCAGTTGATTTTCTGGAGAAGTCAATAGATCAGAGAGTAGTTGTAAAATGAAGAGTATGTCAATTAAAGGAGCTACTTATTAGAATGAGATAGCTGCCCAATTTTTTAGAGCGTAGAGCAATGAGTTCCTTAATTAGAAAGTAGAATTTCCCATTTGCAAAATCGATTTCTGAAGATAAGAGGAGAAGGCACAGAGTGTTAATCCATCATTTAAGAGAGAAGAATTCTCATATGCAAAATCAATTCTCTCATAAATCGAATTGCCCAGCACAACGGTTGTAATGAAGCAGCAGATCATGTATTGGTTCATTAATGTTTGAAGCAATGGTTTTGATTTAATTTAGTATGAATTTATTTATTTTTTAATGTTAGCATTGTAATTTTTGTTACAGTCCTCATTTTTCATAGATTTAGAATTTGTTGAATTTGTAGAATTATTTTTTTTTGCTTTAATTTTTTGTTTAATGTATAGAGTTTTTTTTGTTTTAAATTGTTTTTTCAATAATATCTAATATTACTTCATCTAAATTGTTTAATTTATATTTTTGTTTTAAATTATTTTCAATATCATTTAATCTTTCTTAATTCTGTATTTAGATGATTATGTTGTTTTCCAAGTCTTGAGTTTAATTTAGAAATTAGAATAGATTGTATATGATTTGAATTTGAATATGTTAACATTTCTTATTTAAAATGATTGCAGTCAATAATTAGATCTATTTTAATTAGAATTTGTTTGATTTAGATCTCTTTTAATTAGATTTTTTTATTGTTTTGATAATGTAATCATTTCTTTATGTGAGAAAATTGAGTGTGGATTTGATTAGGTAAGTTCAAATACAGTATGATGATTTGATTTGAAGTAGGCCTGATTTTTAATGGTTCATTTTCATTTGGATTAGAATATTTAAATAGTTTTTTATGGGAATTTTTAAGTGTTATTTTACATGAAGCAAAGTAGTTAGTTAGGATTTTAATTTGTTAATTCAAATCTTGAATTTTTTATCAAGAGTAATTTTAGTTTTGAAGTTATTATTAGGGTAATGTGCGTGGATTTATCATAGATCATTTGCAATGCAATTTTTACGATCTTTTAAGTAGTTCTTTTAGCGATAGTTAGGATTATTTCTTTTGTTATTTTAGAATCTTGAATTTTTTTTAACAAGTAGTTTTAGTTATTTTAAGGTGTGAATTTATAATGTGTAGTCTTTTGCTTATTTCCAGCTTAGTTTCAAGTGTCAGTTTTTAAGTTAATGAGCGGAATAATTATAATAAGCTATCATAGGATATTTTGTGAATGCGAGAATATTACATGATTAAGAATTGATTTATCTTTCCTTGTAATTTAATTACAATGTGGAGTTTGCAGTAAATGAAATTAGTTTAGTGAGTTTTGTTTTCAAGATTTTTTATTTGTGAGCAAATGTGTGTTTCATTTCAGCACCTAGTTTATCATTAATAAGGAATACATTTATACTCTCATCAGTGATCTGAGCCAATATGCAGTACAAATCGCGTTTACGACTCCCGGATCGATAATCAATATTGAGAGGTTTAATCCGACAATCAAGCCGACCAACAGTTTATTACACACCACTCTTACTGATACAGATTTATGCAGGAAAGAAAAAGAGTACACATATAACCATAAATACAAAGATGCATCGGAAATAACACTTCATTTCATTAATATCAAAGAACTGAAATTTTCTTACACACATAATGTAAATAAACTAGCTAGGGCACTGGTAGCTTATCACTGAGAAGATATGTGGTGGCTACAGGCCTTTGAACTCTATGTTAAAATGAGGCTTGAAGGCCTATATATTATTGAGAAACAATGAAAAACCATAAAAATCAAAAACCCTAACCTAGGATATGAAACGCCATAATATGGGCCCCATCGTGGTAAATTGGTACATCAATTTTCCAGGGTCATAACTTTGGAATATTATCTACATTTGACACACATGATACATTGTTAGAAAGATCTATCCGAGGACTAAAACTCTTGACCACGAATTTATATTACACAATTGAACCATATTTGTCAGAAAATCGATGCCCAAAAAACATCATTTAGGGCCTCAAAATGGCTCCGAAAGTTCATGGACCAAAAAACTGCTAATAATAGTAAGTTGTGCCAAAGCTAAAAAAATGAAATAGAAAATGGTGTGGCCCCAAGTGGAATAGGTGGGTGGCCACCAATATCGACTTGGATCATTCCTCCCCCCTTAGGAAGAAATGGTCCCCATTGCATTGAGTTCCTCCATGAGATGAGGAAACTTCTGCTAAACTTGGTCCCTCATGAACCACTTTCCTTGGTGTAGGAGTTGGCTAGCTTTGACAACCTGATACAGTTGGATATTATGTTGGTCAATGTTATTGATTTGATTGTCCATAATACAATCTATGGTGGCCACTTCCATACAGTCTTTGTTTAACTTTGCTGGTGTGAGTTGTTCTGCAATGTCACAAGTGTCCAGCAGAGGTAGGAAGTGGGGATGAAGGAGATCCACATTGAATACTGGGTGCATACCAAGGAATGGTGGAACACTGTGTTCGAAATAATTGTTGTCTACAGCCTTGGTGATGGTGTATGACCCATATCGGAGTGGGCGAAGCCTGCGATGGGGTCCAGTGAGACGCTCCTTCACGAAATGTAGCCACAGTTTGTCACCCACCTGGAAGTTGTGTGGCACTTGATGTTGATCATGTCGTTGCATGTACTTAGCATTGGCTATTTCCAATATTTCATGAAGTTGTTGGAGGTTGTCATGAATGCCCTCGATGAATATATTCTCTTTTTCAACTTCAGACTAGACATGAGCTGAATCGGCCTAAGTAGCTACAAATGGCATGGCTACGTCATTGGGACATAGTGTCTCGAATCCCAAGTCCACCTGAAAGGGGTTGTGGCCAGTTGAGCTATGGAGAGCCTGCTTATAACTATGTTGTACATAGGGGAGGCTCTCATCCCATGTGCGTGGATTATTTGAATTCTACATACATGTAATGTGTACAATCAACCTGTTGATGACCTCTATCTGGCCATCAGTTTGCGGATCGAAAGCTATAGACTTGGTGAGCTTGGTGTCCAGCATTGACCAGAGGTTGGGCCAAAATGTGCTGAAAAACCTGCTATCCTGATATAATATGTTAGAATATGGGATCCCAATGTTCACCCACACTCATTCCAAGAAAATTTTAGCAGTGGCTTCTATTGTGATATTATTCTTACAGGCTGCCATAATGGTCATCTTCGAGAATCTGTCGACGAACACAAAAACATAGTCATTTCCATGATTATTAGAAGGAAATCCTGACATGTAATCAATGGAGATGGATTCCCAAGGTCGAATAGGGTTAGGTAGCGAACTACAAAGGCCTTAATCCTTGATGGTAAGTTTGGTAATGACACAAGCAATGCAGGATTTGATGTATTTCCTAACATCCTGTCGAAGGTTAGGCCAATAGAAATACTTCTCCAGCACTACCACTATTTTATCGACCCCAAAATTCCTAGCGACTCAACTGTAGTGTGCTTCCCGTATCATCTTGCAATGCTTGCTTGAAGGAACACAACGGTGTCCTAGGTGACATAACGATGCATCTTGGAGGTGAAAATTTGGAACTTGCTTACCCCCCAAGAGTATCCTCCCAGTCAACATATCTCCACCAAGATCTAGGTACGTCAATTGATTCAAATTTCCAATGGCATCCGATATCCTCCCAGTCACCATATTTTCACCAAGATCTAGGTACGTAAATTGATTCAAAGTGCCAATGGCATCCGGTATCCTCCCATTCAACATATTTCCACCAAGATATAGGTAGGGAAATTGATTCAGATTTCCAATGGCATCCGGTATCCTCCCAGTTAGATTAGTAATAGAAAGATCCAGGTCTTGCGATTGCTTCAAATTTCCAATGGCATCCGGTATCCTCCGAGTAAGCATATTCCAATAAAGATCTAGGTACATCAATGTATTTAAATTTATAATAGCTTCAAATGGAATTTTTCCACTCAAATTATTACCAGAAACATCCAAATAATGCAATAAGGAGAGGTTTCCCAGACAATAGAGTGAAAGGGTACCTTCCGAACCTGAACCTTCAAGGTCTAGGCCGAACACCCTTCTCGTGTTTATGTTGTTTCTGCACGAAATACTGGTCCAGGAGCACACATATTCTGCGTTCTGAGTAGTTCAATTCGACAACACTCCTTATGGATCAGATGTTATGGAATTTTTGAAGTGCCTTGTATGTGTGACCAAATTCTGGATCACTCTTGTAGAGAAGTGGCCAATCAGAAATCTCTTTCCCACAAGAGATGAGAATGGTTGTTAGTGCAACGATCGATGGTTGACTGAGGCAGTCTACAACATTATTGGTGCTACCCTTCTTCTACTTGATTCTCAAATGAAACTATTGCAGATATGTGGACCACTTCTAATGGTGATCATTATTCAACTTCCCTTATGTTTGTATGAACTGCAGGGGTCGGTGGCCCATGTTCATGATTGTTTGCTTCCCCAAAATTAATGCTTCTGTTGTCGAAAAGCCTACACAATGGAATACATTTCTTTGTCATAAGTAGGATACTTGTGGATTGTTGCGGACAATGTCTCACTGTGATATGCCACTAGATGCCCTTCTTGAGTAAGAACTGCCCCAATAGCATAGTCAAAGGCATCCATCTAGATCTCAAATGGTTGTTGCAATTCTAGTAATGTGAGCACTGGGGCAGAACATAGGCGATGTTTCAATTCTACAAATGCCTTCTGTTGATATTCTCTCCAGAATAATTTTTATTTTGCTCCTCCCTTGGTGACTTGACTCAAGGGCCAAGCGATATGAGAGAATCCCAACATGGACTTACGGTAGAAATTAGTAAGACCCAGAAAGTTGCGAAGCTTTATTAAAGTTGTTGGGGCTGGCCAATCCTGAATTACTTGGATCTTGGTTGGATCCACATACACCCCCCTTTCATCAATAATGTATCCCAGATATTGAACGTTGGTCATGCCAAAAGTTCACTTCTCCAAATTGGCACACAACTTGTGTTGCCACAATGCTTGGAGAACTTGTTGGATGTGGTGGAGGTGCTCTTCCCAAGTATGGCTGAAGATCATAATATCATCCAAGTACACCACTACAAATGAGTTGGTGAATGGCCGGAAGATGTCATTCATCAACCTCATGAAGGTCGCAGGAGCATTTTTCGACCCGAAAGGCATGACCAACCATTTTAAAAGGCCCTCCTTGGCTTTGAAGGTCATCTTCCACACATTGGAAGGTTCAATTGGTACCTCTTGATACCTATACTTCATGTCGATCTTGCTGAAATATTTTTCCCCTTGGATTTGGTCCAAAAGGTCATCAATCCATGAGATCGGGTACCTATTCCGAATAGTGATCTTCTTTAGCGCCTGATAGTAAATACAGTGTTTCCAAGTCCCATCCTTCTTCTGTACCAACATGATCAAGCTCCCATAGGGTGATGAACTCAATCAGATGTGACCTTTTTGTAGTAGCTCCTGAATCTGCCTCTTGATTTCATCATTCTCCAAAATAGAGAATCGATAGATTAGTCCATTGGGTAGCGGTGTACCTGAGGTCACATCAATGGGGTGCTTTACCTGACAGTGTAGAGGCACCCATGTGGGTGAGGTGAAGATGTCCCCGTACTCCTCAAAAACCTTGTACAATTTATTTTTTCGGGCAGAGGAGCCCTATATGGAGGTCGTGGCCACAGTCTTCTTCTTTCCCTGGGGGCGGATCATCAGGAAAATAAATTTCATGGCTTTGGAAATTAACTTAATGCATTTTTTTGTAGTAACCAAAGAGATCGCAGCAGGCGATGGTGCCTCTGCTATCCTGTACACCTCATTTCCCAAAGTAACAATAACAGTGCGAGGTTGGGACTCATACAGAGCATGTCAATTCCACAAGTATGGTTGGCTTAATAATACATCACAAACCTCAAGAGGAGAAATGTAACATAATACCTCATCTATGAAGGGCTTGATACTATAGGGAATTCGGCACTGCTGGCTAACGTAGAGATCCCATCTTTGGTGAAGCCACGCGATGGTGTATCATTGTGGGTGTGCTATGGTCGGAAATCCCAACCGCTTCACGGTGTCTATTGAAATGAGGTTCTTTTGGCTCCCACTATCAACAATTAATTGTAGAGGGGAACCATTTACCCAGATATGGGAGTGGAAGAGATGCTCCTCCTTTGGATCTTCTAGTTCCTCCTTCTAGATCTTTGTAGCAAAGATAGTGGCGTTGGGATCCTCATCAATAATCTGTTTCACTTTTTCATTCCCTTTGTCAGGTTCCGATTCAAAGTCAGAGCTTGCATCTGATTCAAAATTCCTCATCTCGGCCACCATCGACTGCTTAGCCTGACAATCACTTGTGTTTTCAGTGGAGCTCTTATGTAACTCACACCACTTCCCCATGTCCTTTTTGGATTCGAGGTGTTTTTCTTTGCTTGTGGCTTGGTGCATTGTCTTGGGCCGCCATGCCTTGGCTTTGTCATTTTTTCTGCAGTTTTGTGGCATGTTTTCCTTGATTTTTGTTCGCAGATCTGAAGTCTCACTTCTTCTATATGAATTTATAATCAATCTTGACAGTATACTAGTATGTCGTACCAAGCGAGGAGATGTCGAGGAACTCCATTTCATCCTAAATGTATCTGTGCAGAAAAATGCAATAATTTAGCACCAAATTTTTCTCCAAACTTTTGATACCCAACTTTGTACGTAGGATATGGAACAGATTCATCAACTCATGAACATCTTGATCCCTTTGTTGCCACAACGTTGTCCATTGTATGTACTTGTACTCATAGCTCCCCATGGGATAGTATTGTTACTTGAGGGCATATCAGAAATAATTATAAGTGGGTACGACTAAGAATAGATAGGATTCTATCTCGCCCTTTTTCTCACAGTAGGTTTCCCACCTGTCTTTGACATGGGGGGTAGCTTTGAGGAGTGCAAAAATAATCTTCTCCCAGTCGGAAAATTCATGAACCGAGAAATATCCTTCTAATAGATTCAACCATATATCTATGACATCCGAATCTATTTGACCATCAAATATGGTAATGTAAAAGTTTACTTGTACCTTAAATAAATTTTTTCCTTGAGAGTGGCTGCTGGATCCAGATGTGCCGTCGATGAGCACTCATTGAAGGATCTGGGCAAAGTTATTCACCATTGCATTCCTTTGTTTTTCAAGGGCCTCCTCGAGAAATATTTTGATAGCATATCTTCTTCCCTCATCTTTCTTTTCTTCCCCCATGGGCGGACGTCGGGGTTTGTGAATTTGATCTTGCAAGGGTTTAACCAGATTGATCCCTCACTCCCTATACCCCGACCTTGTTAGGGACATGCAAAGAAGGATCGTGAAAAAGTAGACCTTGTTAGGGAAATAAACTAGTTAGGGCGTTGGTAGCTTATCTCTTAGAAGAGATGTGGTGGCTAAAGGCCACTAAAATATGTGTTACAATGAGTCTCGAAGGCCTATATATTATTCAGAAATAATGGAAAACCATAAAAATCCAAAAACCTAACCCTAGGATATTAAACGCCATAATATGAGCCTCTTCGGGGTAAATTGGTACATCAATTTCCTGGGGTCGTAACTTTCGCATACTATCCTCATTTGACACACAT
>CM076584.1:1321850619-1321993264 GCA_034641835.2 Pinus albicaulis | reverse complement strand
TGATACATCATTAGAAAGATCTATTTGAGGACTATAATTTTTTACCATGAATTTATATTTAAGAATTAAATCATATTTTCTTGAAAAGAGATGCTAAAAAAACGTCGTTTAGGGCCTCAAAACAACTCCAGAAGTTTAGGACCCAAAAAACTGTTAAAAATCATAAGTTGTGCCGAAAATGAAAAACTGAAAGAGACAATGGTGGGGCCCAAAGTGGAATAGGTGGGTGTCCAACAATGTCCACCTAGATCATTTATAGATTTAGGATATTTATCAATATCCACTCTAACCATCTAGATTATTGTATTTACAAGGAAATGACTTGTAGTCAATATTTAAATGGACTATTATGCTAATATTTTACAATTGAATTGTACCACATACTTACACTCTCTTCTATAAAGGAAAATTTTAATAGTAATTATTGCTATGAAGCAATTTCATACATAATTGTTATTATATCCAAATGGATTTCTGTGTATGGTATTCTGTACCCTTTTATAGAATAGGGATATAATAGCATATTTATACCCTCCTAGTAAGTTTGGAAAGTGTGTTGGTTGCTCCAAAAATAATGGTTACCTATGTAACTATACAAAGATGACTATAATCCTTACAATTACCCTTTTTTAAATACATAACTCCTTTACCAATGAATTTTTAACTCTACACCACACACAGAATTAACAAAATTTAATGTAATAGAATCCACTACATCAATGCCTCAATAATTTATCTATTTCTTTTTCAGACTTTGACAAAGAATACACACAGTGGAATACTTAATATTAATGTAATATGCATAACCCTAGATCAAAGACTAATTACATTGATTTGTAATTGCAGATATAAATCCTCGCACTGAATGGATAAAATATAACCATATCCAACTATTCCAAAACATCATCAAGGAAGAATATAATACCTAAGATAAAGTTTAATAAATTGTGCATACCAACACTGGTGCAGACTATTTTCCACCCATCCTTCATCTTTCTCTCAACAGCTTCCCCCAAGAAGAGACTAGCTCCTCTAAACTGTAGACAACCTCTTGCCTACTCAAAAACTATCTTCCATCGAATAGACAACCTCTTGTCTACCCAGGAAAAACTTATTTAAGCTTAGTTTCCCTCAAAATTTTTCCATATCTCTTTCCAGTTAAATGAGGATGTTGTTTTCCTTTTTGCCTAGGCTTTTCTTATGTTTTTTCCACAAAAGTACTTTTAAACTAGCTTTTTTCTCTTTCTAGTTTTATTTCACCTCTTCTTAGTAACTTTCCACTTTACTAAGGTATCTGTTAGATTTTTATCTCCAATCTAAAAATTTTAATTTATTTTATTTTCTCCAAGGATTTTTGGAGAATTTGGGAAAGACTTTGGATTCTTATTCATCTTCATGGATAAGGATCCATAGTCTCCATTTAATCTAGTCTTTGCACAATAATTAAATTTCACATTTATTTAATTCAACCTTAACTTATGTCCACATATAGCTCTCCTATCGGTGCATTTGACCTTTAGGATTATTAACTTCCTAAAATAGAAACAGAAAAATAGGGATGTTACACAATTAATAGATTTAAATGTGAAAATAAATAAATGTAATAAAGTAAAACGAAGGTACATCAACTAATTCATATAAAAAAAATTAAGGTAATATATATATCAAGAATAATTTATTCAATACAACTAAAATGCTAAAAATCAAGGTATGAGAATATTCTAAATTAAAATATAATTATTATATATAAAACAAAAAAACAAAAACAAAGAATAGCTGATTAGATGTGTATATTTTATAAAAAAAAATGTTGGGATGATATATATAAATAAATATCTTTAAAGAAAAAATGAACGACAACATAAATTGAAAAGTGGGAAAAAATAAATAATAGGATGATGGAAAAACACATGAAAATGAAAATAATTAAGAGGAAAGGGAAGGGATCAAATAACTTTTAATCTTCTAGCCATCATCCCTATTCTAATTACTTGGCCTTCTCTCAATTTCTATGGCCTCTCTGAACATCCCATTATGTAAATGATTGACACTATCAATGACCTAGGCCTCTTTAACATATATGTGGTGTTTCATCCTCTCTTCATGCTAGGCCAATTCCGAGGGGTGAGTCCTATAATGTTTTATGTCGATCTCATCCTCATAAATCCTCTAATTTACACATCAACTAGTTTCTCCAATGTAGTAGGTCACACATGAACGTGTAATTACATAAAAAACTTACATATTTCTAGGGTATAGGGTCTTTAACTAATTTAAGGGAGATTCGAATGGTTTTTAGGGGACTAATTGTGGAAGAAACCTTTTGCTTAAGAATCTAATCAATATTGTCCATGGTCCCTTGGATGAAGGCAACATGTACCTTTGAAATCACATCACGAGGTTCCTTCTTTATCCTTGGACCTTTGCCAACTTTTAGGAAATACATAAGAGCTCGGTGCCTTCTATAGCCATTAATTTTGAAAACTTTAGGGAGATGAATTTTCTCACTCTCAAGATGACTCTAATAAAAAAATATTAATGAAATATTAGCTAACGTGTTGAAAACTCCCAATTTTTATGCGAGATAATGATGGGACTTTTCATGCAGATATTGTTTAGAGTGAGTCTTCTAACAAAATACTTTGTTAGAGAATGTACCATCATCCTTGTTCGATAAAATAATTTCAAGGAAAGTTAAGTTTCCATTTACTTTTGGTTACATTGTAAACAATGAAATGGGTCATGGTATTTTGTGCATGTTATATTAGTAACCCATGGTATTGTAACACTCTATTTTCAAGTTAAAAGTATCAATGATAAACAATATTCACAATGAAAATTCTTGTTACATTTTTTTAAATGTATAAATGTTTCACTCATATATTAATTATTTTTATAAACACTTTCCTAGAACCATCTTAAATTTGTATCTATCAAGTGCTTAGAGTGATCAAGATTGATTATATGATGGATATAAGATAGTAATCCTGCATTACATAATAAATTTCCTCAAGCTTTTGAATTGGCTTCGCCATAAAAAAATATATTGGAGAAATATGACAGACTATGCAATATGACATGCTATGAAAGATCAACAACATCACTCCAGTGGCATAAAAATACCTACGAATAATACCTGGAGAGCTATAATATTATTAGAATAACTGTAAAAATTTAGGCTCTTGCTCTCCTTGGCACTATGATCAATGCTCAATTTATAAAAAATGAAGGTTGTTTGGCATGAATTGGTCATTGAACAGTTTTTCCAAAAATGGATGAGAAAGTTTCCTTGTTCAGTGGAATAGCAAGATAAGTGACTTAATGACTTATTGGTGTTAATATTCAAGGTTATCAAATAGCATGATAGATGGAAACAATTCTAGAACCCACTAGAAAGTGGGAATATTCTTGGATTCCTCTAAACAATTCACTCTCAGTCAACCAACACACTATAAAGTGGCCATATATTCTCTGCAGCACTGTTGTGCATGGGAATAATTTCTCTGCAAATAACTTTCTACAGTCTAGGAGTGCATTGGTATCTCAATGGAGCATTTGAATAGGATTTAAAGTAGTGAAACATTCATGGATAGAAACCATCAATGGGATGACTTGTTTAAGGCAAGTAACAACTAATTAAGAGCATGATAGACCCGTTTATATTGATATGAGTTATGGGAGTGATGCCAAAATTGACCTGTAACAATTTCCCCCTAAGGCATGAAGTCAAAAATGATAATGTTGAGTGATATGATTTACAATTTGATGAGTAGGATCTGAAGAGGATGGTGATGTGCATCAATTACAATACATTACATGATGATATATCTTTCATATTGGACATGAATTTTTGAGGGAGAAATACGCATACTTGTCGCATAAACTACCATAACATCAAAAATTCATCTACAGATATAGACCCATTATAGGATGATCATCTATGTAAGTCCATCATATGGATGATGTGGTAATACTCCTAAAATCACAGCCGAGATGTATGAAACTAGATCCGGTGTCTTCTATCTTGTTCATTCAATCGCTTAGGTATGAGTTTAACCATGCAAATATGTAATTTGACGTCGAACATGGGAAGACACCGTCAGATTACTAGCCAATGATGTAATTCATTAACGGACGCGAGAGAAACCACCAATAACAATAATGGATCTCAAGGTATTATAGTATAGTATCCATGGTGTGAATAGATGATTTGATGGCGAACATCATACAAAGTATTTCGATCGAAGGCCAGTGATGTCAACCCATCGCTGGAAGAAAGAAACTAGCCATTGATGTATGCAAAATTCAAGGTATTAGAAGGGTGTTTCTAAGCCAATTTCCTAGAGGATGAGCTAATATAGACAAGAAACGACTCATTGCAGGAGGGCATTGATGTACCCCCCAGCAATGACACAAAACAGGAGTAATTATTTTAGAGATAGAAATGAAATTGATGAAGCAATGTTCAGGGATGACGATCATGAAATGAAGGTTTATGAGTATTGCTAAACATCAGGAATTACTGAGTGACTTATCTTGAACATATTAGCGACACTGAATGAGTTGGCAGAATTTACCCAAAACTAGAGTGATAAATGGTATGATAGACCATAGGTAGGATAGACCATCAGGTACAAAACCCAACCCAAGATTCATGGAGATGAGGTGAATGAGCGTCATGTTCAAGAGTGACTTTCTACCATAAAGTGATTTATCCCTTTCCCATTTTCCCCAGTCATTGCTGACTAGTACCATTTTATTTTTTAACAAGATTGACGAAGATAACATATGCTTGATGTATAAGTCCACCCTTTGGGTGAATCCATCGCTATATGATTGTTTAACGAGTCTAGCGAAAGTGAAACTTGATATTTTCATGATGGAAAATTTCGTTGCTATTTGATGTATTAAAGAGTCTAACGACAATGAAAACCTAGTCCTTTTTCATAGTTAGAGAGTTTGCAAAAAGGGGACAAAAAGAATACTCCACAATTTCTTTTTCATAAATTTGTCCATGAGGTCCGAAAAGGTGTAAACTAATACCTGTGAGAACCTCCTAGCCATGTTTGTCCATGACGTTCCTTTTTCATAAATAATCTATCCTAGTCTAGAAAAGGTTTAAAATTATAATGAGTAGATGTCATTTCAATTCCTTTTACGAGCTTGAAAGGACAAGTGGTCGACAATATTTTCATGTTTTGGGAATCTGAAAACAACTAAAAGAGAACTGCATGGGGGTTCCTTTATCGATGTTAAGAAATCTTGAAAAAGAGATAAAAGTGTGCTATGTAGTCAAAGTTCATTTTAATATCATGCACGTCAATTTCACTATACCAAATTTAAACCTGCTCAAAGAACTTCAACAGTTGATTGCAACAGACTATATGGACCATTTCCCATAGGTTTTTCGAGACGTGGTGTTCCCATTCCCATTTTAGGTTTTGTCCGTGTAGGTGAGGCAGTGAAGGACTATATTCAACACTTTTTTCGGTCATGTACAAATCCTAGAAAATATGGAATGGTAGATAACAGGGATGTGCATGATATACCTTTGCGAGCGCTCCTATTCACTAGGTACCACTACACATGCTTCTTGTCTTTTCCATTAGCATTTTGTTCACTCTTTCTGCAACTCTATTTTTTTGAGGTGTCTATGGAGTAGTCTTCTGCCTTGATATACCACACCTCTTACAAAACACTTCAAATTACTTGTTGCGGTACTCTTCACCATTATCTGTCCTCAAAACCTTTATCTTCTTCTCTGTCTGTTTTTTCACCATAGCCTTAAATTATTTAAATATGTCAAAGAGATCATATTTATTCCTCAAGAAATATGTCCATGTATTCCTTGAGAAGTCATCTATGAATGAAACATAGAGCACATAATTTCCTAGTGATGGAACCGACACATGTCCAAACACATCATTGTGCACAAGATCTAATATCTTGTTCACCCTTTCAACACCAGAAGCAAAACTCACTTGATTCTCCTTCCCATATACACAATGTCCGCAGAAATTGATATCCAAAGATTAATTAGACATAGCTTCTACCATACCATTACCAAGCAATATCTGAATGTCCTTCTCTCCAATATGTCCAAGCCTTTGATTCCATAACATGGTATTCTCTCCAGAGACCGCTAAGCTTTCATCTCCACTTTCAGGAACCATAGAAATATTGCACCCATCAATAATAGTACTAATTCTATTATGAAGCTTGTACAAAGTTCCAATCTGAACTACCCACATTAATACCAGTGCTCCTCGAACCATGTTGCAGGTATATTTCTCCAACACTTTTTAACACCTATTTCATCCATCTTTCTTACATAAATAAGATTTATAGCTAATTTAGGAATATGTAGAATAGGAGGAAGTGTCCTAGACCTTCCTCCTTGCAGCTTCTACATGAATTTTCTAGGTCTCATGATTCTATCCTTCCTATCATTGCCTAAGAAGACATCAACACCACCATACTTCTCATAATTGTAGAGCCACTGCTAGTGGGGAGTGAAGTGAAATAATGCACCTGTGTCAATCAACCATGCCTCAGGTTATACATATTTTTCTGCAGGAACACTTTATTCACCAGAGACTTTGATTGGTACAAAGTCCCTAACTTAACCCTTAAATTATTTGTTGTAGCTTCCCCAACTACATTCAAAAATACAAAATATGTGATACACAACCCTATTGTGCTCTTTGCCTTACAATCCAAATTCACCCAGTCTTCATCTGAAATTAACCATGGTTTAGTACCCAGATCTATAGTGATGCAATGATCCATATCCACCAAAAAATCCTCCATCTTGAGCTTCCACAGCTCAAAACGCTAACCATTAAATTTCTCGATCTTTATCTTTCCACTGCTCGCCATATTCTTTTACCACAAGAATCTATCTCGCAGATCTACCATAAAAACAAGTTCTACCATAGGCTCAAGAAAAAAACCCTCAGCAGCAAAGATGTCCCCTTGAAGGAAAAACAACTCTAATACCAAATTTAGGTTTTAACCCTATACAAAAATTATCTGCAAACAAAATCTTAAAAAACGAAAATAAACAATAGCGAGAGTATAAAACATAAAATATATATACACAAAGATTTTTCCTCTCGATCCCAAATCGAGACAAATAGCTTGATTTTTCATTATATTCGTTTTAGAGTTACAACACATATATATACATGTCGAAGAATTCATAAACCTCAATATGTTAACCCATGATTAGAACATAACCGTATTTCCCTCGATTGGATCTACAAAATACCAGGGGCCAAAATCATTGATGTCCCAAAAGCATGTGCAAGTCCCTGCACAAAACCAAAGGTGGGTCATCCCACCGAAAAATAAGGTCCAAAAAAATTTGTTAGGGTGCTACCCCAAACCGTACATAGGGGCTACCTACCCCCTGTGACCTGCCCATTGTTCCTGACATAATGAACAGATGGGGATATCACCCCCTTGTGCCCCCCCCGTGATTGACATGGTATGCTAGGCAAACCTAAGTCATGCTAGTGTGATAGAGTGGCATGCACCCAAGATGTGTTAGGTGTCAGGGTTTGCTAACACATCTTAGGAAGTTTTAAGGAGTCATAAAGACACAAAAGGGAGCATTAGGTGAAGATAATGCATGAAAATGAATGATTAAGAGATTGTGACAAGAAGTATTAATGAGTTTAAAGGTTTTCTAAGGAGGCAATTACAAGGTATGCTAGGAAATGCTAAGGCATGTTAGAGGCTAGGGAAACATGCCAAGATGTGCCAAGTGCTACAGTGTGCTAGTTCATGTCATGGAGTGTTATGGAATGCCAAGGAAAAACAATAGAGCAGTAGTTTTAAATGCATGGAAATGAAAGAAAAAAAGTGTGTGATAGGGATTTTTAGTGAGTTCTAGGTGTGTTAAGGATGGAGTGATGAGTGATGTCAGGTAGTTCCAAGAAATTCTAGAGTACCACGGTGACATGCCAAGATTTGCCAAGTGTTAGGGTGTGCCAATGTGTGCTAGGGATCGTTAGGGAGTGCCACAAAAACAAAAGGGAGGATTAGTTCAAAATGCATGGAAATGAACATATAAGAGTATGTGATAGGGGGTTTTAGTGAGTTCAAAGTGTACTAATGAGGGAGTGACAAGGTTATATGTTAGAAAATTCCATGGCATGCTAGAGTGTTAGGAAATGTTAGGGAATGGTAGGGAGTTACAAATAATTCCAAGGAATGCAGGGGATGCTAACATGTACGACATAGTTCCAAGGGATTGTTAGATGTTCTGGGTTTTATGGCATGTCAAGATGTAAACTATGTTGTTGAGTTGTTTTATGGCGACGGTTGGACATGTGCCTTGAATTGGTAACTTGTTAAGTGGGGTTAGTTAAGATTGGAAATGAGTATCCTAAGATGGGATATAATAAATTATTAGGTGAACAAGGCATAGTCTAGATGTAGTAAATGAAACTTGGTCAAGTTGTTGTAGACGAGATAGGACTTGGTTGGGTTCCCAAGTCTTAAGAAAAATAAGGGTAGTTATGAGGAAATAATTGTTAAGGAGTGACAGGGAGTTCTAATGAATGAAAATTTGTGATAACACATGCTGAATAGTTTCAATGCATGTCGAGGAGTGTTGGAGAGTGCCAGGGCATAACAAGGGAGAACAAGTTCAAAGTGCATGGAAACAAAAAAATAAGTGTGTCTTACAGGGAGTGTTAGTGAATTTCACGTGTCCCATCGATGAAGTGTGTTAGGATAATTTTATAATAGGAATTGCAGGAGGAAATCCTACAAGTGTGATAAGGGGATGGGCAAAGAAGTTGCAGACAAAGGGAAACTTTGTGCTAGACACACCATTTTCTTTTAAATGACTTGGTTGAGCTCCCGAGTCACAATAAAAGTAAGTATATCTATGAGGGAATGAAAACTAGGGAGTGCAAAGGTGTGCAGGGAATCCAAGGAAGTGTTAACACATGCTAGAAATCTCCAAGGCATGTTATGCATTCCAAGATGTGTTAGGTGCTAAGGTTTGGCACATGTCAGCGAAACAAAAGGGAGGACTTGTTTCAATTGCATGGAAATCAATGAATACGAGTGTGTGATAGGGAGTGTTAGAAAGATATGGGTGTGATATGAAGTGTTAGAAATTTATAGGAAATTTCATGGAAATTTCAAGGCATCATAGAGTGCTAAGAAATTAATCCAAGATGTACCAGGTTCCAGGTTGTGCTAATGTGTGCCAAGGATTGTTAGGGAGTGCTACAAAAACACAAGGGAGAATTATGTCATAATGCATGGAAATGATTGAATAATACTGAGTGACATGGACTGTCAGTGAGATCCAAGTGTGCTACGGAGGAGTGAAAAGGCATGCTTGGAAATGCTAAGGAATGCTAGAGTGATAGGGTGACATGCGGCCAAGATCTGTGAACATGTGCAAGGAAGTGTTAACTGGGAGTGCCTGGGAAACACAAGGGAGAACTACGTCATAATGCATTGAAATGAACAAATAAGCATTTGTGATTTGAAGTGTCAATGAGTTCCAGGTGTTCTAAGGGGGGTGTGACAAGCTATGCTAGTAAATGTTAAGGCACGATATAGGCCAAGGGCGACATGCCAATATGTCCTAGGTGCTAGGGTGTACCAACACATGCCAAGGAGTGTTAAGGAATGCTATATAAAATAAATGGAGCACTAGGTAAAAAAGCATGGAAGTGAATGAATTAGAGTTTGCGACTACGAGTGTGAATGAGATCTAGTTGTGCTAACGAGAGAGTGACAAGGTATGGTAGGTAGTGCCAAGGAATACTACAGTTGTAGGGCGACATTCCAAAATGTGTAAGGTTTTAAGGTGTGCTAACGTGTGCTAGAGAGTATTTTGGAAACACAAGGAAGAATTATATCAAAATTCATGGAAACGAATGAATAAGAGTGTGTGATAGAGAGTTTCAATGAGCTCTAGGAGTGTTAAGGGGGGAATTACAAGGAGATATGCTAAATTAGAAAGGAGTGTCAGGAAGTTCTAGGGTGTCTTAGGGAGTGTAAAAGAATTCCAAGAAATCATGACAAGGAAAAGACCCTCTAGCAAAGGTTACAAAGGAGGTTTTTAGTGTTATAAAATTGGAAATAATTATCAAAAAAACATTTTCTACAACATTTGTTTATGGTTACAGAGGTTTTGGCAGAGATTTTAACAAAAATTCAACACAACTAAAAAAAAATGGGTGGATGGAGGTAATTACGGATGTTTTTTTCATCAGTATACTAATCAATATTTAACGCACTCGTGCGTACCTATAGCCATAGCCTCGGGGAGGTCAAAGGAGAATACACCAGGACGTTAAGGTATAAAACATCACCAGGCATAGTGTTGGTGATGCGACGCACGGGGCCATTCTAATTGGTCTTGGAATTTGAGTGGTGCCCATAGGTCGTATAAACACGCCAATGCGTAGACTTATAAAAATGCACCAGTGCATAGTATCACACAAATGCACTGAGATTTATAATTGGCATCGGTATTCGTGCAGTGCCCATAGGTCATCCAAATGCACCAGTTCATATAAACACATAAACGCCCCGGTCTACAGTATCACACAATTGCACCGAGATTTATAATTGGTATAGTTATTCATGCACTGCCTATATGTCGTACAAATGCACTGGTGCGTATAGACACGAAAATGCCCCAATGCATAGTATCACACAAATGCCCCGAGATTTATAATTGGTATTGGTATTCGTGCGGTGCCCATAGGCCATAAAATGGCACCAGTGTGTATATAGGTATAAACGCACTAGTGCACCATACCGCACAAACAGCTCGATATTTCTAACTAGTTTTGGTGTTTTTGCGGTGCCCATAGGTCGTAAAAATGCACCGGTGCGCTGAAGAATGTTGAACCTTTAGTTAAACTGAGAGGGGGGGTGAATCAGTTTAACACATGCCTAATCTTTTAGAACTTTTAATTAAACTTAATTACACCTTCATTTCACATCCAATTTAATATGTGAGTAATCTTAAAATGTAAGCAGCAACTGTTAGTATAATATAGCAGTAGACTTAATATGAGAGCAGCAGATATTAAGAAGGTGATACATATAAGATAAATACATCAATATCATGCACAGAGACACCAGATATAAGTGGAAACCCATAAAAGGAGAAAACCACATATTATTATTATTTTGATGCAAAGGCAAGCTCCAACTCCCTCTCACCACTGATTTTCTGTAGGCACCAACCTACAGGAGGCTCCTACCTCAATTCTGCAAGCTACAACTTGCAAGGAAGCACCAAATCCCTTCAATTTTCTACAGGCACCAACCTACAGGAGGCTTCAACCTCAGTCATCTACAACTGATAGCTATCAAGCTGCAACTTGATAGGGAAGCTCCAATTTCCTCAATTTATCAAACTGAATGTTTGCTGATTTACCTCAGATATTAGCTTTGTTCTGTAGCTTCTCTTTCTACTCTTCTTTTCTTGGTATTCTCTTCTATACTCTGCCTTCTCTATTTTTTCTCTCTCTTTCTCTCTCTCTCTCTTGAGCTTATCAAATTGATATTATATATAGAAATTCTCACATGACTCTTTGTATTTCACAAGGAATTTGAAGTGAACAGTCATGACTCTTTGGCTTCTGTCTTCTTATTCCTTTTTCAACTCAATTTTATAATTACTACAATATGTACAAGTTTCATGCTACAGTGGGATTTTGTCTTTTCCTTAGGATACTTGCCTTTGCATCACAAACAATAAAAAATAATTACATCATTTACATTTACATTCTTAATTTCATATTTCAATATCACTCAGCTCCTCTTCTGAACTTTGACTTTACTAGATTTTGTCTTTTTCTACTGTTGTTAAGAAACTGTTTTACATCTTCTTTGTTTACCATCATCTGCACATTTCACCTGTTTACTACACTTTTGAATATTTTCCAGATTTCTGTGCTTGAAAACCTGTCAAATTTGTTCCTGTGTGTCTCAGCATGCTCTTGATATGACTTAATCATATCATATACTTCCTCTTTCTCCTTGAAGTATATATGGTTTGAATCATAGTTGTATCAATTCGCATCAAACAGAGCTCCATTCCCTTTAAGTTCCGCAGGGGTAGCAAACATGAGCAGGTATGCATATAATACTGCCTCCAGAATTATAGACTTCTGGTATTGTTATTAAGCCCAAGGAATTAACTTTACCGTTGCCATATAATATTATAACCTGACAGTCCATCTCCGTGTATATGTATTAGGCCCCGTTCACATATTTCATATTTCATACCGTGCTAATTAACCATATACAACTTGTTGGAATGTAATTCCAACTTCCCGAACGAGAGATCAATTCGTAGAAGGCAGCACGGTGAACAAGCGCAGGTTAAACATCGCACAGGTTGATTGGAGATCGACGGAGTGCGGGGGGTTGAAGAGTTCGGAGGTTAACATAGAGGGTACCCCCCATAGTTGACTGGCTGATCACACGTTGACCGCCGATCAATGGATATGATGAACTACGGGGCCTCACCCCATTTGATGTGTACGCAGAAATGGGATCCCCTGTAAACACCACTTTGTGGTGGCTCCACCATGCACCACCGCCAGCACGCCACCAATTCACCACCAATATTAAACTTTGATCGACTCTTTTAACATACTCTCGAACCTTATATTAAGATTATAATACGTCGAAAACATTAATAAACCAATTCATTATATATGACTCCGCCCGGGCCCATGATACAACCAATCAAACGCGCGCGCCGTACCTTTGTTAACCCCCGGGCTCTTCGATTAAACTTCGTGCGGGTCCTGCGAACAATCATCGTCAGATGTCAGCCCACCAAATCAACGGATCTTGTCCATTTCGCTCCGTGTCCTGGTACGATGTATAACGCGCGAAATTGCAAGTTAAACAGTGGCTTCCAATACTACCTATGCCACGTGTCATGAAGTCTATGGAATCGCTGCAATTCTTCCAATACCGCCTTCCATATAATTGTGGTGCAGAGAATACCACTTCCAGCCTTTACTGTTCACCAAACCACGTTTACTGTTCACCGGTCATGGTTCCGCTTCCTCTAGGTTCCTTCTTCACCCTTTTCCTCCGGTTTCCGTTCTCCAAAGATTTCAATTATATATATTTTTGTTACTATTATGGTTCCGCCTTTGACTTTGGTTCCGCCTCTGACTATGGTTCCGCTCCTATTCACGCTGGTTCTTCGGTGTATGTATATATATAAACCATATATATATAACACACCTACCATATATACAATCTCCATGTCAATCGAATACAAGTGCTTTTTTAAAAAAATGGTGATAATTTCAAACATAATTCAAACAGTGAATGCTAACTGATTCAAATGCCCGGAATGTTATGTGTAACACCCGATTGTATAAAATATTCTCTGAATTTATATATATATGTACATATTCTTGGAATAACATTTGTGGCTCTGCATCTGCCGCTTCTACCACTTTGCCTCTGCCTCTACTTCTTATGAAAATGGCTCTGTCTCCGTATTTTCTTCCTCTGCTTGTCTCCTTTGCTTCATTCATTTGCTTCTTTGCTTTCATTATCTATCTTTGTCTCCTTGTAACTGCTCCTGTCTCTGCATTTGCTGCCTCCTTTGCCATCAATGAAAACATTTCCAATAGTCTCCTCCTTTGGCATTGATGGCAATATATTTTCTCTGTAGCAATACATTTTCTCTGTTTGCCTGCTCTTTCTCCTATTGCTTGCTCTTCCTCCCCCTTTGACATCAATGGCAAAGGGTTGCTTTTTTCCCTTTGACATCAATTTTTCTCTATTTTCATGTAGATTTCTCCTATTGCTTTCTCTTCCTCCTCTCTCTGAGTTATGTTTAGGCCCTCTTCTGCTGACTTTGTACCATGCTTCTTCATAGTGATGTATAAGACTTGTTGTGAGAACACTTTGAGATGTATGATTAAATTTAGCAATTAAAATGTTGAGAGGCTTCAAATGATAATTCACTACTTGTCTTTTATGTTTCAAATTTTTAATATAATTTTTCAGATTCACTACTGATTGTTTTGCTCTGTAATTGAACTTTTGATGCTTGAATAATGCAAATAGTTTTAGGATAATAACTTGGTGTTCTTTTACCTTAATCCTTTGATCTTGAGGACTTGATTCATTTTTTTCTTACTGGCTACTCTCCCCCTGGAATAATATTTTCGTTTTGTTCTCCCCCTAAAATTTTGCTTTCTCTTTATATCAGAGAGCAGCATCTGCAGATACTACCCCTAGTTTGTCTCTCAAATATTGAAATGGTTCTCTAGCAAGAGGTTTGGTAAATATATCAGATGTCTGCTCTTTTGTTGGTACATATTCTAGCTTTACTATCTTCTGAGCCACTTGTTCTCGGAGGAAATGATACTTGATTGGAATATGTTTAGTTTTTGAGTGAAGTACAGGATTTTTGGATATACTTATAGCACTTGTATTATCACATTTGATTGAAATAGGTTCATCAATGCTTACTTTCATGTCTTGAAGAGTTTGCTTCATCCACATGACTTGTGTACAACATGCTGCTGCTGCTGTATATTTTGCTTCAGCTGTAGACAGAGAGATGGATGTTTGTTTCTTGCTTAACCATGCCACCAGGCTTTCTCCTAGATAGAAAGCACCTCCACTCGTATTTTTCCTGTCATCAACACAACTAGCCCAATCTGCATCTGTGTATGCTGATAAAGTGAATTTTTTTGTTTTCGGATACCAAATTCTGTATTGTGTTGTTCCTTGTAGACATCTGAGTATTCTTTTTACTGCCAAAAGACGGTTTTGTTTAGGTGTTGCTTGATATCTTGCCACTAGTCCTACTGCTAGCATGATGTCTGGTCTTGATGCAGTAAGATACAATAGACTTCCAATCATGGATCTGTGGAGTTTTTTATCTATATCAGCAGACCCATTCTCAGCGCATAGCTTGCAGCCTGTGGTCATGGGAGTTGACAAAGGTTTTCATTCCTCCATTTTGAACTTTTTTAGCATTTCCTTTAAGTATTTTTCTTGTGAGATGAATGTACCTGTGCTCCTTTGCTGAATTTGAAGTCTTAAATAGAAACTGAGCTCTCCAATCGTGGACATTTCAAACTCGGATTTCATCTCTTCTGCAAATCCTTTTGCTAGCTCATCTCTGTTGCTTCCAAACATAATGTCATCAACATATACAACAACAATTAGGAGTTCATTTTCATGGGCTTTTATGTATATATTGTTGTCTACTCCACCTCTTTTAAAACCCTATTTTTGCAAATATTTATCGAGTCTTGAGTACCAAGCACGAGGAGCCTGTTTCAGTCCATATAGGGTCTTTTTCAGTTTGCATACATAGTCTTCTTTATCTGTCAATGAGAAACCTTCTGGTTGTTCCATGTAGACTTCTTCTTCTAGATCGCCATTAAGAAAAGCTGATTTTACATCCATTTGATATACCTTGAAATCTTGGTAGCATGCAAATGATAGGAACATTTTGATAGCTTCCATTCTGGCTACAGGGGAAAATGTTTCATCATAATCAAGTCCTTCTATTTGTGAGTATCCTTTGCAGACCAGCCTAGCTTTATTCCTGATTACTTGTCCTTGCTCATTCATTTTGTTTTTGAATACCCATTTTGAGCCTATGACATTTTTCTCAGCAGGTCTAGGAACTAGTTCCTAGGTATTTTTTTTCTCAATTTGGTCCAATTCTTCATTCATTGCATTTACCCAGTACTTGTCCTTGCTGGCTTCTTCAAATTTCTTTGGTTCTATTTGTGACAACATGGCTATGTATACTTCCTCTATCTGTTCAGTTAGCTGCCTTCTTGTTTTCACTCCTACATTCTTGTCTCCTATGATTTGATCTTCTGGATGGTTCTTTTCAGTGTATCTTGAGGGGGTTTTTGAGTTCAGTCCAGCATCTTCTGATGTTTTGCTTGTTTAATCATCATTTTGATCTTCTTCTTCATTGTTTTCTGATGTACTGCAGCAATCTGTATCTCTAGTATTGTTTGGAAGTTCTTCATCAAATCTCACATCAATACTTTCAACTATCTTCCGAAGGGTCTTGTTGTAGCACTTGTACCCTTTGCTTTTGGAAGCATATCCTAGAAATATCCCTTCATCTGCTCTTGCATCAAATTTGCCAAGATTTTCATCATTATTCTTTATGTAGCACTTGCTTCCAAAGATTCTGAAATGTTTGATTAAAGCTGGCTTTCCATGCCATAGTTCATAGGGAGTCTTGTCACTGCTTGGCCTTAAGTGAGCTTTATTAAGGATATGTACTATTGTGTGCACTGCTTCTACCCAAAAGGTTTGAACAATATTATTCTCTTGCATCATGGCTCTGGCAATTTGTTGAACAGATCTATTTTGTCTCTCTGCTACTCCATTCTTCTGAGGTGTCCCCGCAATAGTAAATTGTTGTTTTATGCCATGTTCATTACATAGGTCTGCAAAGTCATAACTAGTGAATTCAACTCCTCTGTCTGATCTGATGCATTTCAGCTTGCATCCTGTCTAATTTTCTGCTAATGCTTTAAATGTTTTGAATTTGTCCAGAGCTTTTGATTTATTCTTGAGAAAAGCAACCCATGTCATTCTGGAGAAATCATCTATTATCAGCATAAAGTATGACTCTCCACTTGGTGTTTTAGTTCTTGCAGGTCCACACAGATCCATGTGCACAAGTTGCAGTGGTCTTCTTGTTGATAACTCTTCTTTATATTTAAAGGATGTGCGAGTTTGTTTCCCCAACTGACAAGATTTTCATATTGTGTTTGAGGGCCTCTTTATTTCTGGCATATCTCTGACAGCTTTCTTCTTGCTCAGTCTAATGATATGGTCAAAGCTCAGATGTCCCAATCTCCTATGCCATAACTATGACTCCTCGAGTTTGCTAAGATGGTAGGATTCATCCTCCTCTTTCACTATGTACACATTACTCTCTGTTCGAACACCTTTGAGTAGAGTTTTTCCTGTTGTGCTTGATATGACTTCACAATCTTGTGCTCTAAAAAGAACTTCACATCCTTTGTCACACATCTGATTGACACTCAGTAAATTTTCTTTCATCCCATCTACAAATAGTACATCTTGGGCCTTTCCTCTTCCATTATCTATGCTGACTGAGCCTTTTCCACTGATCTTACCTGATTTATCATTGCCAAAAGTAACATTGCCAGATTTCTTTTCATCAAGAGTAATAAGCTTACTTTTGTCTCATGTCATGTGTTTAGAGTAGCCATTGTCCAAGTACCATTGAATTTTCAGATCTTGAGCAGTTAGAGCCAGGTCACATTTATTCACCTTCTTTATCCACTAGAGGCACCCTTTTGTTTTGTATATTTTGTGAGGTGATGACCTCCATCTTCTTAGAGGAAATTTGGAAGACATATGTTCAAATTGATTGCATATACAACATTTGATTATAGTTTTTGTAGAATTATGAGTATGAACAGAATTTCTCTGATTCATAAACCTCCTTGAGGTGTTAAACATCAATCTTTGTCCATACTTTCTACACTCAATGATTTTATGACCAAATTCCTTACAATAAAAGCAGTAACCATATAAGCTATTTGCATACCTGATGTAAGGTTGTCTATTCCTTTTTTTTTTCTTGAGGCAGTCTCTTCAATGTTTGCATCTTTTGCTGGTTTGAATTACTCCTCCTTGCATGAAAATATGCAGCAATGTGTCCCAACTTGTGGCAGACATAACAAGTGGAATTATTCATTGGAGGGAAGAAAATTCTTTGATGGTTTCCAAATTTTACATATTCAGGGGTCTTAGTATTTATTACATTCTTTTCTACTAGTGGTTTCTTCTGATCTCTGTCTCCCTTATTGCAGATTTCTTCTTTTGTAGGAATTTTTCGAGCTACTTCCTCATTCTTCTTTGCTTTTACAAAAATAATCTCTCTGTCAACATTTTCTTTTCCTTTACTTGATTCTCCTTCGTAGCCTATTCCAATATTTATAATAGGGGATCTTTGAGCAACCAAAATTTCATTCAACTTAATAGAGCTTGTTGTTTGAGAAGGGTATATAGAAACTTTCTGTTGAGCATTTTCTAATTTCTTTCTCAGATACAAAATTTCTTCTTCCAGATTCTCTTGTTCTCGAGTTTTATCTTTGATTTGCTGAAGTAACATATCCTCTATCTTCTTGGCTTCTTCAAGCTTTACCTTCAGCTGCATGAGGACTTCTGAATTTTGTTCTTCTTTCACATGAGAAGAATGTCCTTTTCTTTTCTGCATTTCAGTTTAAGTCTGTCAATCTCTTCCAGAGCACTCCTTAGCTCCCCCTCAAGGTTGACTTCCCCTTCTTCTTCTTCATCTTCTAGCAGGATTCCTTCAAGTTCTTCTATGGCCATCAATAAGAATTCAAAGGTTCCTTCTTCACTTGCGGGTTTATCTGAATTTTCAGATGTACTGCTGTCTTGTTGAGCATAGAAGGATTTTCTGCTGAACTTCTTTCCTTTCTTCCAGTTCTTTGATTTATTTCTCTCTGGCTCTTGAGGCTGATTTCTTACTTTCTTGTGAGTACACTTAGCATTATAGTGTCCAACTCTTCCACAGTTAAAGCATTTGAAAGGAAGTTTACCTTTGTATCTTCCTAAGCCTCTATCCAATTTCTTGACAAAATTTGCCTCTTCTTCATCTGAGCATGAGCATATGTCTCCCTCTTCTTCTTTCTTCTTTTCTGTTTTAAAAGTTTCTTCCCTTGTACTTGGCTTCTTTTGTGGGAGCCTCATTTCATAGGCTGTTAGATTTCCAAGTAGCTGGTTCATGGTCAAGGTCTCCCAATCAGCTGTCTCTTCTATTGCAGATACCTTTGGATTAAATCTGGATGGAAGAGATCTTATAATTTTTTGTACAGTTACACTTTCTGGTATTTTTTCTCCAAGAGATTTCATATTGTTAATAATTTCTGCAGTTTTTAGGAAGAAACTGGCAATGTCTTTATCATCATTCATTCTTAAGTTCTCAAACTGGGCTCTATAGACTTGAAGTTTGGCAGTTTTTACTTTCTGGTCTCCCTCATAAATGTTCTCAAGAGTATCCCATATTTTTTTTGGCAGTGTCTTTGTGCATTACTTTAATAAACTCTGCTTCACATAATCCATTCAGGATGGCATTCATGGCTTTTGCATTAGCCACAAAATCTTGTTTTGAGTCTTTTTCTATGTCAGTTGCCTTCGGGGCATATCCTAATTCCACAGCAGCCCAGACTTCTATTCCTAGAGACATTATGTATGTCCTCATTCTGATTTTCCGGAAAGCATAATTTTCACCAGTGAAGAAAGGGGCTTTATTGGTTGAGCATCCTTCTTTACTAGCCATCTTGGGAACCTAGGATCTCCTTTCAGTTGTTAGACTTGTACAAAGGAACCTGCTCTGATACCAATTGTTGAACCTTTAGTTAAACTGAGAGGGGGGGGGGGGTGAATCAGCTTAACACATTCCTGATATTTTAGAACTTTTCATTAAAATTAATTACACCTTCATTTCACATCCAATTTAATGTGTGAGTAATCTTAAAATGTAAGCAGCAAGTGTTAGTATAATATAGCAGTAGACTTAATATGAGAGCAACAGATATTAAGCAGATGATACATATCATATCAATACATAAATATCATGCACAGAGACACCAGATATAAGTGGAAACCCATAAAGGGAGAAAACCACATCTTATTATTGTTGTTATGCAAAGGCAAGCTCCAACTCCCTCTCACGACTGTTTTTCTGCAGGCACCAACCTACAAGAGGCTCCAACCTCTATTCTGCAAGCTACAAATTGCAAGGAAGCACCAACTCCCTTCAATTTTCTGCAGGCACCAACCTACAGGAGGCTTCAACCTCAGTCAGCTATCAAGCTGCAACTTGATAGGGAAGCTCCAACTTCCTCAATTTATCAAACTGAATGTTTGCTGATTTACCTCAAATATCAGCTCTGTTCTGTAGCTTCTCTTTCTGCTCTTCTTTTCTTGGTCTTCTCTTCTATACTCTGCCTTCTCTATATTTTCTCTCTCTCGCTCTCTCTCTTTTGAGCTTATCAAATTGATATTATATATAGAAATTCTCACATGACTGTTTGTATTTCACAAGGAATTTGAAGTGAACAGTCATGACTCTTTGGCTTCTGTCTTCTTATTCCTTTTTCAACTCAATTTTAGAATTACTACAATATGTAGAAGTTTCATGCTACAGTGGGATTTTGTCCTTTCCTTAGGATACTTTCCTTTGCATCACAAACAATAGAAAATAATTACATCATTTACATTTACATTCTTAATTTCATATTTCAATATCACTCAGCTCCTTTTCAGTTATATAACTCAATTTCACTCAGCTCCTTTTTTTTGCATTTGTTGAGTGACTGTTCTGTGTACCTTGATTTACTGTAATTGTGTGCACCTGTGAATGTATACCTGTCAAACCTGTAATATCTGTGAATCTCTGTTAGACCCATACTTTTATCCCTGTGTTTAATCACCTATTCACTGTGCTTTTGTGCACCAAATGCATATATAACTGCTTCTCAGGTTTATTCTCAATTACATATACATCTGGACAATATATATTCAGAAAAGAGAGTATAGTGACACTTGATGCAGCAGGGTTACCACAAAGCCCCGGTTCAACATCACAGTCCTGGTTTAGCACAAATTTTTCATCAGTTGTGTGTACAATTGCATTCAAGTTTCATGCCCGAATGAGAGATCAATTCGCAGGTGGCAGCACGGTGAACAGGCGCAGGTTAAACAGCGCACAGGTTGATTGGAGATCGATGGAGTGTGGGGGGTTGAAGAGCGCGGAGGTTAACACGGAGGGTACCCCCCGTAGTTGACTGGCCGATCACACGTTGACTACCGATCAACGGCTATGATGAACTGCGGGGCCTCACCCCATTTGATGTGTACGAAGAAATGGGAGCCCTCGTAAACACCACTTTGTGGTGGCTCCACCATGCACCACCGCCAGCGCGCCACCAATTCACCACCAATATTAAACTTTGATCGACTCTTTTAACATACTCTCGAACCTTATATTAAGATTATAATACGTCAAAAACATTAATAAACCGATTCATTATATATGACTCCGCCCGGGCCCACGATACAACCAATCAAACACGCGCGTCGTACCTTTGTTAACCCCCGGGCTCTTCCATTAAACTTCGTGCGGGTCCTGCAAACAATCACCTTCAGATGTCGGCCCACCAGATCGACGGCTCCTGTCCATTTCGCTCCATGTCCTGGTACGATGTATAACACGCGAAATTGCAAGTTAAACGTGGCTTCCAATACCGCCTATGAAATGTGTCACGAAGTCTATGGAATCGCTACGATTCTTCCAATACCACCTTCCGTATAATTGTGGTGCGAAGAATACCACTTCTAGCCTTTACTGTTCACCAAACCACGTTTACTGTTCACCGCTCATGGTTCCGCTTCCTCCAGGTTCCGTCTTCGTCCTTTTACTTCGGTTTCCGTTCTCCAAAGATTTCAATTATATATATTTTTGTTACTATTATGGTTCCGCCTTTGACTTTGGTTCCGCCTCTGACTATGGTTCCACTCCTATTCATGCTGGTTCTTCGGTGTATGCATACATATAAACCATATATATATAACACACCTACCATATATACATGTCAATCGAATACAAGTGCTTTGTTAAAAAATGGCGATAATTTCAAACATAATTCAAACAGTGAATGCTAACTGATTCAAACGCCTGGAATGTTATGTGTAACGCCCGACTGTATAAAAGATTCTCTGAATTTATATATATATGTACATATTCTTGGAATGACATCTGTGGCTCTGCCTATGCCGCTTCTGTCACTCTGCCTATGCCTCTGCTGCTGTGATAACAGCTCTGTCTCCGTATTTGCTTCCTCTATCTCTGCCTTTCTCTTCATTTCCTCTTTGCTCCATTTTCTGTCTTTGTCTCCTTGTAACTGTTCCTGTCTCTGCATCTGCTGCCTCCTTTGCCATCAATGACAACATTTCCAACAACAAGTGCACGAGTGTAAAAATACATGCACCGGTTTTCATTTTCTATTTTTTAGAAACATCAACCTGTGAGAGTGTAATTATTGTGATTGTTTTAAATTCATTATTCATCAAAATTTGACACATCTTATAACAATATTCATATTAATTAAAGTTTTATTAATGCATTTGAATGTGATGTTTGGATTAATTTGTTATATCATATCAAAATTATTGTGGTTTTTTAAAATTCATTATTCATCAAAATTCGACACATATATATATTATAAAAATATTCATATGAATTAAATTTTTATTAGTGCATTTGAGAATGACAATGGAGAACGCAATAGCGACAATAGAGAACACAATAGAATAAATTAAAACATTTATTATATATATATATATATATATATATATATATATATATATATATATATATATATATATATATATATATATGAATAAGACATTCTTTGTCATACAAAATGGGATAGTTATTGGTATCCCTTTTTCTTTCAATTGGGACACTATGTCCATTACATTAAAGAAAATGTTTGATTTCACAGACATTTCAAAAAATACAACGCCTTGCTTTTATCCAAACATAGTGATCATCATTCTTCGCTTGAACTGCTGTCACTGCTAGAGCTACTTCCATGACTTGGGTTATTTTCAGGAATGTTTTGTTCACGATGTTGATTGTTTTCTTCTTCTTCACAAACCATCTACAAACATAAAAATAAATTGTAATGAGTGTATATACATTGGTGAGAATAATGAAAATTGCAATATTAAATAATATGTACATCAATGTAAATAAAAAAGAAATGACGTACCAATGCAACAATTGACTCATAAACTATACACATTCTTTCAAAACCATGTAACATGCCATCTTTCAAGATTAGATCTCTTGGCGCAATGGCATACATTGTTTTCTACAAGTTTTATACCCCATAAAAATCATATATTTAATATAAAATATTTATTTTTTCTATTAATTACAGACAGAGCTAAATAAAACAAGATTGATAGATGCTTACAAATTACAAAATTAAGTTTTGATATGCCAACATATACTCATAACCCATATCTAACCCAAATCTAACCAACTTTTCTTGATAGTCTTTCCTTGTATGTCAGCACATGTTTGAATAATTCAATGATGATTTTTTTAAAACAACTTAAAATATACAAAAATGAAATCTAATTAAGTTTTTATAAGGAAGTAACAATTACTCACAAACTTAGATATCAGCCCTTTTCTTCCTTGTCGTCCTATTTTATGTGCTGAATGGGTTCCATTTTCTTTTATTTTTTACAAGAAAGTACTTGAAAATTAATATTTAATGCTAAATTGTTTATTTATTATACCTAATTATCAAAAAATTCAATGATTACATATTACATTAGAATCACGTTGTTGTTGAGATGGCTCCTCTTGAGATGCAATTTGTCCATTTCTTTGATCATCTCCTTGTACACCTTTTTGGACATTCCTACTGGCATATTTCTGATATCAGCTTGTTCATCTTTTGAGATTTTCATAATCTTCCTGAAAATGTAACATGACAATAAAATATTTAAATTTTATCTTCATATATGAAAAATAAGTATAAAAAAAGTGATATTCATAAATAATTGTAGACAAACATCAAAAGGAATATTACTTTTTCATTCCTTATTTCTTGTTGTTGTACGTTTTTGCTATAAAAAGTATGACTTGTCTCATTGACCAATTCTCTGGAAACTCTTCCTGTAGTTTAGATAAACATTGGTTCTTGGAATCATTGGATTTGTTTTTGTATTGTAAGTGGAAAGAACTTCTATATATTCATTCCACTAGATCCCTCAAATTTTTGTAAAAGTTTTTTCCCCTTTCGTTAACCTCCAATACCACTCCAGATGAGCTAAGGAGTAATTCATTTTCATTTGCATGTTCTATTTTTCTCCTTTTCTTAGAACAACATTCATTTTCTGAGTTATTGTTCCCTATAGAACATTAAAAATATGTGAATTAATAAATTGTTTCATACATGTTATCTAATCATTTTAATTATATTATTAATGAAAACTAAAAAAATAAACTCATATTGGATCGATAGTATTTTTTCATTCACCTGATTCATCCTTTTGCAATTTTTCCAACAATATCTTATGCTCTTCCGGTCCTAGATCAAAAATAGTTTTATCAAGCTTCGTCATTTTGTGGCTCTGCATGATACACAGTAAACAATACATATTAGTTAAACTTACATATAGGTCAAAAATAATATTTTTTGTAAAGAATTTACAAAGATATTGCCTTTTTAGCTTTTCTTGATGTGTTATCAGTATTTTTGTTACTTGATCTCTTGTCAGTCATTTCTTTATCAATATAAAACCTATACCATGTCATTCATTAAGATATTTATAAATAAATTGTCAAATTTTCAAGTAAAAAAAAAATATCAACAAATCGGTGCGCTATTCATGGTGTACGCACGAACGCGACTGTGTGGGTGTCTTCGAAATGCACCGCACAAACAGTATAATAGACCATATAGTGCTCTATGTCAACAAGGAGAACCTGTGCGTTACATTTCAATCACCGCACCAGTTAACATAGCACTGATGTGCTATGTTATGATGGGTGCACAGATAAAAAAAATTGTTTTTTTTTTTAATTCACGTAAGAGCCGACATGGACTGGGATTCGACTATGTCAATCGTCCCACAAGTTGGATGTATTAGGTATATATTTAGCAATAAAAACACCATAAATCTAAATTTAAAATCCCTAATTCTGAAATCACAGAAAGAGGGAGAATAAAGGAAAGAAACAAAAAAAATGTAAGGTTTGTATTTTTTGAAAGTTTTTTTTTTTAAACAGAATGTTCACAGTGCACCATAGTGAAATAGTGCACCGGCTGCATATTTTACAAATGGTGCATTCAGAAAAAATATTTTGTTTTCATAATTTTTTATCACAGTACTTTCTCGGTGCGCTAGGATAATAGAGCGCACCAGTGCGCTCAGGTAGACAGGGCACACCGAAAAAAAAAGATTCCCTTTTTTTTAATTTACATAGGGGCAGACATGGATTGGGATCCGACTATGTAGGTCGTCCCATGGGTTGGATGTATTAGGCTTATATTTAGCAATACAAACCTTATAAACATAAATTTAAAAGCCATAATTCAGAAATCAGAGAAAGAGGGAGAAGAAAGGGCAGAAACAAAAAGAATGTAGGGTTTGTTTATACAATGGTTTTTTTTTGTGAAATAGCATGTTTGCGGTGCGCCATCATGAAATAGTGCATCGGTGCCATATGTTACATATGAAGCATTAATAAAAATATATTTTGTTGCTTTTTTTTTAATCATTGTTCTTTCGCGGTGTGTTGGTATAACAAATCGCACCATCTACACAGGGCGCACCGACGAAAAAAAAAAATATTTTTTAGATTCACGCAAGGTTCGACGTGGATTGTGATTTGACCATGCAAGTCATCCTATGGGCTGGATTTCTTATGACTATACAAACCCTATAGATCTAAATTGAAAATACCTAATTATGAAATTACAGAAAGAGGGAGAAGAAAGGGCAGAAACAAAAAGAATCTAGAGTTCTTGTTTCTAAAAAAGGATTTTTATTTTTATTTTTATTTATTTATTTATTTATTCTGAAAAATTGCAGAAAAGGTAAAAAAACTGCAGAAAAAAGTAAAAAAACAATAAACTTCAATTTTTTTATTTTACTTCATAAAAAAAGCTATAGAAAAATGTAAAAAAAAACAATAAAACTTGATTTTTTCTTTTACTGCATAAAAAAAAATTGCAGAAAAAAAAGTAAAAAAAAAAAAAAACTTTACTCACATCATTTTAAATTCTATGGTGCAAGGTTTGAATCACCAGATATTTGGAATTCCGATTGTCTCAATACTTCTGTTCGAACGTATTTCCCTACTCCACAGTGCTCTCGTGCTATGTTTTCTCCAGGTATGTATCCTGCAAATCTCTGGCTGGATTTTTTTATAAAAATAGTTAAATAATGAAAAGTGTTTAGTATTTATAGAATTTTTTATGAAATTAGACTTTAAAAAATATTTTTCCTCCCAATTTTCAATTTACCGCTTTTTTTCACTTGAAGAAAATAAGGTTGCATTTTTTTATTTGTGGTTATTCATTTACCGGTGCATCCCTTAATCGAACCAAACTGGTGCGTCGGGTTATAAAATGGCACCAATGTGCAATACCAAAAATGCACTAGTATGGTTATCTATATAGTATGCAACAAAATTACATTTAGGTTTGTGCACCAAAATTTATTATTTTCTTGCTCAAATGTAGGGAGAAAATATCATATATTATATGGAATGGACAATTCTTCAAAATCAAACTCGGTCCATAAGATTTCTCAAATTCCATCGTGGAGTTCTCCCTATCCATATTGAGACATAATATTTACTTCATATTTGTTTTATATTTTCACTATCTAATTGAATTTATGTTTTTTATCCATGCAGTCAATCACGCACAACTTAATTAAATTTATAATGTACACAAATTTTTGGGTTCATGCAGATTCCACATCGAGTTCAAATGCACCAAATATTCAAACCGCTCCAAAATGTCGGAATTTATTATCAGGAGCTACATACCGCAAGGTGCATTTGGTCGATGAAAATGAATAGCTGCTTCACTCTACCAATTGTAACAATATTGCATCTTCGAGCCACAATCTCGGGACAATGATGGTAATTATAGTTATAATTTTTTGGTATATATATTGATTAATATGTAATTATTTGAACGTCAAACCAATTTATAATCATGAAATATTGTCAACGTGGTTACCAATTGATATCATATATTTTTTTTTTCTAAGTGAGACTAATTCTATTAAGTGTAAAAGTACTAGTACAAAACTGCCACAGCTGCTGCTATGGAAGCCAGACAGCTGGGGTTGATAAGCAAGTTGTTCTTAAGAAACCTGGATCTCCCATAACGGGAAACCGATCCTAAAAACATAAATATCTGGGCCGCCCATGAAAGGGACACCGGCCTTAAGTTTATGCAAAACATAGAGATAGCAACATATAAATTGAAAACATCTATCAACCATACTGGTTGACATCTAAAACAGTAAAACACAAAAGATCCAACAGTAATTGAGCAAGGAGACCTAGGGAAAATGCTGAATGCGCGCCTTTGGTCATCCATCATGCTCTGAAGACATCGGCTCCTCAACAATTCTGCACCCATAATCATTGTCATTTCTATTGTCTGCCATGCCCGCTTGAATATCAACCTCTAGGTCCTGGTTCTCAGCAACATAAATCTGCCCAGTTTGAAGAGGGAGGTTGGAGCAGGGGGCGCGGGGAGGAGAGGGAGGAGCACAACGGTCGCGAGCAGAATGAGGGATTTCTTCACAGAGGGAGACAGTTATGAAAGCTGTGACAATGGAGTCAACAAAGGTACAGTGAAAGTGCAACTCAGCATTCTGGGTAGTTTGCCTGATAGTGGACCCCAAATGCCCTCTGCCAGGTGGAAAGGGCTGACTAGGAGGAGCAGAAGGGCCAGGTGGAATGGGCTAACTGGGAGGAGCAGAAGGGTCAGGTGGAATGGGCTGACTAGAAGCGTGACCGGGAGCACAAGCTCACCCATGTCATCTGCTGACCTTGCTCGAATTCTTAGCTTCCCGCCCGCGTCCTCTGCCTCTGCCTCTATGCGAAGCTAGTGCAAGAGTGGGTTCATCACTTTCAGAAGAAGAGCTCAAATAAGAAGAGGGCGAGGGAGGAATGAAAGAGGCCTGACCCCGACCAACTCCACGCCGACAACGCATCCGCTGCCTGAGGCGAGGCATGGAGAGGAGAAGGTGGCGCGAGCGAGGCTGGTCGATGGAGGAGACGGAGACGCTGTGAGAGGAGGGGCGACGTCCAGGGTGGTGTGAGCAAGGCGAGACAACAGAAGAGATAGTAGCCCTGTGAGCAGAGGGGCAACGACCATGGGAGAGCAAATGAAAGTCAGAAGGAATCAAAGTACCTGCAAGAAGCTTGACAGAGACGTCAAGCGGGGCAGAGATGCTGCAGAAGGGGCTGTTGGTGAAGTGAATTCCCGGTAGCATCTCCAAGTAGGCCAGATTATAGCATCGATGCTCAGTCTGAGTTTTAAAACTAGAATCGGCAAAGCCAGGAGGTCAATCACTGCGAAGGGGAGTCAGAGCTCTCCCATGGCTGCTCCTGTCATGCTTGCCATCCATTGTGAGAGCCATCAACCAAATGACTGCCATATACAGTAGTGTCGAGGTGAAATAACTCCAAAGCTGGTTGACCTGAGGTGTATTAATATTGCCTTTAAGTATAATGCATGAGGCCATGTGGGCATCCCATGCGAGCTCCGTTGGGAGCTGCGCAGGGACCCAGGTCTCTTCAGTCCGCCACCTCATCCGCATCCGGAAGTGATATCATATATTTTTTACTAATCATGTTGAATTTTTATTTTTTTAATTATTAGGATTCTAGTGATGATGAGTGACCTACCTACCTCCGTTGCACCCCACGACAATGTCAAATGGAGAGAAGAATGAATTAAGAGAAAAAATCAAAGAGGAATGATACCAAGAATGGTTTAATCAACCACCGATTCAATTCTCGCTACGTCCATATTCACCAATTAAGAATGACTACAACAATAGTATTTCTTCAAAATCTGGCAATGGACGCAATCAAATAAAGGTTGGTATGGATGATTATTTAAGGAATACGACTGCAATGGAGACAATGTTGTTATATGGATTCCAAAATGATGATCATTTAGGGGATGATGCTCATATCACTTTGGACGTGGCGATCCATCAAAGTCTACCCAGTTGGGGACAACGAGTTACTGTAAAACTTGAAAGAAAAGTTTGGCTTGTCGAATGCATGTTTCTAGGAACTTTTGAGGTAAGTTACCATAAAGTATTCCCTTATATATATTTGAAATATAATCAGTACACTGCAATGAACATTACAAATGGTAAATTTTATGAATGTTAATAATTATATCGACATTAATGTACATTTATTAATATATTTCTCCATGATCATTAACTACAGGTTATTCAAAGATAAGGTTCTTTCGAGTGATAATGTCTTGCCCGGTAGCTACGAAGAGGCAAATAATTTGTTGAAAATGTTGGGTGTTTAGTACATATCATATCATGCATGTACAAATGATTGTATTCTATATAGAGGAGAATATGCAAACAAAGAGATATGTCTGAAATGTGGGCATGACAGGTATGATAAATAAAAAAAGAAGGGTAAATCACGTATTGGTCCTCTTTTTAAGATATTTAGGCACATGCCTATAATCCCAAGGATTCAAAGGCTAATTTGTTGCAAATAATTAGCTATTTTGCAAGGATGGCATGCCTCACACAGAAGTGAGTTGGGATTTATGCAAATCTAACTGATTCAATAGCCATGAAGCATATAGATGATACATGGCCCGAAAAATTCAAGGATGAAGTACGAAGTCTATGACTCAGCATAGCCATGGATGGTGTCAACCCATATTCCCTCCAGAACACCAACTATTCTATTTGACTTGCAGTAGTGATAAATAAAAATACCCCCCATGGTTGTCCGTGAAGAATGAACATCTTACGTTGGCTCTCATAGTCCCTGGTAGAAGACAATTGAAGAATATGGATGTCTACTTACAACCACTGGTAGATGAATTGAAGGAATTATGGGATGGGATGAATTTATATGATGTATCAAGACCCATCGCGACAGAGAGGAGTTTTACGTTGTACGGCATATGTTCTTACACGACAGATGATTATCCAGGCTTCGGAGTTTGCTCTGGTAAATTACATGTTTAATTTATTAATTTTTTTATATATGTAATAATATTCTTTCACATATTATTTATTTAATTCATTGTAATATTTGTTCTAATGTTCATGATATTATTTAACTTTCCATTCATATTTATTAATTTATACAAATATAATCTCATAGGTCTTGTAACAAAAGTGTATTTTGGATGTAAATGTTGTGGATCTTCTCTGAAAGCTAGATGGTCCAAGGACCTACGATAGCTAGTGTATGATTTCTCTAGGGTATTCCTACTATAAGAACACCCTTACAGAAGAGAACCATCCACTTGCAATGGTAAACGAGAGAAAACCCAAAGGCCTCCAATAATGGCACCAGCTGAATGTCTTAGAGCATATGAGAGAGAGAAGGATATGGAGTTAATAGAAATGTTCGATTCAAATCGGGAGCCTATGTTCAATGATCCAGATTTCTTTGACACCTATGTTGAGAAATTTCCCATTGGGATGAAAAGGAAATCTCTCTTTTATGACCTCCCATATTGGGAGAAACTTAAGATTACCCACTTATTAGATCCCATGCATATATTTAAAAATGCTTCATATTCTTTATGGAGGCACATATCATCGAAACAAAGTGACACATTGGTTGTTAGGAAAGATCTTATTACTTCAAAAACTAAAAAGAAACATTGGCCGAGACGATTAGAAAGTACGGTATCAGAGGCAAGCACTAGTACCTCTAATTCATGGTTTTTCAAAGAAGGTGACGTCCCATGGATTTTAAAAAAAGATGATATATCTTTGGCAAAGGAAGTTATAATGGATGTGAGGGTGCCAACTTCATACAAGTCTTCACTATGGTGTTGCTTCACCCTGGATGACCATTTGTCGGGGTTGAAATTGAATGACCATTTGAATCTTCTAAGAGTAAATATAATGTCAAAAGAATGATTTTATTATTTGTTCTATTAATAAATATTATCCCATGCAGGGATCATAAAACATAACTAGTTTTCTATATATTATTTCACGTGTTTATAACTTTGCAGTGTCATTATCATTTTTTCATGTGTGGGTGTGTGGAACATGAATTACCTCAAGACCTAGGATGTGACATATCTAAATTATCTACATTTGTACGTTGGATCGTGTCAAAGGAGATTCATGTGGCTAGCATTCCACTGTGGCGTCAAGAGATAGTTGAGATTTTTTGTATGTTTGAGAAGGAACTGTCGACTAGTTTCATGGATTTACAAGTTTATCTTCAAGTCCACCTAGTAGATGAGGTTGAATTAGTTGGGGTGGTTTCTTGTCCTTGGATGTTATTCTTAGATAGGTACATGAAGAAATTTAAAGGTTTTGTTCAACAAAGGGGAAAACCTGAGGGGTCTATGGCAGAGGGGTACATATCGTATGAGTATTTCTATTATGCCAATGAGTACATCAAGAAGATCGACAACAGAATAGGTGTGGTGATTTGGAACAATGAAAGGGATGAAGACAAAAGAGAAGGAGATTTGCTCCAAACGAGTGGAAAAGAGCGCTTGATAAAGAGTAAATGACTTATAATTTTTCAAATTTACAAAAATTAATTAATATTCATGTTGAAATTTGATATAATTTATATTTTGATCTCTAAGTACTATATAATTTTGGTTTGATTTCATCAGCAAATGCAGAAATTGAAGTAATCAATAAATTCATTCTTTACAATTCTAAAGTGACGCAACTGTGGGTCACATTGTACGAACAAAATAGGATGAAATGGGATAGTGACGGGAAAGAATTCAGATGGTTGAATGGTAGAAGTGTGCCTTATCCCAATCATTTAAAAGAAAATATGCCAAAAATATGCCCCAAAAGTTGGGTTGCTAGCCAACTCAATCAGAAATGTGGTGCTACCGGTCATTACCCACGTGCTGAAGAGGATGCGCTAAACATAGGGATTGGGTGTAGCAACTCAGTAATAATATTTTTAATTTACATGTAAATTTGAAAATTATACTAAGACATCTACATTTCATATTTTAACTGATGGATTATTATTTATAAGACAGATGACTATGATTTTTTTAACTTTTTTATAATAGGTGCATTTGTTCCCATCTATGCGGGCATATGGACACCATTTTCTCAGAGAAAATGTCTATGCTAGAAACATCACACAAGACTGTGGAGTGGAAGTCGAGTTCGATCAATCTTGTCGATCTAGCCACTGTGATCAAAACCTAGTATGAGGGATGCTAGGTTACGTAAGAAAGATACAAGAGATCATTGAAGTGTATTTTTGTTCTTTCCAATCTATTATTTTTAGGTGCAAGTGGTGGGACACCTATGATCAGAATAATGTAAAGGAATATTGCAATAGTAGGCTGATATGTATCAACTCTAATAAGATGTGGGTTGAAGGTAATGAGCCCTATGTTTTCCCTAAACACTGCAACCAAGTGTTTTTTACCCTAGATGTGCTGGATAGGGATTGATGGTTCGTATTGACACATGACCCTAGATCACATCATATTTTTTAGAACAATAGTGTTATCATGCCATGCGAGCTAGAAGATATTTAGGGTGATCATGAGAACCGAGAGTGATATGGTACATGTGTTATTTCATAAATATTTATACTTTTAAAGATGGGTTTTTTCGAAATATTAATATAATATGTATTTGGAATTAATTGGTAATTTGCATTGTGTTAATGTTAAAATCAATAACTTGCTTGATAATTGGCAATGATGTTGATCTCAAAAACAATGGTGTACTGTATAAATTTTTTTTTTTTTTGTATCTAAGATCATAATAAAATAATGATAATTCTAAAGTACAGGAATTTATTTCCATTATTTTTTAAACTTTATTATGTTACAATAAATCCTATTATTCTAGATTTATTATTTTACAATTATTTAAAATTTACAAATTTACAAATTTACAAATTTTAATAAATTCATTTCACATTAATACTATTAAAATTTTACAAATATTTTACATCCAATTAGAATTAGAATTAGAATTAGAATTACAATTACAAATTTACATATATACCATTACAATTACATTTTTCGAATTTTAAATACAATTATAGTTACAAATATTACAATTTTAAAATATCATGATCATTTAGTATTAAATTAATTAATAAACATCACGTTCATGATAACCATCATACAAACATAATATTTGACTAAAAAACACATTCAAAATCACTAAGTGCATCATCCTGATTGTGATCATCTAACAAAGCACAATTAACATTATATATTAACATAATCACAACAGAAACATCAAATATACATCTCATGTCAAATGAAGTTGCACATTAAATGACCATATCTAACATGACCTAACAACATACACATCATGATGATCACCAACATGTAAATTAAGTACAACTACAATATGAACATAAAGTACGTGGACCACACACACACACAGATATATATATATATATATATATATATATATATATATATATATATATATATATATATATAATTTTAAAAACATACAACTATAATATAAATGTCATGGATTAGCTGGTGGTAGTACAACATCAGTGTCAGTACTAGTGGAGGCCCGCTCATGAGTCAAGGGTGCCTGCTCATGATCATGAGTATTAATCGGTGTTGCAAGTTGCTGACTAGACATGGCTGATGGTCCAGCCTCATCTCCATGAAGACTGTTGCTAGATGCCAGTGGAGGCTCATGCTCATTTGGTGCGATGCAAGGTGAAAAATCATGAGATGATGGTATGCTGTGTCTCGAAGACTATCCATCATGTGATACGGCTCGATCGTAATGTGCAACAATCCTCGTCGGTCACGTAAAAGCTGTCGTAACTCCTACGACAAGCCGCAACAAGTTATACATGTCACGCGACATGCCTCTCCACATCTATAATAGCCTATCATTGGCCTCTATGTCTTTGTAATGAGCGATATTGACGCCCACCTTAACAATAAATACAATGAGTTGATCACCCAACTCCATCCTGTATTTAGCATCATTAAGTTGATCGTGCATCGGTGCACCAGCAGGAATGGGTCTCTCTACACCGGCCTCCTGACCATCATCAACATCTGGCATGCCCTCATCGTCATCAAGATCAACACCTAGATCATGTGGTGGTGGTGGCATCTTCTCGCCATCAAAAGAGCCAATGTCTGCAAAATATATACAAGTACACAACAATAATTATACAATTTCGTTACACAATTTAATAAAAACAAGTTAAAGAACATGTTAAAATGAATTTAAATAAAACAGTAATATTACCTCTATCATCCGACAGCTCATCAGATGTGAAGAGTATGTTGGCACACCCTCGCCAATCCAACCCCGCATAAGGACAAGGGAGAATAATGAAGGGATGCTCATCAACACTGCCTAGCAACTCTAGTGCATCATCTAATATCCTTGCTGGAAAGAGAGTCTCCTCCCTTCTCATCTGCCCCCACATGTGCATACATGCCTCGATAATCAACCTACGAGGCTGTCGAAGAAAACTAGGCCTCATCTCTGGAAACCTCTCAAAAAATAAATAAAAAATATCTGAAGCAAAAGGGAAGTTGACCCTCCCTTATGCATGAGTACGACATCTATCTAATGTTGTACACAACTGCTAAAAAAAATATGGAAGACCACTTGAAATGTCATGGTTTTTGTACTAAAGAATGAACATAATATAAAAGCGAGAAACTAATGCGTTGGCCATCACTGGTGTTGTGCAAAATTGTCGAACTGATAAGTGAGAGACACTGGACCTCCTCACGACCAAATGCACCAATACATAACTACCCTCCAGCAACCTGAAAATCTACAGGAGATACTAAATTTGCTCTAATGTATCTCTAGGAGTAAACTAATTGACTCCCTACTATTCAACCAGCTGGAACCTCGGGGAACAAGGGAAAATTCACCCCTCTCTTCGATAGCCCTGTAATAAAATACATATCCTCCTCAGTGGGCCTGTACCACTGGTTGATAGCAACTCAGAAATCCTGTTGCTAGGCATTCCACCTTCGGATAAGATGTCTGAAAAAAAAACTATGGGACTTTAGGGAAGTAGCCTCCTCATAGAAGTTGAGGAGGCCTACCTGGCTTAGGAGCCCCTACATCGCTACTGTAATAGGACGAGGGTATGCATCTCTCTCCCTCTCTCGGGCCTTTGACAAATGAAACATGTTATATTGTTCTCCCTGTTGTTGTTGTTGTTACCCCTATTCTCTCCTTTCACGTCTCTGAATGATTGAAATATTAGACACAATTATTTTTTTAAATGAGACATGTATTTAGAAATATATGTATATAGATATTTTTTTAAAAATAAATAAAACAACAGTTGGTGCGCCAAAAACACAGTCACGCACCGATCCTAGTGCATCTTTCAATAGAGTGCACGGGGAATGGTGCACCTATTGATATTCAGCACACCGGGGGTGGTACTCCAGAAAATGTTTTTAGTGCATTGTTGAGTACATGCGGTGTCAGGAGGGTGGTGTGCTGATTACACTATATGCCCCAAGGTGTATAGCTAAGTCAGCGCACCACCCTCCTGCCACTGTATATACTCATCGGTGCAGTATTTTAAAAGGCCTCGCTATTGATGCACACCAAATATGGTAAGTCATGCGCTGAAAAAAATAGCCATCTTGAGGAAATTATTTCGGTCAATGCACCACATCACCACTATTCAACTAGGTCAACGGTGCGGCCAAGTAATTAATCGCACCACTCTTTTAAAAAAAAATTAAAATAACACGGTGTGGCTTTGGTACTACCTCAGAAATGGTGCGGATACCCTTAGCACCGATTTACCAGGCTGAACCATTAACAATGTCAAATTTCAATATGCATTGCACTCACAAAATTATGCACCCTAGGGTAGATAATTTCGTCAATGCACCGAGTTGCCACGATCCCACATTCTCAATGGTGCGGCCTGGTAAACGACCACACCACACTTTTTCAATTTTTTTAAAATAACATGGTGCACCTGTCGGTACCTCCCCATAACTGGTGTGGATACTATTAGCACCAGTAGCGGTGCAGCCTCTAAATTTACAGGCAGCATCACAAACTGGTGCAAGCCAAATGGCTCGAGTACATTGCGCGACAAATTTTTTTTTTTAATGCTTAATTTTAAGGTTTTTTGAAATTCTAATCCATTAAAAGGCTTAATTATGGAAAAAACAAGAAAAATGCATGTACATTTACCTATCAAGGAGGTATATTAGCTGTAGAATTTTGAAAAGAAAAATTTTCCATCATTTTACAAAATTCAAGCTGGAGATTAGTGGGCAATGCATAGTGGTAGTGCGTGCAATGAGTGCAATGGAAGCACTAATGTCACAGAAGATCAAACAAGGATAAATTACACTGGTGCTTCAGAGCTCTGTAGCACTAAAAAAAGTGAAAAATGTGGCTTTTTGGTTGTAATTTCTTTTTATTTAACCCTGTTCTGGTGCACGGGGTTTTTATTGGCATAACGATGCATTTACACTATGCTGCCCCAGGAGAATTATCTTTTCACATGCTTTTATGATGCACCGGTGCAGCATAGTTGTAACACACCAGTGCTCTATAGTAATACAATCCACCGGGCATGTTGTCCAGTGAGCCAATGTTCAATGCAGTTTTTTGGCCGTAATTTTTTTTTATTTAACATTGTTCCGGTGTGTAGGCTTTATGGGCTCCTCAGTGCGTTGTTGTCATTCCGCCCTAGGCTATTTCTATTTTCACGCACTTTTTATGAGGCACCAATGCTGATGATTTTTCACGCACTGGTATGGTTCCTTAATATAAGGCACCGGGTGGGTGTGTACGGAGCACACGGTTTTCAATGTGTCAATGTTTTATGAGGTTTTCTAGCCGTAATTTCTTTTATTTAACCCACTGATGGTGCACGGGGTTTATGGGCACCTCTTTGCGTTTTCTTTATTCCACATAGTGTAATTTTTGTTTTCGTGCACATTTTTTGAAGCACAGGTGCGGAAGAATTTTAAGCCAATGGTGCTCTACAATAATATGATGCACTAGGTGGGTGTGTTAGGAGCACACAATGTCCAGTGTGCCTATGTTTTGTGGGGTTTTTTGGCCATAATTTTTTATTTATTTAATCGTGTTCCGGTGAGCGGGGATTTCATGGTAACTCGGTGCATCGGTGACCTAGTGAGTTTAAGGGTGACCCAGGTGGTTTCGATGTTCACGTGCTTTTTACGAGGCACTGGTGCAGAAGTTATGTAAAGTACCGGTGCGCTATATAAATACAACACACTAGGTGGGTGTGTATGGAGCACAGTGTGTCTAGTGTGCCAATTTTTTAACCGCACTAGTGCTTTCTTGTGTTGAACGCATTGGTGCATTTTACGGTGATAAGAGCACCAGAAGAAATACATCCGCAAAAACCTCCTCCTGCCAACCTCATTTAGGAACCTCCACTAGAAATAGATGTGGGGTATTTTTATAAGAGGTTCGTCAAAAACAACCACTAGAGGGTCTTTTCCTTGTAGTGCATGCAGACGATTATAACACATGCCACATATTGCGAAGGCATTTAAGACATGTCAAGTGTTATTGCATGTCAAGATGTAAATTGTGTTTCTTAGTTTTTTTACGACCACAGTTGGATGTGATGAGCATTGCCTTGGTAACTTGATAAGTGGGATGAGTTGATATTGGACATGAGTAGCCTAAGATTAGTTACAGGTAGTTATTAAGTGAACACGACATATGTTGAATTTCCATGACACATGAGAATCTGGGTTTGGTCTTAGAATATTTGATGCAAACACACTCAAGCTCCACAATGCATCTACATTGCAAAATGAAATCTAAACACATCAGTGAATCAACTAGTGCACATGACAATAAGTGAAATTTTAAAAGCATTGTTCATTAAATTACAAATTATAATAGAATAGGTTGTAAGTCTTGTACTCGGGAGCATGGCCCTTTACAATCACACTAATACGAGGAATAAAACTACAGCTTGGTGTTAGTCCTTTGAAAGAAAATATACGTGGAACAAGGCAACACTTGACCCACTTTTTGAGGGAGACCACACATAGCCCTTTCTGTGTGCATGTCCTAACAACATCTGGCAAGTCCTCTTGCCTCCCATTATGAAACTCCTCAATCTTCCTTTATAAATGAACTCAATTAAAAAAAAATCCCCTCTATATATCTCTTTTTTCCTTAAGGTCTGCAAAATTCAAGGTTTTTGATCAATTTTTCACAACTCCATTTGTAAACAACTCTTTGGTCTACCCAATTTTTCCATACTCCTATGCTAATATGACAAGTCTAGGGCTATGGAGGTTTCCCCTCTTCTCACTAACTCAGTCCTCTATAATATAGTGATCTAGGGCTAGTTGGCTAGCCCACTTGACTACTACTTTAGTCCTGCAAAGTATATACGTCCTTAGGCCCAATACACCTACCCTTCTAATAGTCTTGTTTTCCTTTGAAAGTACATGACTTAGGGATCTTCTTTGGAAGTCATCTAAAAACCCTCCAACTATAGTTGAACTTCCACCAATTTTCCCAACGAAAATCACTATTCTTGTTTACCAGTTTCTTTGTTGTCCAATATTATACAAAAAATATGAACTAATCCTCTTATCATCCTTGTATCAGTTTGTAGATGAATGAAATAGGGTAATAAATCATCCATTGACATTCCCTTGAATAAAAATTTATACGATGCTTCATATATATGTCTATAACACTACTTCATGTCTATCCATTCCACATATGGCACATTTCTTCTTCTCAATATTCTACTCATGTTCAACCTTCCTTTGGATTTTCTATCTCTACATATGGTTTTGCAAATCATATTCCAAAGATGTGGTATATATTTGAGAGATAAACCTCTCTCGAAGGGTAATTACCCCTCTTCTTCTGTGTAGATTTTTCACAATCTTAAGGGTGTACCTTATGGATTAAACATTCTAGGAAGCATCCCTAAGTAGGGAATTATACTTATATTCTAATTTTTTTAGAACAAACCCTATCCACCAAGAGAAAAAAAAACAATGCTTTTCTCCATAAGAGACTCAACCTAGCTCATATGGATCCATAGATTCTAGGCATTTCATTGACGAACTTTAGATATCTACATACCTAAAACTATGTTTACTTTCGTCAATATTATAGATGTCGTACATTTTTTCTTGGCCTAAATTTTCATGCAGGCCCTCCCCCATTTGTGTTGGTATTATCACAAACCTTCCAACTTGCTAACCATAAGAAGATAGGGTTTCAACCCTCTCTACTATTTAAAAATTTGATGTGGCCTTCTCAGAGAAACACCCTTGAAATCACATGTCCAAATTCTTATGAGTCGCCTCCCTCGATTTCGATCTTTCATAAGAGAACCAACAATATGCCATCCTTCCTCCTATCTCGAACCTATTAAAGTATGCGGCATTCTTGTGAACCCTCACATTATGATCTTGCTCTTGGTGGATGATCATGGCCTCCCTTTAGCAATCCCTCCCAACCCTTTAACCCAACCTACTTTAGGACTACATTTCTCCTAGCCTCGTTGATCAAATGAGATCCTCCTCACTTGATGTTCTTGCCTTCATACTAGGGCCTCCTATAACTTAGATTCTGTATCCAATTAGACCTCAGGAAATATAACTTTTTCCTTTATATTTTTCTTTTATATTTTAAACTCCATCTTGGGTCCAAAACCCCTTCATTTGGGTTCCTTGGTGAGAAATTATTTTGTGACCAAAATCACACAAGCCCATCTAGCTAGGCTTGTGGAGTACCTCCCAAGCTACACAATTCAACATCATAGTCTAGTTGTAGAAATTGTATCTTGGTCAAACTCTTGTATTCAAGAGAGGAATTGGTTCGGTTACCAAGTTGAAAATTAAGTAAGGGTAGTTCTGAGGGCATGATAGATATGGAGGGTTAGGGCCTGCCAAGGAATGAAAAGGTGTGCTAACACATGACAGACAATGTCAATGCAAGCTGAGCCTTAAGGAGTTTTGAGGGATCAAAAAGTTGAACCAGCTCAAAATGAATGGAAATGAATGAATAAGAGTGTGTGTCACAGAGTGTCAGTGAATTCAAGTGTGCCAAGGATGAAGTGTCTTAGAAGAAGTTCATAATATGATTTTCAAGAGGAAATCCTATGATTGTGATAAGTGGCTCAAAAACGAATTTTTAGACAAAGGTAGACTTTTTGATGGGCACAACACCATTTTTCCTTTACCTATTATTTTTATATGACATGTGGCACACATTGGCTGAATGCTCATGTTTTAAACTTTTTTAGATAATTTCATATTGTACATTGTTGCCTATAAGTTTTGGGGCACATGCTTTGTGCCAACTTATATCTTTTGTGTCTTTTGTATATTATGGTTATTACACAGTCTGAGTTAAAGCTATAATGTTTAAATGAACTAGACATGCATGTGAAATATTGTCTAAGTAAGATATGATGCTTAGTTGTTTTATGACCATGGCTAGATGTGATCCTTGTTTTGGTGAGTTTTTAAGTGGTACAATTTCAACTTGGACATGAGTAGCCTAAGATGAGGTATTGTTGTCTAGGTAAATCCCCTCTGCGGATAGAGGTGATCCCCATAGGGTGGGTCTAGCAACTATGGGAACATACTAACATCTACCTTCCTAGGTTGTAAATGAAATTCAGAGCAAGGAATATGTCCTACCTCATTCTGATGCTATGTTTTCATCTTCTGTCAAAGCTACTTGATTCTTCGCTCTTCTCTAGTTCGATACACGCTGCTATCAATGTTCGATTACCTATACAGACAGTCAAGATAACATGAAAAGCATAAAACCATGACAAACATAAAAAAATTACAACCTATCTAAATGATCTAGGAATGATATAAATCTCATTATACATGTAAACAAGAATGGAACATAAACATTATATGCATTTTATTATGATAAATACAAGGGGAGTTTACAACCGAGCCTTGATGTTGAGGCTCTCCTTCGGTAGGTCTGTATCCAAGAATGTTTGCCACACTCTCACACACAAAGGTCTAAGCTCTCACTATGTTCCCAATCACACAGAAATAATCACGCTCTACACTATTCTCCTGAAGCTATGATTGCTTCTCCTCTATGGTAACTTTTCAACTATCTATTCAACTAGAATGTGTTCAACTATTCAGCCATTCAGCTATCACATCAATGGAAGATGGCTATATTTATAGAGGAGAGGAGGAGGTTGGGATCCCTACAATAGTGGAAGGGAGGCCTTATTCCTTGGGAGGTTTACCCATAAAGTAGAAAGAAGAGGCCAAAGGAGGAAGGCTATGGTTATTCAGTCGAACCACTCCCTATGACTCATCCACGAAGTTGTTGTGATTGAAACTTTGCCTCTATTTTTAAAAAAAATTCCATAAAAATATTGGCATAGGTAGCTCACTAAGAAAGAGTGCTAACTGGCGTGGGCTCAGTGTTAATTTTCCTCATTGGTGTGAGGGCATAACGGGTTACCAGCTCCAAGGCAAAAACATGTGTTTTTAGTGGTCTACTCAGAAAATGGTCAACAGAGGAAATGTTGTCCTCATGGAAAGGGATGCAATGATGGTATTTACAAGCCATGACACTTCTAATTAGTCAGAGAAATGACCCTCCAATGTGCGAGATGGGGATTGCAGGGAAAGTGACAAATTACTGTGTAACCTATGCACCCTAAAGTATGAAGTCTGAACATAGGTGATGGGTGAAATGATTTACAAGTACGTGCAAGGAACCAAATGCTGCTATTGGGAGACCTGCATATCAAGCATAAATACATATACATAACTGAAATATTTGTTGAAAATATATGAATCCATGGTATAGGCGCAACTATCCATCAAGAAAAGGATCATGTGAACGAATCCTTTTCTTGATGGATCTTGCGCCCACACTGAGGATCCGTTCACATGATCCTTTTCTTGATGGATAGTTGCGCCTATACCATGGATTCATGTATTTTCAACAAATATTTCAGTTATGTATATGTATTTATGCTTGATATGCAGGTCTCCCAATAGCAGCATTTGGTTCCTTGCACGTACTTGTAAATCATTTCACCCATCACCTATGTTCAGACTTCATACTTTAGGGTGCATAGGTTACACAGTAATTTGTCACTTTCCCTGCAATCCCCATCTCGCACATTGGAGGGTCATTTCTCTGACTAATTAGAAGTGTCATGGCTTGTAAATACCATCATTGCATCCCTTTCCATGAGGACAACATTTCCTCTGTTGACCATTTTCTGAGTAGACCACTAAAAACACATGTTTTTGCCTTGGCGCTAGTAACCCGTTATGCCCTCACACCAATGAGGAAAATTAACACTGAGCCCACGCCAGTTAGCACTCTTTCTTAGTGAGCTACCTATGCCAATATTTTTATGGAATTTTTTTTAAAAATAGAGGCAAAGTTTCAATCACAACAACTTCGTGGATGAGTCATAGGGAGTGGTTCGACTGAATAACCATAGCCTTCCTCCTTTGGCCTCTTGTTTCTACTTTATGGGTAAACCTCCCAAGGAATAAGGCCTCCCTTCCACTATTGAAGGGATCATATGAAATACATCCACGACATGAGCACAACCATCCACCTAAAGAATCATGCATATAATCATGAATGACTCATCACTCCTCACAACCTGGACTTTTGTGATCGTAGCCCAGGGTCTTGTGCTCCAACACCACCTGATCAAAGTACAAATTCCAACATGTGAATAGACGTGTTGAAGTTGAACATACTATAAAGTCACTTGATTACCGGTCAATGATGTAAACTGTTAAAAAGTGTGAGAGAAACCACCCATAATGTCAATGGCTCTCAAGGTACTACTAGCACAATCCACAGAATGTGAATAGTGAGCTGAAGTCGAACAACCATGAAATCACGCGATCGAAGGCCAATGATGTGAACATGTCGTCGAATGTGAAGAACTTGCGATTAGGGAATGCAATCTCTAAGGTACCAAAAAGGAGTCTCCAGATCAACTTCTCGGATAATGAGCTGAAGTCAACAGGAAGTGATCCATCGAAGGAGGGTCATAATGAATACCACATCATCCACACGAAATAGAGAAGGTACTATGAGTGTGAATCAAGACTGAAACAGAGGATCAAGGAATGTAAAAACTACAAAAGGATTTTCTCTTGAACATATCGGCGACACGACTCTAGAATTTGGCAGCATTTGACTCAAATAGGATTAGAGGTCATGTTGAGAAGATTTTTAATCGAATGAGAGGAAAATGGGTTTTCCAAACCCATGGAGGCAAAGTGACAGAGTGAAGATATCCCAACTCGACACGAACTACAGACAAGTGTCATGTTCAAGAGTGACATACTGCCGACACAACTGACAAATAACTTCGATTTCCCCCCACCATTTCTGGCTAGTACCTCTTTATTTTTACACAAGCTTGAAGAGGATAGCATATGCTTGTCGTATAAGTTTTTCCTTCAGACAAATCCAACCTAGTACATTTTACGAGCCCTAGGAAGGAAGAACTCAAATAATGTCATAATGGCAGAGTCTGATGTCATCAGTTTTAATGAGTCTGAAAAATGAAGAACTCGACATCTTTTCATGTTTAGAGAGTTTGAAAATAAGGCAGAAAAGAAAACTCCAATAGTCCATTTTCGTAGGTAGTCTCATAGATCCGAAAAGGTAGAAAATTGTGTCTGAGAGAACCTCTTAGTCACGATAGTCTAAGGTATTCCTTTTTGGTAAATAATCCTTCTCAGCCCGAAAAATGGTTAAACGTACACTGGGTAGATATTGTTTTTCATCCAATTAACTAGTTCAAAATGACAAGATTCTCGACAATATTTTCAATTTTAGAGAGTCAGAAAAGAGCTGAAAGATGACTCCTCCTAGAGGAACGAGTGGTATAAAGGGCAGAAATTAGTTCCGGTGACAGTGGAACTAATCAGAACAAGATAAAGGTCAAGAGGCTAGCTAACAAGACCACTCATCAAACCAGTTCCTCAGGAATTGGTAAAACAACGAAGTGAAGGCATATGATCGGCCAAGCAGATAGTCACGGTGGAATGAGAAAACCAAGGCTCATCTGGAAAAACACACTGATAAAATGGAAATCACAAGAGGTAAAATAGGAATGGTTTCATTTTTACACAAGCTTGAAATCAGGAAACTCTGCTTGAATTTGGTTTCATTTTTACACAAGCTTGAGACAAAGATAACCTATGCTTGAAACCGGTTTCATTTTTACACAAGCTTGAAATGGAAACAAACTATGCTTGAAAATTTTTGCATGCCCCCAGCATGGTGACTCAATTCGAGGTACATGCCCCCCAGGCTTCTATCCATATGAATGAAAAATGGAGTGAAGGTTCAAATTACGAGATCAATAGAAAAAGTGAAGTGGGATTTTATGAGATCTCGCAAAGACTTGAATTAAACGGGAAAGTGTTTCATTGTTTTAATGAGGTTGACACATTAAAAGAACTATCCTTAGGACACCTAGTTTCATTTTTTAAGGAGCTTGAAACAAGACAAGGAACTCTACTTCGGACACCTTGTTTCATTTTTTAACGATCTTGACGCAAGAAAACAAACTATGCTCCAGAGACAACTCATCATGATGAATAAGAAGTCATGTATTCCAATAGGTTCTCATCCGATGGGAGAAAAACATCTCGAAAATCAGGACCTAATGCCTCTAGCACCTGATGCACAATGACACCATCATTGAATGCGGGCACGGGACAGGTAGCCACATAATTAACTTGTGGCAGGGAAGATACAACTGATGGATAAAGACCCAGAAGGGATGATGGTGAACCAAATTTCATGTTAGGAAAAGAAAGAAAGCTGATCAATGGTCACAATCTGACCTTGGTGTGGAAAACACATCACATGAAAGAGGGAGGAGACAAGTGCTCCCATGACATAAGTATAATCGCGGCCCAAGAGTAAATTAAAATCCAAGGGGCCTGGAACAAACATCATATCCATATGGATGGTTTTCCCTCCCAAAGTAACAGGAAACTTTGGAAGGATCCCTAACATTTGACTAGTTCCTCTATTAAATGCCAAAAGATTCTAGGTAACAGGCAGAAGCGGAGGTGAGCCAAATGCTTTCCAAGTATTTTAAGACAAAATAATGACAAACGTGCCTTCATCTACAATGGTTCTAGGTATGACCAGATGCGAGGCTTTTACCGTGATCTCAAAGGGCACATAAGAAGGAAGGAGATAACCTGTGAATCGACCCCAATCGAAGGAAGTGACTAAAATACTTCGAGGGTCTACCATCGAATTGAGATGGTATTCCCCTGGTGTTACGAGAGAAGAAGGAGCATTCTCTAGCACCTCCATCTTGGAGGCAGAAGGAGTATCCTACAGGACCTCCATCATGGGAGGCGAAGGAGTAGCTTCCAAGGGTATAGGGATGGGAGAATATTTCTCCAAGTCCGAGGAATCAGAAGAAACAAGAAGAACACGAGGGATGTGAGATCCACTCTCAAAGGAAAAGACGTGGTACACTGCAGACAGGGCCAGCTCAACCGATCCCATGACCAATGGTTGGTAAGGGATGGATTCATGATGGTGAATTTCTAGGGGAGTGGGATCAAGCAAGGATGACTCTTTACTGATCATTGAATCAACTAGTGAAGGACTCAAAGAAAGTTGTTTGTAACCAGTCTGAAGGCACAGTGTAGAAACAGTCGAGTTGTCCAAAACTCTCTTGGCTTCATCCATATACGAACAAAGGTGAATGGCATGATGTGCTTCACAGAAATTATAGGGATTGGTGAGCTTACCCTAAATCTTAGGAGCTTTACCAACACTAGCTGAAGACGTGCCCCCAACCTGACTCCTGAAAGGCGAAGGCAACGGTGGATGACAGTTGGACCATACTTTAAGCACCTTGGGAATGCCAGGGAAATCTCGAAGAAGATGGTTTTCATGGCACAACATGAAAGGGAACTTAACTTTCTGCGAAGGGTTGGAAGGTTCATCAAGAGCAGGTGTTTTAGAAGAAACAACCGCATAATTAGCCTCCCGCTTATCTAACTTCTTCTTCTTAGTATTCTTCGTCTTCTTCTTAGCCACCTAGGTACTAGAATCCAAACTTTCACGAGGCGAAGTAGAAGATGAGGACAATGAAACACACAAAGAAGGGGAGAGGTCCACCTTCGAATCAACATGGCATTGCTCAGGCGGAGGAGTAGATAGTACGGTAGTCAGAACACTTGAGACTACAGAGGTTTAAAACAACCAAACAGGCAACCCAATAGTTAGCCCAAGAAGGGACAATGTTGCCATATAAGGAGCACCAACATTATCAAAATAATGAAAAGGGCCAATATTCCCTTCAGAGGGGATTCCTTGGTTGATAAACTCCTGAAACGTTTCCATTAGAAATAACCCTAAAACAAAAATGATAAGGAATATGACTTTAACCAGGAATATTTCGTGGGCAAGTAATATTTTAAGGCACTAAAAAAAAACTCTACCATTTCATATTTTAAGAGTTAAGAAACAGGAAAAATATGACTCTATCCCTTTTAGGTTGAAACGAGCATGAAAGGACAAGAGCTTGATGATATTTTCACTTTTAAAGAGTCACGAAAAGACCAAAATTACTGCTCAGGTAATCTAAGCAAGAGGGTATAACAAGTTTCTGTGAACTGGCATATACACCTTGGTGATAAAATGAAATAGAAATGACCAAGGACTTGACGTACATGTAGGTAGTCTCCCCGAATGCTATGTCCGGTGTATCACAGTTACAGGGCGATAGACTCATCTTCCTATGGATAAAAGATTGCAACCTATAGGGGTATCCCTTTATATACGTGATGGTACAGGGAGCACAAGTCCATACTAGTGTTGTCTAAAGCCAGATGGCGAATGATAGCTACTAGGTTTTAAGACGTCGGAACACGTCTCTAGCCTAGACCACTATACCTTCCTAGATTGTAAATGAAATTCAGAGCAAAGAAGATGTCCTACCTCGTTCTGATTCTATGTTGTCGTCTTCTGTCGAAGTTACTTGATCCGTCGTTCTTCTCTATCTTGATACACACTGCTATCAATGTTTGATTACTTGTACAGACAATCAAGACAACACGACAAGCGTAACACCACGACAAACATAACACAATTACAACCTATCTAACTCATCAAGGAATGTTAGAAATATCGTTATAGATGTAAACAAGAATGGAAGATAAACATCAGATGCATTTTATTATAATAAAGACAAGGGAAGTTTACAACTAAGCCTTGATGTTGAGGCTCTCCTTCGACAGGTCTGTATATAAGAATGTTTGCCCCACTCTCACACAAAAAGGTCTAAGCTCTCACTATGTTCCCAATCACACAAAAAAAATCACACTCTGCACTATTCTTCCGAAGTTATGATTGCTTCTCCTCTATGCTAACCTTTTATCTATCTGTTCAACTATAACATGTTCAATTATTCAGCCATTCAACTAGCACATCAATGGAAGATGGCTAGATTTATAGAGGAGAGGAGGAGGTTGGGATCCCTACAATATTGGAAGGGAGGCCTTATCCCTTGGGAGGTTTCCCCATAAGGTGGAAACAAGAGTCCAAAGGAGGAGGGTTGTGGTTATTCAGTTGAACCACTCCCTATGACTCATCCACGAAGTTGTTGTGATCGAACTTCACCTCTATATTTAAAAAAATTTCCATAAACAGATTGGCGCGGGTAGCTCACTAAGACAAAGCACCAACTAGCGCGGGCTCGGTGTCAATTTTCCCCATTGGCGTGAGGGCATAACAGGCTACCAGTGCCAAGGCAAAAACAGGTGTTTTTAGTGGTCTGCTCAGGAAATGGTCAGCAGAGGGAATGTTTTCCTCATGGCAAGGGATGCAATGATTGTATTTGCAAGGCATGACACTTCTATTTAGTCAGAGAAATGACCCTCCAATGTGCAATATGGGGATTGTAGGGACAGTGACAAATTACTGTGTAACAAGTATAAGTAGTTCTTAGGTGAACAAGGCACAATCTACTTGTAGTAGGTGAAATTGGTCAAGAAGAACAATGTCACATGAACTACAATAGTTAGGGACTTTATTTGGTTTGCAAGTCATGAAAAAATGTAAGGCTAGTTGTGAGGCCATTAGTTCCAAGGCATGGTAGGGAATGCTAACATGTGGTAGATGTTTCAAAGGCATGTCAAATATGCTAAGATGTGTCAAGTGCTAATGCATCTGAAGATGCGCAAGGGTATGGCAATAGGTGTCAAGTGCCAAGTGCCAAGTGTTAGTGCATTCTAAGTACCAAATCATCCTGTATTAGTTCTCATCTACTTTCCAATAATTTATCTCAGATAAACTTAATAATAAACCATGCCAAAGCATAGCAAGGCATCTTAATGAATGCTAGATGCACTAATAGTTGCCAAGCGTCAACAAGTGCCAAATGCCAATGTGTATTAGGGATTGATACACATGTTATGAAGTGAAAGGGATTTTCAAAGTGTGATAAGAAGTGACAAAGAGTGATAATGCATGTTGAGGAGTGTTATGGATTACTAGGGAAACAGAAGGGACCACTAGGTTAAAATTCATGAAAGTGAATGAATATACGGGTGTCACAAGTGTCAACTATTTCTTAATAGCATGCCAAGGAGGGAGTGACAAGGTATGTTAAGCACTAGTAAGGCATGCTAGGGAATATTAGAACATGTCAATAAGTGCCTAGACATGCTAGGGACTACAAGGCATGCCAACACATGCTCAGAGAGTGATGCTATTATAGGGACTTCAAACATGTCCTTAGTTGTCCTAGTCATGGCAAGATGTTCTAGGTACAAAGATGTTCTAAGACACGTAGGGTACCAACGAGTGTTAGTGTGTGCCAAAGCATGTTACGATGTGCCAACTATGTTGAGGAGTGCTAGATCTCTCTCATCAGTACAATTAACAAAGCTTGATAATTTATTAAATAATATAGTTTCTACACACACTAGTGGAATTTTATCTAAAGGGAATTTGTTAGATAATAAACCTAATAGAGATTAACCATGTATTTAATCATAAGAAAACTATATTCTCATTCCTAGAGGGAAATGATACAGAATTGCTTATTAACAAATTGAATAACTCTAACAACAATATGGCGGTTTTATTTGTTGCTAATAACTATGATTTATAGTGTGGTTTAAAATATGGTCTCTTAATTATACCTTAAGTGATCATATCAAATTAATTTTATTTATGTCACTTAGAGCATCCATAACATTTTTTTCCTTACCTTTGACAAAGGATATCCTAAAATCATCATTAAGCAACTAACTCTAATGTCAACACTAAGAGTTAGGGTATTTTTAGTGAAGTGTACTTAATTGATTCTCCATATTCTAATTTTACTTGAAGCATAAGTAAAGTATCCTCATTCTTGCTTTAAAACTACATCTATACTTGGCTCAAGGTAGATTTGCATAGGAAAAAATGATTTTCTAGGTTAAGCAATCTTAAGAATGAGACAATTGTCAATTATCATTTTTATCTCTTAAAAATGCTTCATCTCTTAAATTTAACTATTTTCTATATTAACCTATCCACTCAATAAATGTGTACACTTACTAAATATTTTAGGTGTAAAATAACAAATTGTATTTTACAATTTTACTATGATAAACTATAATACCTCCCCACTACTCGTTGTAAATATAATTGATTAACTAAAATAAAGATAATGCAGAGAGTTTCGCATTCAACCTATGTTTTATAAAGAATTTGAGCACTAGTGTGAAGAACTGTTTGTGATTCCACTTATTCTAGTAGTAAATAAGGATGTGATATAGGAATATTATAATAGAGTACAAATATTTTTTAGAATACAACAATCATATAGCCAAATATTTAGGGACTTTTTGGAGGTAAGCGTGCAGGTGCACCATCGTTTGAAATCTGACCACCATGTTCCAACGATTCTCGAGGAGGAGGTGACGATCGAGGTATAGGCCTGTTTGCAAGCTGATCACCATGATCGAATAATTGCGGCAAATGTAGCGGTGGAAGTACAACCATATTTGCAAGTTGATTACCGTATACGTTGAACTCTTGCGGAGGTCTAACTTCATTTGAACGATTTGCAAGTTGATCCCCATGTACGTTGAATTCTAGCCTTTTGAGGGGATGTCGAATTTCCACATCACGCAATGGACGATTCATGCGAATCATTTCCACCCTAGCAAGCAGGTCCTTTTTATCTTCATTCTCGGCTTCCACCCTAGCAAGCAGAGATTTGTATTCTTCTTGGCTTCACATTTACGACTGGTCTGCTCCTCTGTGGATGGCTCTGGTGTTACCCATTCGAGGGGAGGTCCAATTTCCAGAGCATGCAACTCAGTATTTATGGCAGCCAATTCCTTAAAGGCTTCCTCCCTGGCAGCCAGAGCCTCATTAACTTCTATCTGTTGCATTGTGGACAGGTTTCCAAAATGCAAAAATGAAAATTAATTTCTATCTGTCAGCCAGAGCCTCATTAACTTCTATCTGTCTGCAAACGTAACACATTTGGTTCCCACAGCGACATGTCATCGACGGCTTGCAAACGTTACATTCTCTTATCACAGCTTTCGCCGTCCACTCTTCAACTTGCCTACGGAGAGCAGATTCAGCTGATTTTTCATCAACCTCTTCACAACGTAGTGGTAAGTGATTTTTCATCAGCTGATACATGAAGATTTTAAAATTTTAGTGCTTGGACAGTCCATGACTTGTGCACAATTGTCTATTTCATATGGAATGTTACAAAATGGATAATAAATTAAATTCTCAATTTTGGCTTCAGCTAACGCGTCTTGTGCCTTCCGATATTCACATCTTTCAACATCATTTGGAATAGCTTTACCAATCTTTGACAGGGGAATTGATTCCCAATTTTGGCTTCAGCTAACGCGTCTTGTGCCTGCCGATATTCACATCTTTCAACATCATTTGGAATAGCTTTACTAATCTTTGACAAGGGAATTGATTCCTTGCAGTCTTCATCAGCAGCGAAGCAAGATAGAGAGCCATGTGCCCTCACACCTCCATAAAGGATTTGATTAACCTGCTTCTCTATACATTCAAAACAAACCAGATGCCCATCTCCACAATGTACCACATTTTCACATTGAAATTCCCCGATAGCAACAACTACATTCTACCCCTTCTCCCTCCATTTCATCAACTTCTAAATTCTCTGAAGTGCCAACTGTTTTACCAACCATTTCTTCATCTTTAATTATGGCCTTACCTTTCTCGTTAAAAAAAATATTTCTACTTATGTTGTCCTCCGTTGATCGCCTACTCTCATATCTTTTGAAGATTCATCGTTCAACGCAGAGAACTTTTCTTGGAAAGAAATAGAGGCATTGTCTGAAGATGATGTTGAACCGCGTGCCCCCATGTTTACCAAAGTTTGTGAAGATTTTCTGTTTGAAATTTGACGATGGAAATCAATAATGCGAGAATGATCCCTCACCACTATAAATCTATGTTTCCATTATACTTATGTATAATCATATATAAGACTACCGATACATCGCTTTTGAAACGAAAAAGTGTACCGACACACCTAGAAAACGCGGAGATTAATTCGACAATATTCTTCAACGCCCCTAAAACCTTGAGATTTTGGAGCACGAGGTGATTTTGAAAGTCTCCCAATTAAATTATCTTGTTTCGGTTAATGTGTCATTTGATTAGGGACATGGAGCATGATGGGTTTTAGAATATATTAATTTTGAATTTAGGTTATTACGATTTATAATGTATAAAAACAAGTTTATTTAGGTTACTGAGTCCACTTGTTTGCAGCCACCTAATGTCTTTGAACATTAGTGAGTTTTTAGTGGTTGCTCATGAAGTTTCGTTCAAGTGTTAGGTTGATGTTTTGGAGAGACCTTTTGTGTATTATAGTGGTATTTAAAAGAGTTAGGTTGATGTTTTTGGGAGGTCTTGACATTTGGAAGAGTTAGTTTTTATTGGCATATCACTGCATTCGGGCTATGCCGCCTCGGATAAATTCTGTTTTCGCGTGCTTTTATGATGCACCAGTGCGGCATAGTTGTAACGCACCGGTGCTTTACAGTAATATGACACAGGAGGAACGATCTCTGGTGAGCCAATGTTCAATGCGGCTTTTAGCCGTAATTTTTTTTTTAATTTAACCCTGTTCCGGTGTGCGGGGTTTATGGGTTCCCGAGTGCATTGTCATCATTCCGCCCCGGGCGGTTTCTCTTTTCACAGAATTTTTATGAGGCACAAGTGCTCACAATTTTTCATGCACACGTGCGATTCCTTAATATAAGGCACCGTAAGGTGTGTACGGAGCGCATGGTTTCACGTGTGCAAATGTTTTGTGCAGTCTTTTGGCTGTAATATTTTTTGATTTAACCCTCTGCGGGGTTTATGGGCACCCATGTGCGTTTTCTTTATTCCACACCGGGGGGTTTCTCTTTTTGCGCATGTTTTTTGAAGCACCGGTGCGGAAAAGCTGTAAGGCACCGGTGCTGTACAGTAATATGACGCACTTGGTGGGTGTGTTAGGAGCGCATGGTGTCCGATGTGCCTATGTTTTGTATGGTTTTTTGGCTGTATTTATTTATTTATTTAACCGTGTGCCAATGCACGGGGATTTCAAGGCGACCCGATGTGTTGACGACCCAGTGCGTTTAAGGGCGACCCGGGCGGTTTCATTTTTTGCATGGTTTTTATGACGCATCGGTGTGGAAGTTATGTAAAGTACCAGTGCGCGATAGAAATACAATGAACCAGGCGGGTGTTTACAAAGCGCACGGTGTCTTATGTGCCAATGTTTTAACCGCACTCGTGCTTTCTCGTGTTGAATGCACGATGCGTTTTACGGTGATAAGAGCACCGGACAAAATACATCCGTAAAAACCTCTTCCCACCAACCTCCTTTAGGAATGTCTGCTAGAAACAGATGTGTAGGGTATTTTTATAAGAGGTTCCTTAAAAACATCGACTAGAGGGTCTTTTCCTTGTAGTGAATCTAGGTGATTATAACACATGCCACATACATTTCAGGTGTTATTGCATGTCAAGATGTAAATTGTGTCGCTTAGTTTTTTTACGATGACAGTTGGATGTGATGAACATTTCCTTGGTAACTTGTTAAGTGGGATGAGTTGAGATTGGACATGAGTAACCTAAGATTAGTTACACATAGTTATTAATTGAACACGACATATGTTGAATTTCCATGACACATGAGAATCTGGGTTTGGTCTTAGAATATTTGATGCAAACACACTCAAGTTCCACAACACATCTAATTTGCACAACAAAATCTGCACACATGGGAATCAAGTAGTGCACATGACAATTTTTAAAATTTTCAAACCATTCTTCATTAAATTACAAATTATAATACAATAGGTTAGAAATCTAGTACTCGGGAGCATCGCACTTTACAATCACACTGATACAAGGAATAAAACTAGGCCGTGGTGTTATTCCTTTGAAAGAAAATATACGTGGAACAAGACAACACTTGGCCCAATTTTTTAGGGCGGCCACACATATCCCTTTCTATGCACATGTCCTAAACACATCTGTTAGGTCCTCTTGCCTTCTATTATGCAAGTACTCAATCTGCCTCTATAAATGAACTCAATTTAAAAAAAAAATCCCCTCTATCTCTCTCTTTTTTCCTTCAAGGTCTACAACATTTAGGTTTTTCGATCAATTGTTCACAACTCCATTTGTAAACAACTCTTTGGTCTGCCCAATTTTTCTATACTCCTACTCTAATATGACAAGCCTAGGGCTATGGAGGTTTCCCTTCTTCTCACTAACTCAATCCTCTATAATATAGTGATCTACGGCTAGTTGGATAGTCCACTTGACTACTACTTTAGTCCTTCAAGGTATGTATGTCCTTAGGCCCAATACACCTACCCTTCTACTAGTCTTGTTTTCCTTCAAATGTACATGACGTAGGGATCTTATTTGGAAGTCATCTAAAAGCCCTCCAACTATAGTTGGACTACCATCAATTTTCCCAACCAAAATCACTATTCTTGTGTACCAGTTTCTTTGTTGTCCAATATTATATGAAAAAATATGAACTAATCCTCTTATCATCCTTGTGTAAATTTGTAGATGAGTGAACTAGGGTCATAAATCATCCACTAACAGTCCATTGAATAACTCTTTATAGGATGCTTTAGATCTATGTCAATAACTTTATGCTCACTCCACCAAAATAAACTCCTCTTCATGCCTATCCATTCCACATATGCCACATTTCTTCTTCTCAATATTCTACTCATGTTCAACCTTCCTTTGGATTTTCTATCTCTACATATGGTTCTACAAACAATATTCCAAATATGTGGTATATATTTGAGAGATAAACCTCTCTCGAAGGGTAACAACACCTCTTCTTGTATGCATATCTTTTGCAATCTTAAGGGCATACCTTATGAACTGAACATGCTAGGAAGCCTCCCTAACTAGGGAATTATCCTTTTATTATAATTCTTTTAGAACAAATCCTATCCACTGAGAGCAAAAAAAAACAACCCTTTCCTCCATAAGAGACTCAACCTAGCTCATATGGATCCATAGATTCTAAGCGTTTCGTTAACAAAATCTTTACCTAAACTTTACATATCTACAACCCTCAAACTATGGTTACCTTAGTCAATATTACACATGTGGCTACTTTTTTTCTTGCCCTGAATTCTCATGCAGGCCCTCCCCCATTTGTGTTAGTATTATCATAAAACTGGCAACCTACTAACCACAATAAGATAGGGTCTCAACCCTCTCTACTATTTTAAAATATGATGTGGCCTTATCACAAAAACATGATTTAAACCACATGTCCAAATTCTTATAAGCCACCTCTCTCGAGCTCAATCTTCCATAAGAGAACCAACAATATGTCATCCTTCTTCCTATCTCAAATCTATTAAAGTATGTGGCATTCATGTGAACCCTCACATGATGATCTTGCTCTTGGTGGATGAACATGGCCTCCCTTTATCAACCATTCCCAACCATGTAATCCAACCTACTTTAAGACTACATTTCTCCTAGCCTCCTTGATCAAATGAGATCCTCCTCAGTTGATGTTCTTGCCTTCATACTAAGGCCTCCTATAACTTACATTCTGTATCTAATTAGATGTTAGGAAATACAAATTTTTCCTTTTTATTTTCTTTTATATTTTAAACTCCATCTTGGGTCAAAAATCCCTTCATTTGGGTTCTTTGGTGAGAAATCCTTTTGTGACCAAAATCACACAAGCCCATCTCACTGGGCTTGTGGAGTACCTCCCAAGCTACACAATTAAACAACATAGTCTAGTTGTTGTAATTTTATCTTGGTAAAGCTCTTGTATTCAAGACAGGAAATGGTTCAGTTACCAAGTTGCAAATTAAGAAAGGGTAGTTCCAAGGGCATGATAGATAGGGAGGGTTATGGCCTGCCAAGGAATGAAAAGGCATGCTAAAACATGCTAGACAATGTCAATGCACACTAAGTGTTAAGGATTTTAGAGGCATCAAAAAGTAGAACTAGGTCAAAATTCATGGAAATGAACAAATAAGAGTGTGTGTTAGGGAGTGTCATTGAATTCAAGTGTGCCATGGATGAAGTCCCTTAGAAGAAGTTGATAATATGATTTGTAGGAGGAAATCATACGATTGCGATAAGGGGCTTGAAAAAATAGTTTTAGACAAAGGTATACTTTTTGATGGGCATAACACTATTTTTCCTTTATATATTATTTTTATATGACATGTGGCACACTTTGGCTAAATGCTAATGTTTTAAACTATTTTAGATAATTACATATTTTACATTGTTGCCTATAAGTTTTGGGGCACATGCCTTGTGCCAACTTATATCTTCCATGTCTTGTGTATCTTGTGGTTCTTGTAAACTCTGAGATAATGCTATAACGTTTAAATGAACTAGACATACATGTGAAATATTGTTATTGGACACTGTAAAGATTGAAAGTCTTTGGGCTTCTGCTTGTGGGGTGGTGGTACTCGTATTCTGCAACCATCTTATGGGGTTGGTGGTACTCATATTCTGCGATCCTCTTACTATGGTGATCTTGGGAGGGTATTCTGGGTGTTGGAGTATTGTATGGGCTGGTTGATCTCAAGTTAGGCTTTGGTAGAGAACTTCTCCCTTTTTTTTTGTAGACATGTCAAAGAAAAGGGGGTGAGAGTGCAAGGGATTGGGCATCTTTCCCAAACCATTGCTAGTGGAGTTAGAGAATCTTCTTAGAGCTAGTGGTGTTTAGACAATGTAGACATAGAAGAGGTGATAAAAAAGAACCATGGTCCTTCTTTAGTCGTGTGGTGTCGGCTCTCTCCATGGAATGGATGACTACTTAATTGCAAAGAATATAGGTCAACATGAATATCCTCGAGGATCACATGTATGAGGACCATAACGAAATGGTGGCATATTCAAATGACATCCAGTTTTCTCAATTTGAAATTTTGGAATAACATCTCCTAACTCGGCAAAGATTGCAAGTGATAGAGACTTGGTTGGAACACATGGACTTCCATATGCATGAAAAGCAAGAAAAACATGTGGCACATTGGCAACCTTGAAATATCTTTCATTGGTTGTCTACTTATTTTTTCATTTTTTTTGGTTAATATGGCTTAGGTCCCTCCATAAACATGTAAATTGTTAAATCTAATGCTATACTATATAATTGAGCTCTCCTTTCCAACAAATTTCATAGGTAAAATGATAAATTTAAAGTATCTATGTACCTGGTTTGTATTTAGTAATATAAATTAAATGTTTTGATTAAAAAAAAAAATCTCAAAACAATAAACTCAAAATTGCTTAGTCAACATTAAAACTTGTAGTAAAAATCATTAGTCTAGAAATGATTTTTAATATATATATGATTTTTAATTTAACCTCGTTGTCAAGTTCAACAAGCTTATTGATTACTAATTAATTTATAACAATTAATAGATTTAAATGTGAAAATAATTAAATGTAATAAAGCCAAACGAAAGTACATCAACTAATTCATATAAGAATATGAAAACATATTAACTTAGTCAAGAGAAAAATGTAACGTAATCTATATATATAAATAAAGAATTGTTTTTTCAATACAACTAAAATACTAAAAATCAAAGTATGATAATATTCTAAAGTTAAATATAATTATTATATATAAAAAAAACAAAAACAAAGACTAGCTAATTAGATATGTATATTTTATAAAAACTTGGGATATATATATATATATATATATATATATATATATAGATGAACAAGAACATTAATCAAAAAAACGAATAAATAAATAATAGGATGATGGAAAAACACTCGAAAATGAAGATAATTAAGAGGAAAGGGAAGGGATCCAATAACTACAAATCCTCTAGCAATTATCTCTATTCTCATTATTAGGCCTTCTCTCAATTTTTATGGCCTCTCTGAACATCCCGTTATGTAATGATTGATTCTAGCAATGACCCGGGCCTCTTTAAAATAGATGTGGTGTTTCATCCTCTTTGCATGCTCTGCCAATTATGAGGGGTGAATCCTATAATGTTTGATGTCTATCTCATGCACATAAATACTCTAATTTAGCAGCGACTAGTTTCTCCAATGTACTAGGTTCCACATGAACTTGTGATTACATAAACAACTTACGTATTTTTAAGGTACATGTTCTTTCACTAATCTAAGTGAGATTCAAATGTTTTTTAGGGGCCTAATGGTGGAAGAAACCTTTTACTTAAGAATCCAATGAATCTTTTCCATGGTCCCTTGGATGAAGGGAACATGTACCTTTGAAATCACATCGCGAGGTTCCTTCTTTAACATTGGACCTTTACCAGATTGTAACAACCCAATGTGTGTCTCATCATTAGTGAGTCTTTAGTGGCTTCTCATGAAATTCCGTTCAATTTTTAGGTTGATGTCTTGATGTTTCGGGGAGGTGTTTTGTGAATTGTAGTGGCATTTGGAAGAAGTTTGTTTGGAATTTGAACAATTCCAATCTTGGTGTTATTTTTCTCATGTAGAGTTAGAGAGTCTATAGATGGAGAGCCTCAGGGCTTCTGCTTGTGGGGTGGTGGTACTTTTATTTTACAACCCTCTTACAATGGAGTATTGCATGGGTTGGTTGGTCTCAAGTTAGGTTTTGGTAGATAAATTTTCCTTTTTTTGTAGACATGTCAGAATACAACGGGTGATAGTGCATAGGGGGTGGCATCTTGCCCAAACCATTGCTAGTGGAGTTAGAGAATCTTCTTAGAGCTAGGAGCACTTTGACAATATAGATATAGAAGAGGAGATAACACATAACCGTGCTCCTTCTTTAGTTGTGTGGTGTTGGTTTTCTCCATGGAATGAATAACTGAGTAATTGCAAGGAATCCACGTCAACTTAGATATCCTCAAGGATCACAGGTATGAGAATCACAATGAAATTGTGGCATATTCAAATTACATCCAATTTTCTCAATTTGAAATTATGGAATGACTTTGTCGAACTGAGCAAAGACTGCAAGTGATAGAGGGTTGGTTGGAACACATGGAATTGCATATGCATGAGTATAAAGACAAAAAAATTGTACATTGGCCAGCTTGAAATATCGTTGATTGGTTGTTTGCTTATTTTGTCATTTTGTTGGTTAATATGGCTTAGGTCCCTCCATAAATAAGATGTAAATTTTTAAATCTAATTCTATGTTAAATTTGGTGCTATATATTTTAGCTCTCCTTCCCAACCGTAACAGACTCATATTTGTCAGACGTTTGATGCCCAAAAAAAGTCATTTAGGGCCTCAAAATGGCTATAAAAGTTTAGGACCTAAAAAACTGCTAAAAATAGTAAATTGTGTTATAATTAAGGAAATTGAAAAACTAAAAGAAAGAATGGTGGTATCCTAAGTGGAATAGGTAGGTCACCACAAATATCCACCTAGATCATTCCTGCCCCCTTAGGAAGCAATGGTCACCATTGCATTGAGTTCCTCCATGAGGTGAGGAAAGTTTTGTTGAACTTGGTCTCTAGTGAATTAGTTGCCTTGGTGTAGGAGATGACTAGCTTTGAGAACCCAATACAGTTTGATGTATTGTTGGTGAGTGTTCTTGATTTGCATGTTGATGATACAATCTATGGTGGCCTATTCCATACATTCAGGGTTTAACTCTGTTGGTGTGAGTTTTTTCGCAATTCCATAGGTGTCCAGTAGAGGTGGGAAATAGGGCTGAAGGCGGTCCACATTGAATACTAGGTGCACACCAAGGAATGTTGGAATAATAAGCTCGAAAGAATTTTTCCCTACAGCCTTGGTGATGGTCTATGGCCGATATCGGAGTGGGCGAAGCTTGCAGTGGGGTCTAGTGAGGCACTCCTTCTGCAAATGTAGCAACACTTTTTCGCCCACCTTGAAGTGGTGTGGCACCCAATTTTCATCATGTTCTTGCTTGTACTGAGCATTGGCCCTATCCAATATGTCCTGAACCTACTGGCGGATGTGCTAAATGTGCTAAATGTGCTCAATGAAGTTGTTCGCTTTCTCAGCTTCAGACTGGACATGAGCCTAATTGGCATGTGTAGCCACAAATAGCATGGCTACGTCAACGGGACATAGTGGCTAGAACCCTAGGCCCACCTGAAAGGGGTTCTGGTCAGTTGAGATGTGGAGAGCACGACTCTAAATATTTTGTACATATGGAAGGATTTCATCCTATGTGTGTGGATGCTTTTAAATGTACATGGGTAGAATGTGTACAATCATCATGTTGACGACCTCTTTCTGGCCATCAGTTTGTGGATGGAAAGCTGTGGACTTAGTGAGCTTGGTGTCCAGGATTTACCATAGGGTAGACCAAAATGTGTTGAGGAACCTGTTGTCCTGATCTGAGATCATAGACTCTAGGATCCCAAAATGAACCCACACTCATTTAAAGAAGAGTTTAGGAGTGGCTTCTACTGTGATATTCTTCTTACAAACCGACATAATGGAAATCTTCAAGAATCCATCGACGACAACGAAAACATAGTCGTCTACTGATACCCCACTTTTGAAATGAAAAAGTGCACTGACACACCTAGAAAACACAGAGATAAATTCGACAATATTCTTCATTGCCCCTAAAACCTTGATATTTTGGAGCATGTGGTGATTTTGAAAGTCCCCCAATGAAATTATTTTGTTTCATTTTATGTTTCATTTCATTAGGGACATGGAACATGAGGGGTTTTAAAATTTATTAATTATGAATTTAGGTTATTTTGATTTATAATGTATTAAAAAAAAATTATTTAGATTATTGAGTCCACTTTTTTGGAACCACCCAATGTGTGTCTCATAGTTTTCTCATGAAGTTCCATTCAAGTGTTAGGTTGATGTCTCAGGGAGGTCCTTCATGCATTATAGTGGCATTTGAAAGAATTTTGTCTGGAATGTGTGACCAATTCCAATCTTGGTGTTACTTTTCTGGTGTATTTTTGGAGAGTCTAGAGATGGAGAGTTTCCAGGATTCCGCTTGTGGGGTGGTGGTACTCGTATTATGCAACAATATTATTATGGTGATCTTGGGAGTAATTTGGGGTGTTTGAGTATTGTGTGGGTTGGCTGGTCTTGAGTCATGCTTTGGTAGAGAACTTCTCCATTTTTGTAGACATGTCAAAGCAGAGGGGGTGACAGTGCAAAGGGGGTGGACATCTTGCCCAAACAATTGTTAGTGGAGTTAGAGAATATTATTAGAGTGAATAGCACTTAGAAAATACAAACATAGAAGAGAAGATAATAGATAACCATGCTCTTTCTTTGGTCAACTTAGATATTGTCCATGATCACAGGTATGAGTACCACAATGAAATGGTTGCATATTCGAATGAAATCCAATTTTCTCAATTTGAAATTTTGGAATAACTTCGTCGAAATAAGAAAAGAATGCAAGTGATAGAGGCTTGGTTGGAACACGTGGACTTCCATATGCATGAGAAGCAAGACAAACATGTTGCACATCTGCCACCTTGAAATATCATTGATTTGTTGTTTTCTTATTTTGTTATTTTTTATGTTAATATGGCTTCCGCCCCTCCATAAATAAGATGTATAATGTTCAAACTCATGTTTTGTTAAATTTGGTGTTATATACTTGAACTCTCCTTCCCAACAAATTTAGTCGGAATGAGGTAAGACAAGAAGTAAAAACTATATATGTACTTCTTTTCAATTTAGTAATATAAATTGAATGTTTTGATTAAAAAAAAATCACAACAATAAACTAAAATGACTTAGTCAAAAATAAAAACTTATGGAAAAAATCATTATTCTAGAAATGGTACTCTTTATATATAATAATAAAAAATAATAATAATAATAATTATTATTATTATTATTATTATTATTATTATTATTAATTTATGATCTTTCTAAACTTCAACAAACTTATTGATTACTAATTAATTTATAACAATTGGTAACAAGTCCACTTACTGAATTTTTTTTTTTCTACTTATAAAAATGTTAGGTCCCTATATCACTAGTGTAGCCCCTTATTATTGTTAGTGTAAACCCCTTATTGTTATTATTGTACCCTTGTAACCCTCATTTTGTTATTATTGTGCCTTTAAATTATTATTGTTAGGTCGGCTAGGATTACATTGTGGCCCACTAGGATTACATTATGGCCCCATGGACTCCTATATATAGAAAGGAGGTTTTGTAAATTGTATCATCCAAGAATTGTTCATTTATGTAATGTATTGGAGGTTTCCCCCTCGAAGTGGCTTATTTCTAAAGCGTTGATATCTCTTTTCTTCTATTTTTGGAGCTGGTTACACAACATTTGGTATCAGAGCTTTGGATTCTAGGGTTTCGCTGCTCCAAACAGGTCATCGTGGAATTTTTGCTATAACTTTTTTTCTACGAAGTTTCAGAAGCTGAAATTTTAAGGGTGCGAAGAAAAACTCTTGAGGAAGCCTGTGTAAAAATTTCAGATTTTGGTTCGCAATAATTTCGGAGATAGCATCTGTGGAAGTCAGGTATCGTTTCAAGCTCCTAAACAGGTCATCGTGGCATTTGCGCTATAAATTTTTTTCTACGAAGGTTCAAAATCTGAAATTCATATGGTGCGAAGCAGAAATCCTGAGGAAATTCATCAAAAACTTTCAAAGCTTGGTTCGCAATATTTTTAGAGATATGATCTGTGGAAGGTAGTGCTTTTCCAGGCTCCTGAATTTCATCTTAAAGAGGTGATCGTGGGAAAAGTTCAATAACTCTCTCTGGAAGATTGGTTAGTGCCGTTAAATGTAGTCATATTTTTAGCCTTTAGTTTCTTTGCTATCAATTTTAGAGCCGAATGATGAAACAATGACATGTGGCAAGTCGTACAAGTTTGCTCTACTGAACCAGTCCATAATTAGGTCATTGTGGGAGATTGGACTGCTGTTTGTCTTGGATAAAATCAGGTCAGACCTGTGGCATTTGAGAAAGAAGCTTCAGAGAGGAGAATGCAGGGCTGAATTTCAGATATCGAAGATTTTCAATTACAGAGATAATTCAATTTCAATATCGATCTCCTAAAAGCTAGTAAAAGGTGTGTATTTTTTTCCGAATTGCATAAGTCTTGTTTGAAGAATCAAGTTGAATTGATTCCAAGGGAATATTGTAGAATAGATATCAGTATTGTATTCTAAAATAGCCCCTAAAAATAATTTAACACCCATTAAGCCTTTAGAAGGCTCTACTATGATTCATGAAGACGAAGAATGGCAACATGACATATCAAAATTACAAGAGAAAGTGCAACAAATTTCGCTCTCGCAAAGAGCAACAAAAAATGACATGGAAGTTTTGAAGAAAGGTGTGGAAACTAAGAAGGATGGTTTGAAGAAAGGCGTGGAATCTAAGATGGTTGGTTTGGAAGCTAGATGGATGGCATGGAAGTGGGCATGAAGCTAAGATGGCTGGCATGAAGCTAAGATTGATGACATGGAAAGCTAAGATCGATGAGAAAATGGAAAACATGAAGAATTTTTCTAAACGAGACATGGAAGGTTTGACAAAGTTTATAAAGAATGGTTTCCTAATGGTGAAAAGATAGTAGAAGAACCTCATGATGAGAACAAAATAAATGTTAATTGTGATTTCATAAACTCTAATGTTGGCGGGAAGAACCACCATATTCCAAAGATGGATATGAGGAAGTTTGATGGAAAGGATCCTGTAACATGGATACTACAGATGGAGCAATATTTTGATCTCCACAACGTGCAAAACACACAAAAGGTACTCATTGCAACTTTACATTTAGAACAAAATACATTTGTATGGTATCAATGGCTTTGCTCCCGTAAAAAAATTGTCACTTGGTCAATTTTTACGGAGGAAATGATAGCACATTATGAGGATACAAAGAGCAACACCTTCTTTACCCAATCGATAAATCTCAAACAAAAGGGTTTAGTGGGGCAGCACATTGAGGACTTCCAAAAATTGAATATAAGGGTAACTGATCTTACAGAGGAACACAGGATTGATCTCTTCCTAGGCACTTTAAAGGATAACATCCAACATGAAGTTCGCGTTTTGGAACCCGATTCATTGGAGAAGGCATTCAAGTTGGCAAGAAAAGTTGAATGTAAAATTATGGCGACAAGGAAGCCTACCACTCAATTCTATAAAGAAGGAAGTGTTGCTACGCCTAGATTTTCACAACCTACAAGGTTGACACCACAACAATTGGAAGAAAAAAGAGCAAAAGGGCTTTGCTATAGTTGTGATAGCAAATACACTAAAAGTCATAAGTGTGCTGAGAAGAAATTATTTTACATAGATTGTGAAGAGGAAGAAGAAAATGAACAAGAAGAGGATATACACCAGGAACCAACCCTAGAAGAGGAAGAAATGAATCCGACCATATCGTGTAATGCACTGGAAAGAATTACCACTCCTCAAACTCTCAAGATAGAAGGACAAATCAAGAAGAAAAAGGTAATAGTGTTGATTGATTCAGGTAGCACCCATAATTTTATTCATTGTAAGGTAGCCAAGGAATTAAATTGTTTCCTACACCCAGCACCAGAATGTCAAGTGATGGTTGCAAATGGAGGAACTATAAATTGCTCTGGAAAATGCCATAATATCAAGCTAACCATGGGGGAATATGTATTGACCAGTCCAATGCTTTCCATTCCTATGGGAGGTGCTGATGTTGTACTAGGAGTACAATGGTTACAATCTTTGGGGACGGTAGCTTTTAATTTTCAAGAACTTTTCTTGAATTTTTTTTCAGAAGGAAAGGAAGTTGAATTACGAGGTATTGCAGGGAAGCCAGGAAGGATAATAAGTTCCAATGTCATGACAAAGCTTCTAAAGAAAGAACAATGAGGCATAATTGCACAACTATGCTCACTAGAAGTTCCAACATCAAAATCATCTATTTCTGCAGATCTCCAACAAGTCTTGGACAATCATTCCAAGGTGTTTGAAACTCCCAACGGACTCCCACCTATTCGTGATCATGATCACGCTATTCATTTGATTCCAGGAAGTGTTCCTCCAAACATCAGGCCTTATAGATATCCTTACTTCCAAAAAAGTGAAATTGAACGTATGATTGCAGAAATGTTAGAGGCAGGTATAATTCAACCCAGTCAAAGTTCTTTCTCTGCTCCTGTAGTATTGGTACACAAGAAGGATGGATCATGGCGAATGTGTCCGGATTATAGGGAGCTCAATAAGCTCACCATTAAAGACAAATTTCCCATTCCCGTGATTGATGAATTATTGGATGAATTACATGGAGCAATTTATTTTACCAAGTTGGATCTTTGCTCAGGATATCATCAAATTAGAATGAAGACTGAAGATATTCCAAAAACAACATTTCGAACTCATGAGGGTCATTATGAATTTTTGGTCATGCCTTTTGGCCCTACCAATGCACCTTCTACATTTCAAGGGTTGATGAATTCCATTTTCAAACCCTTCCTTAGAAAATTTGTGCTAGTATTTTTTGATGATATACTATTCTACAACAGGTCTTGGAAGGATCATGTTGAACATGTTGACAGGGTGCTCAAACTATTGCAGGAGAAACAATTATATGCAAAAACATCCAAATGTTTCTTTGGAGTACAAGAGGTGGAATATCTCGGTCATATTGTATCTCACGAGGGTGTTAAAGTAGACCCTAACAAAATTAAAGCCATTAAGGAATGGAAAGTTCCCACAACCATAAAGCAGTTGCGAGGATTTCTCGGGTTAACAGGGTATTATCGCAAGTTTGTTAAGAATTATGGGAGAATACCAGCACCTCTAACAACATTATTGAAGAAATATGCATTTTCATGGACTCCTGAAGCAACTAAGGCCTTTGAACGTCTTAAAGAGGCAATGTGCCTAGCACCGGTCTTAGCTACGCCAGACTTCACAAAAACCTTTATTGTGGAATGTGATGCCTCAGAAAATGGAATTGGTGCAGTTTTAATGTAGGAAGGAAGACCCATTGCTTTTGAAAGTCGTCCAATCAAAGGAAAGTATTTACAGAAACCTATTTATGAGAAGGAAATGTTAGCAATACTATATGCACTAAAGAAATGGCGAACTTACCTAATGGGAAGACACTTCAAGGTAAAAACTGATCATGATAGTCTTAAACACTTTTTGGAACAAAGACTATCGTCAGAAGAACAGCAAAAATGGGTCACAAAGATGTTGGGTTACGACTTTGAAATAATCTACAAAAAAGGAAAGCTGAATGTTGTTGCAGATGTACTCTCAAGAAAGAATGAAGAGGTGGAAGCATTGCTTTGTGCCATTTCTATTATCCAACCAGATTGGATAACTGAAGCAAGAGATGAATGGAAGAAGGACAAAGATGTATGGATACTCATTCAAAAGTTGGAGCAAGATCCTAGTACATCTGATACATTTAGTTGGAAAAATGATTCCTTATGGTACAAAGATCGCTTATATCTTTGTAAGAATTCCCAACTAAACAAAAGATTCTTCTGGAATTGCACACTTCTCCTTTAGGAGGACACTCAGGATTTTTAAAAACTTACCACAGGGTGAAGAAAGATTTTTTTTGGGATGGCCTTAAATCTGATATTCAAAATTTTGTGGCGGAATGTTTGGTTTGCCAGCAGAACAAAGTGGAAACAATTAAGACCCCGGGACTTCTACAACCTTTATCCATTCCAAGTCAACGTTGGGAGGAGATTTCAATGGATTTTATCACAGGTTTACCTAAGTCCCAAGGAAAGAGTGTCATCATGGTGGTAGTTGATAGACTTACCAAGTATGCACACTTTTGTGCATTATCTCATCCATTTAAAGCAAGTACAATTGTTACTACATTTATGGACACAATTCAAAAGCTACATGGAAACCCAAGGGTTATTGTGAGCGATAGAGATCCCATTTTTACTGGAAATTTTTGGACGGAGTTATTTTCTTGTTTGGGTACTCAATTAGCTCATAGCTCATCTTATCATCCTCAATCTGATGGTCAAACCGAGATAGTAAATAAATTTTTGGAAGGATATCTTCGTTGTTTTGTATCTGATAAACAAACACAATGGGTCAAGTGGTTACCTCTTGCTGAATGGTGGTATAACACTTCCTTCCATACTACAGCAAAAATGACCCCATTTATGGCACTTTATGGATATCATCCAACATCCATCACATCATCTTTAAGGGAAAATTCGAAGGTTCAAGCAGTGGAAGATCACATCGAGCATCAGCAAGAAGTTCTCCAACTCTTAAAGGATAACCTGAATTTGGCACAAAACCGAATGAAACAACAGGCAGATCAACATCACAGCGAGAGAAGTTTTGATGTAGGAGATTGGGTATTTTTACCGCTACAACCATACAAACAAATGTCCCTCAAGCAAGCTAAGAAGGATAATAAATTATCACCAAAGTACTATGGTCCTTACAAGGTGTTGCAAAAGATTGGTACTATGGCACACAAATTGGAGCTTCCTGCTTCTTCGCGAGTACATCCAGTTTTCCATGTTTCATGCTTAAAGAAGGTTATAGGTGAAAATCTTCCAGTTCAAACAGTATTGCCAGAACTTGATGGGGAAGGAAAAATCATATTGGAACCTGAAGCAGTCATGGAAAAAAGAACTCGACAACTACGGAATCGATCAATTTCAGAGTATCTCATCAAGTGGAAGAACTTACCCAATGAAGATTCTACATGGGAGGATGAGAATTTTATACAGAAGCACCCGGAGCTACTCAAGTGTTGAGGACAACACTTTTTTTGAAGGAGAGGGGCATGTTAGGCCCCTATATCACTAGTATAGCCCCTTATTATTGTTAGTGTAAACCCCTTATTGTTATTATTGTACCCTTGTAACCCCCATTTTGTTATTATTGTGCCCTTAAATTATTATTGTTAGGTCGGCTAGGATTACATTGTGGCCCACCAGGATTACATTATGGCCCCATGGACTCCTATATATAGAAAGGAGGTTTTGTGAATTGTATCATCCAAGAATTGTTCATTCATGTAATGTATTGGAGGTTGCCCCCTCGAAGTGGCTTATTTCTAAGGCGTGAATATCTCTTTTCTTCTCTTTTTGGAGCTGGTTACACAACAAAAAATCAATGCTGGCGTAGTGCTATCCTACTACACACTTTCAAGAAATTAACTACCTTTCCGAGTTTAATTAAGGTTACTCCCTTAGTTATCAAGAAATATTATTGTATACTTTTTCTAAATATCACCTTCACATATTACCGCTTATCTTATTTTTTTCATTCACCATACAGTGGTTATTATGTTAAGGATATTGTTCTAAACCCATGTCAGTCATTTCCCTTCTCACTTTACTGATTCTTAATTTTTTTGATGATACTAATCTGTATCATTAATTCTACCTAAGAATTTAATTCTATTAAGAGAAATCATCCTCCCTTCATTCCCATATTTTTGACAAACAAAATTGTGTGAGTTAGTTCTAATCCCACTATATTAACTAAGGATATAACTCTCTTATCCTTACTAAAATGTCAAAATGATGCCCATATTTATTTTACCTAAAGCTTAGCACTCTTAACCACATATATATTTAAACTTCAAAATATTATTTGCATTATTTTCTTTCTCTACAAATATACAAAACAACTTGGATTCAAATGACATAAATATATATTGATTATATACCCTATATTATAATTTTTGATTCTACCCACTTAATATACTTATCTTACAACTTTGAGCACTATACATAATATGCACATTATGGAACCTTTTCCCTTCTACGTATGAATTTTTCCCTCGACACCTAATAGCACGTAGGCCTCTCTTGGGACTCACATCTCCATTAATGTTATGTTTTACGAGGTAGACATAAAATTTGGAAAGTTATCTTTACATTCCTCGAGATGTAATTGATTTTCTTGCTTTAACGTTTAGGGAAATTTGTGACCCGAATTGATTTGATGTTGTGTTTGTAAGTTGATATTTTTCGTATCCTATTACCATGGTTTGAGGATTTTCTACTCTGATTTTACATTTTTAAAGTACTTTGTGGGATCTGTGATCACATGGCTCTCCATCCTCTTGTCAGATAATATTATTACAACTGAAACCCTAAGGTTATCGTTGTATTCTTTTCTATTTGCAATTAATTTGGTATATGCCTCAGCGCCTTTGTTTCGGTCAATTGGGGTTTCAATATAGTCTTTGCAGTGAGAGTTCTCTATAGTTATTCGAACGCTCGCCTAGAAAGCTTTGTGATGGCTCAAATACCCTCTCGTTCCTTCTATGCATTATTGGATAATTTACTCATTCCATTTCAGCATGACAGGGACTATGAGGTATCGCTGTTCAATTTTGTAGTGTTGTTTTTGTTTTAAATATGAATTTATTATACCTTTCTCATTGTTTAACAATTTCAGTTTTTAAATTTTGCACGACTCCTCCTATCACAAGAACAAGGTTACCTTACATCTTTAGCCGCCGGTTGTTAGCCACTCTGCATGGTAAGTAATTGGCCGATGCCCATAAAATTGTTTTTCCCTAAATCGTTCCTCTATTTTACCTGGAATAAAACAATTATGTTTTTATAAATTCGTAGGCTACCTGAGCCTTCCCTCTCTGCTTATGTATATTCCTAGAGTTTAGTTCAATTAATTTCTCACACAACCATCCACATAGGTCTTAATTTATGAAATCTACGAAGGGTATTTAGAATTCGTGATAAATTCACTTCTGCAACAAATTTTCTACCTTATTTATCTACGTCAGTTTCAGTTTAACCCTCAAGTATTTGCAATGATGCTATTTTTCATAGTTTGACCAATAATTTGTTGGAATTGTTTTCCTTTGTAAGTGGACTATACAACTTCCATTTAAAATATGGTATTGTTGTATTTTAGCTGTACATACAATTTCGATTCCCAAAACCGAAATTAGGGTTATTGTAATATAATTATTAACCCCTGAATTCTTTTCATTTATTTTATACTCTATTTTTCACCTGCTGACTTTCTTCCAATCCGACATCTACTTTCTCTATGTTTTTTGTTTGGATGGGAACTCACACCCTTTTTCTAATAACTAAACTATTATTCATTTGTATGATCCGACATCTTCTTTCTCTATGTTGTTGGTTTGGATGGGAACTCACACCCTTTTTCTAATAACTAAACTATTATTCATTTGTATGAGTAATGAATAGTTTCGAGCATTACCCTTCTCCTGTTACAATAGTTTCCAAAAGGGTTTTTACCCTCTAATTTATCTTCGTGATATTTTTATGACATTTATATTCTTTCAATTTCTTCTTTCTTTTAGCTTTATTTTTTCTTTTGCAATTCCTCTATTTTTTTTAGCAATTTCTAAATTCTTAATTTAATTTCGAAAAATCCCTTTTTAGTCTCACATATAACTATATAAAATTTATTACTTTAATACTGTTATAGAGTATTATGGTTTGTCTTTGTATATTTAGTCCAATGTTCATCTTTGGATACCTCATGCAATCAAGTATGTAATGTCCCTAATTTTCTTCTTTTAATTTAGGCAATGAGAGGATACAAGGGTCAAGTGGAACCAAGGGAAAACATTTATTATGGATATATTTTATTAATTTAAATTAATAAAATGAAAAAAAAAAAATTGGTGTAAAGACTAGATAATGATTAGAGATGAAGAATCCAAATCCATGAGGATGGTTGAGGTTCATAAGGCTTTCCTAGTTCTCCAAAAATCCTTGGAGAAAATAAATTAAATATGGAATTTTAGATTGGAGATAAAAATATAAAAATATACCTAGTAAAGAGGAAAGTTACTGGGAAGAGGTGGAATAAAACTAGAAAGAGGAAAAGATAGTTTTAAAGAACTTTTGTGGAAGAAACAAAAATAAAGCCTAGGAAAAAAGGAAAACAACATCTTGATTAACTAGATGCATTTAAGGAAACAAGCTGATGGGAAAGTAGGCTTAAATAAAAAAATTATAAGTAGACAAGATGTTGTCTATTGTTGGAAGATTTGATCTTTGCTTGGGGGGATATGTGGAGAACGAGCTCAAATGTTGGGTGGAACTATTCTACCTTAAGTGGTATGCATCGCTTAATTCATTTTACCTTAGGATTTTAATATTATTATTCTTATTATGGTGAAGTAAACTTGTATAAATGGACTTAGAATGTCTAAACCTTGATGAAGGTTTAAATCTGAGGTTAGGTGTCTCTCAGAAATTATTATAGAATAATATTATTGTCTTATAATTATTTTGAAAATCAGTAAATTCAATAAATAAACTAATAAAGAATGGAAATAAATATGCATGACAAATAATGTGGAATTAGTATAGTCAAGAAAATATTATGCTCTAATATAACAGAACAAATAAATACAAGAACTGAGACATAATAAACAGTGATAATAATATCTTTCAAGGAGGAATTCAAAAATTATTATTATAACTGAAATAAAATCTTTAAGAAAAGTATTGTATAGGAGTCACAAACATAGCTTAGTTAAAAGAGGAAAGAGTCTATTCAAAATATTACAGAGCCTTCTCAAGAAAACAAGGAGATAAATCCATATAGGTATACAGTTCAACTAAATTTGAGTATAACTAAATCATACAAATGGGGAAACCCTGTCCCATATAAAACAAACTGTACAAGCTCTTTTGAACCTATGCAGAGATAACATATCAGAAATTTCCCCCAACTGGGTTACTGGACCAACCTGAGGAGGAAAGGGCCAAAATTATGATTGAATGTGAAAGACTATCAACAGTATGCAAACCCATTAAGGTATAAGAGTACCTGTATAGAACATATACTAAGAGTTAGTTCTAGTTCAGGAGTATAAACATAGCAGGAAATACTAATCTATTTTAAATAAAAGAGACAAAGATAAGGAATCACCTGAAGGAGAGAGGTGGAATTTCCAACCTGTAATGAATAAGAGGAATTTTATTTATTACAATAAACGATGCAAAATATATGTCATAATTAGAATGAAGTAAATGAAACTATAAATCAATCATAGTCTCTACCTAATAGAGGAGTTAAATAATAAGAATTCAATATGAAATTAATATAATTACAAGGATTATGCTATTATAAAATAATGGTCTGGGCACATTCCTATGAGAGTGATTGAAAGTGAAATAAAAAATCCTCAAGGTAACAGAGGCTGAAATTTAATATTTGGGAGAAATGAGAATACGTTCCCAACCAATGTTAACATAGAGATTGTTAAAGGTAAACCAATAAGTTCTTAAAACCATAATTATCTCGGAAGTGTCGAACTGAGGCTAGGACAAACGCATCAAGTATAATGGAAGTAGGGTGGGAGACATCTCAAGATTATACCTGTAGTCAACACTAAATCCGTAAAGTTAAAAAATAGTGGAATTGATATGAGAAACTTAAAATAATTAACAACCTCCCATCCCTTCTCATCATAAGGAGATAGTATTAAAACTCATATGGCGAAAGTAGAAATTGAAAGTCGTTAACAGAAATCAAAATTCAGCCACCATATATGAGTTAGTGTGAGTAATGAGAGAAAAGAAAATTACAACTGTGAGCGTACAACTGAGGCATTGATGTACTGCTCAAAGTTGGGTTTTGGCGACGGCCTTGAACTATAAATGCCCCGGAGAGGAGCGTCGAAACTAAGAGATGAAAACATCTTGGAAATACTAGCCAAGTCTAGGAAAGAAATTTATCAAATAATATTTGTAAGTAAAAAAACCAATGAAATAACAATTGAGGCTATAAACCAGAATGAATACATGTATATTGAATTACTGTGATGACTTTCAAACCTGCAAGGTGAAACCATAACGTGAAAATTTAAAAGCCAAGTAAGAAAGAAGGATTACCTAGGTAAGGTATGAGACTCTTGAGCTCATACGCTGAGTAATGGATTAACTGCTCAGCTTTCCCTGTAGTGAAAACACAAATCGTGACTGAGATGATAGGCAAAGAGATTCGCCGACAGACAAACCAAAAACACATAGCAAAAAAAATGGAAGGGTGGAAAGAGTAAACACATTCACTTGAAGAACTAAATGAGAACCCTAAACGTAACTTCGAGAATATTTTTTTCGTCCAGGTGTAGAAATTCTAGAGAAAATCCACGTATTAAAGGGTTCAATCAACCAAGGAAAAGCCATGTCAATTAAGTACCATCAATTTAATAGATATAGATCCTGAGGGTTATTGCCCACAGGAGTTTGGGTGTTTTTGAGATACAAAAATGAAATTTCATTAAAACCCAGTAAATACAAATGAATGACGTGTTTAAAATCTAGTGAGGTGGATTCTATAAAAATCGAATTATCGTATGTTAATGCAAAGTAAGATTTTGACAAACATTATAGATGTTAAAAGGGACATCTAGAAATTCAACCTTTATAAAACGTAATACCTTATTGATAGTGGCTTGGAGTGTACCAAAACCTGACTTATTATATGTGTTATATAGTTATCAGTATAAATTCAAATATGGTTAAACGTATGTGCTAATGTGAATAGAGTTTCATATGAGACTTGATTAATATATATATTCGATCAATGGAAAATATACATTGTGAGATGAGTTAAATAAATATTCGAATATAAACTCATACCAATGCAATGTGAACCCTTAAGAGGGGTTTCGTATAAAGGTTCTAAACCTATGTCATAATTAAGAAATATTAGAATGAAGTTCCCAAGAGGGGAATTTTCTCATTTTTAAGCAGTTAAATCCTCTCTGCGGATAGAGACGATCTATCTAGCCCTACAATGGGTCTAGAAACAAAGAGACATGCTAGAGTGTTGATTCCTAATTACTGAATGAAAAGAGGACACAGTAGATCGACCTACCTGGAATCCAATGCTGTCATCATGGCTGCAATGGTGGTGGCATCTTGCTCCTACCTTGTCAAGTCACAATCCTTCGTAGTCATGCTCAGATACCTGCACATAGAACAACAAACAAGAGCAGCATATGACATAATAACTTCATTGATAACTACTAGGTAGTCAAATAGGGCTAAGAATATTGCATTAAACATCTAACATAATACAAAATGGGAACCAAACAATAGTCACGTATATGTATTGATAGAAGGAAGAGTTACAACCAATGCTTTGACATCGCAGTCTCCTCCAACAGGGTTCAGCCGAAGCGCGTCTCAGGTGCTTGTCCGTGAATTCGGATAGGATGAAGGCATGGACTCAAGCTCTCTCAATGTAGTTCCTTCTTATTCTATCTCTTCAACAGTTCAACTATAGTATACTCAATTTTCCATGTTCAACTAGCTTATGCAAAGAGATATAGCTTATTTTTATAGAGGAAAAGTAGAAGGTTAGGATCCCCACAAAGGTGGGAGGGAGTTCTATCCTTTAGCAAGTTTCCGTAAGAGGTGGGAACCATAAACTAAAGGAGGGAGTCCGTGGTTTATTCAGTTCAACAACTCCCAATGACTAATCCTCGAAGTTGTTGGAGTGGAATCTCTGCCTCTATTTTTTTAAAAACATTCCATAAACATCTCGGTGCGGGTGGCTAACCGAGATAGAGCACCAACTGGCGTGGGGCCTAGTGTTAATCCTCCTCTTTAGCGTGAGGGCATAACTTACTATTTGTGCCAAGGAAAAAACAAGGGTTTTTGAATCCTTGCTCAGGAATTTTCAAAATAAGGAATATTACTCTCATGTAAAGGGAAACAATGATGGTCATTGCAAGGCATGACACTGCTTATTGATCATGGAAATGAGCCTCCAATGGGTGAGATGGGGATTGCAGGGACAGTGAAAAAATGATCTGTAACAAGTACCCCCTAAAGCCTGAGGTCCAAGGGAGAGGTAGGGCCGAAATGCTTTATGAGAACACATTTGAACCAAACACCATTGTCGGAAAACCTGCAATTGCAAATACAATTGATATCTCTGATACATGAACATGTGTTATGGGCACAACCATCCATAATAGAGTATATAAAAACTAATATCCGAGGTACAGACGCAGCCATCCAGCAAGAAGGATCAACAAATATACTCATGTATGGTCGTAGCCAACCAATCAAAAGAGTCATGAAATAAGTCATGATAATCCACAAAAATCCGTAGCTTGGAATTTATCAGACAAACCCTAGGGTCTTGCACTCCATGTCGACCCGAACAAGTACAAATTCAAGCATGTGAATATATGAGCTGAAGTCGAACATGCAAGAAAATCACCTGATTACCAGCCAATGTTGAAAGTTGTTAACAGGCATAGGAGAAACCACCAATAATGACAATGGCTCTCAAGGTACAACTGGTACAATCCACGAAATGTTAACAATGATCTGGCATCAAACATTCGTAGAATCACTCGATCAAAGGCCAATTTCGTGGACATTGCGTTGAATGTGAAAAAACCTTCCATTACGGCATGCAGGGTCCAAGGTACCAGAAGGGAGTCTCTAGATCAAATTCTTGAATAATGAACTGAAGTCGACAGGAAGTGACTTGATCGAAGGTGGGTTATATGTTTCCCACATCATCAACACGAGACAGAGGAACATGATAATAGTGAATCAGGATCAATAAAGAATTAGAGGGAAGTTGAGAACTGCAAAGTCAAACTTCTCTTGAACATATCAACGACACGATACTGGATTTGGAATTATTTTAAATCAAAAGATCTGAGGTCACGATGACATGGCAAAGAGAAGATGAGATGTCAAAAGGGATTACCCAAACCCATGGAGGAAAAAATGACGAAATGAGATGTCCCCAACTGGGCACGAATGTAGACAAGTGCCATGTTCCAGAGCGACATAGTGCCAACATAAATAAAACTTGGTTCCATTTTCCCCCACCATTTCTGGCGAGTACCCCAATTATTTTTTAAAACAAACTTGAATGGGACAACATATGCTTGTGTTGTAAGTTTGTCCTTCAGAAAAAGCCAACCTATTACATTTTACAAGCCCTAGAAAGGAGGAACTCGAGTAACATCCTGGAGACGAGGTCTGATGTCATTATGTTTTAACGAGTCTCACAAAGGGAGAAATCGACATCTTTTCATGTTTAGAGAGTTTGAAAAGAAGCCAGAAAAGGAAACTTTAGCATGGCCCTTTTCGTGAATAGTCTCTCAGATCCGAAAAGGTAGAAAATAATATCTGAAAGAACCTCTTAGTCGCAATAGTCTAAGGTATTCATTTTTCATAAATAATCTATCCCAACCAGAAAAAGGGGTAAAGGTATACTAGGTAGATATCGCTTCGCAACCATTTAACCAGTTCAAAATGGAAAGAGCCTTGGAAATATTTTCAATTTTAGAGTGTCAGAAAATAGCGGAAAGATGACTCCAGTAGTGAATTTTTCATGTTTTACCGAGTCTGAAAAAGTATAAAATATAACTCATTACTTCAACACTATGGGTTGAAAACTTGTCGCTGCACAAGAGACACGTGTAAAACCCATTTCTCGAAAATAATATAATAAAATAATATAAAAACATGTCTCAAAACCTAATTAGGGTTGTGAAAAGTTATAAAGTGCCAAAAATGGTAAAAATAATTACTTTTCACTTTTTACCTCTTGTGGAGAAATAGTTATGCATTTTACATTGTGATCTTGCGGTGACGAGAGCGGACGATCCGACAGACCAATCTCAAATCCATTAGTTCTAGGTAAGAGTCGATATCTCTCCCTTCATTTTAAGCCATATTTTACGACCTTCAATCTCTAATTTTTATTTCTAGGGGAGGAAATGCAAATTTTAGGGCACTATGGTTGTCGCGGGTTTTGGGCACAAACTCACACCAATCGCCCATTTTTCTAAACTAGGGCACGCTGATTGGCTAGACTGTTTGGAAAATAGTCGCGACAACCCTGTAGACCATTTTTGTGCAAAAAATACAAGCTAAATACCCAATTTTTTACAAATCCAAGATTAAAAAATGGCTAATAATATCCATATGAAAAAGTTTGCAGGTAGAAAGCGGAAAAATGGTAATCGAATGGAAAGAACGGGAACACAGGGAAGAGTAAGAGCTTGCCATGGAAATTGAGAGATGCATGGAAGCTATCTAAGACTGTGAACTAAATAAGTTCTTCTTGACACTGTGTCTCCGAGATCAACTGGATCTGCTACAATATTTGATCAGCATATGGAATGAGAATCAGGAAAATTTCATCCTTCAAGATCGGGAACTTGAGATCAAGGTTTATGATGTCTATTTCATAAGAGGATTATCGTGGAGGGGAGCAGCACCAATCCTAAGCAACACCCGGCCTTGCATGGAGAGCATGTACATGGTGATTGACAGGGTATGTCTGGGGGCATGGAAGGGAATAGGAAGTGGGAAAGTTTATATCCAGACTATCCCATACTTGGCACTAAAATTAGTGCTACATATCATCACACGAGCTGCGAAGCACCACACGAAGTGACAAAGACACAGTTCCTTCTTTTTGTAGACTACTTGACACTGACCATCTACAATTAGGCAGAGGCCATGACAATAAACATGAAACACCAATTAACAAAATGAAAGAAGTAAAATTTCAAGAAATTTGGTTATGGGTGTATCCTAGTATCCTTCTTCCTGGAACGACTAGCAATTTTTCAGCGTTAGGAGGTCATAGTCCCAACAGGGAACCACGGATGGCCCGATGGGCAGCTCTGATGCCAAGGGCAGGGGACAATCAACAGATGTACTGGAGACCAGATTTCTTTGATTGGATCCATTGACATTTTATCGTCATGGAGGACTGGCCCTACTCTGGTACAGATTTTACTGGTGATCTGGACCTCCCACTCTCGGTAAGACTAACTTATAATTTTCATGAGTGTTATGATTTTTTTTCAATTATGTATGTTCTGACATTAAATCCATGGATTTGGAGATTTTTTCCTAGAGAGACTAGCGGGAATGTCTCTGATAGCGAGGAAAATCCCTCGCGATTTCAACCCTCATGGTGAGGGAGGCAAGGAGGAGGAGATCGTGTGCAACCTAGAGGGAATCACACATGGAATCTCAAACTATGCATGATTTGACGATGTTCCTCATGCCTACTAGAGACATATCGTAGGGGTGCCAAGCAGCATTCACCGCTTACTGAGGCAGCTCCTACGGCAAATGACATGCTACCATGAGCATCACGTCGATTAGAAAACTAGGCTTTATACCTTCATATTTTGAGAGACATGGTGTCTTAGGATGTAACATAAATACACATAGTTTTTTTAATTTATGATGCACACTGATGCAAAAACTTGATATATATATATATATATATAGACACATCTATTTTCCTACATGGATCTTTTACATATGATGATTTTACAAATTACGCAAATGTCTATCTAATACAATGTTAGCCACTATATAATTTAATGCATTCATTCATCTACGAATATGTTGATATGTGATAAAATCAAAATGTCTTTCAAACAAACGAATACGTAAATACTATCTTAGAATGTATGGGTTTCTGACCGAATAATGACCATTGAATTGCAGAACAAAAAGCTGTGAATCTAGATTTACAAGAAATGTGTGTATGCCAAGGTTGATTGCCTTAGTTAATAGTTCAAGGATAGCACTATATTCAGCGACATTGTTTGTAGTCTGTCCTATACAAATACCTTGCAATTATATCAACTCACCAGTAGGATGATATATTACTGAGGCTGCTGAAGACAAATTCCTGGTACTGTGGGAAGCACCATCCGCGAAACCGACATAAGGGGTAATAGACACCTGCACAAATAATCAAGACCCAATAAGTAGGAAAATGCTCACAAAGCACACCGAATCAAAACATGTACAAAAATGAAAAAAAACACCTATGTACAAAAATCATGCATGAATGACTCATGCATAATATTTTTTGAGGTACAACCCATTTCTGGGTTGTTCTATAGGATGACCTTCGTAGTAAATAAGCTCATAGGCCCCATTCTGCAACACACATCTAACAATGTAGGGCCCATGCCGCATGGGTTGAAATTTTCCTACCCCCAGCTTATCATGAGCCTGGTCGTACATGAGGATGAGATCTCCTTCAACAAAAGAATGAGGGGAAACTGATTAGTCCAAATGAGCTTTGACCCACTTTTTCTATGCTTCAATAACTAAAGTAAAGCGGCGGATTTCATCCAACCTTTCTAAGTAAAGGAGATTCTCTTCTTCTGGAAAACTGTTTCAAAGTAATTCAACAACCAACTTGAGTGAAGGTATTTCACACTCAATCGAAAGGGTAGCTTCCATAACATAAACCAACTGAAAAGGAGTGAATTCAGTTGCATTCTTAACTAAGGTTCGACATTCACAAAGAGTCAAAAATAACATGAGATGCTAATTGGATTTTTTGGATCCCAATCGTACGTTGAAGCATGGTAACAAGAACTTTGTTTACAACTTGAACTTGGCCATTGGCCTGAGGGTAGTACGGCATTGAGCTGTCGTGACACAAACCCAAATTAGAAGTCAATTCCACCACCATGTAATGTTGAAAATGGGAACCATGATCGATAACGATGGCTTGAGGGAAACCAAACCTAGCAATGATGTGATTGAATATGAATTGAGCAATTATCTTCCCGTCAGCGGCAAGTGTGGGCATTTCTTTGACCCATTTGATGAAGTAGTCCACGGGTATGATAATATAAGCATGCCCCGTAGCCAAGTGAGGGTTATACGTCATAAAATCAATGCCCCAACTCACAAAGGGACCAAAGGTAATGAAAATATGAAGAAGTATCGGTGGCGCATGCATCTTGCGTTGATAGATCTGGAAATCATGACATTTACGAACCGCGGCAATGCAGTCCTTGAAGATAGAAGGCCAAAAATAACCAACACGAGGAATCTTCTACGCAATGGCATAACCATACATGTGACAGCAATAGGTGCCACTATAACAATCATTTAGGGATTTATGAGCTTCCTCGAGAGTCAAACATTGGTGGAGTATGGAATCCACTCTAACACGATAGAGTGTATCTCTGACTATACGATAAGGTTGCTACTCATGACGGATGCATCAGCTAGCATCCTTCACCAAATCAGATCTAAAAGTAGAAGTCTGGAGATAGACGATGATATCACCGTACCAAGGATCGAGGGTGTTAATCAAGAAGAGCATATTGGCTAGAATTTCTACCTCAAAACGAGATGGAGGAGAGTCTGAAGGGAGGGAACAGATCAAATCAACAAAGACTAATGATTTCTTTGACTTGGAAACAATAAATTCCAAATTGAAGTCTTGGAGGATGAAAATCCACTTCGAGTATTTGGCCCCATAAATTTTCAAGACAATATATAGGTCATGGGGTTGCAAGCATAAATCACAATCACACTGCAAAAGAATATAATGACGAAAATGCTGAACTAGTTGAACTGTAACTAATGCTAACTTCTCGACATGTGTAAAGCACGTCTTAGGATTGAGAAGGTTACGATACAAGTAATAGATAACATGCTCATTATCGTCATCGTTTTCTTGTACCAGAACCTTGGAAATCATGCTAAAGGCGACAAGTAAATAGAGGGAAAAATCATGATGATAGTTGGGAGGAATAAATAGAGGGTTGAGAAGCAATGTTTACAGTGCCTCAAAATACCTTTAGGCAATCTCATCCAAACAAAATGGGACGCCCTACTTTAATAATCATGTGTATCCCCTAGCCACTTCTACATAGTTAGGTATAAATCGATGTAGAAAATTAGCCTTCCCTTACAAACTCTGCAACCGATGCAATGAGGAGGAAGAAGGGAGATTGATAATAGCCTCAACCTTGAGTGGATCGAGGTGAATTCCGCCTTTGGACACGATAAACCCTGACTCTATCGGAATCAACGTAGAAGACACACTTGTGTGGATTAATCCAAATATTGTAACGTCGACAACGAAGAAAAATCTGACGAAGATGGTCAGGATGGTCTCTACGCTTAGTTGAATGAGCAGGAATTCATCTAGATAAGGTAGAAATATGTAACGAATATCGTGAAAATCATATGACATCGCTCACTGAAATGTAGCCCCAATATTCTTTAAGCCAAATGGGATCTTCTTATATGAAAAAGCACCCCAAGGATAGATGAAGGTGGTCTTACATTGATCAGTCAGGAGAATTTTAATCAGGTTATAACCATAAAAACCATCCATGAGGGAAAAAAATCGCACTCCCCGCACAATTTTTAATGATTTGATTGATAAAAGGAGTAGCATAAATATCCTTGGGACAAGCCCAATTAATATCATGATAATCAATGCAGACTCAATTGGTTCCTTGTTTATTATCTACAACAACAATTTTTGAGACCCTTCCTATCAAAGGAATCAGATAAACGAAACCAGCTCGAAGAAGCTTTTCCACTTCACCTTTAATGGTAGTGGCTTTTCTAGGGTGCATAGGACGAAGATGCTGGCGACCAGGTTTCAAACTAGGGTAATTAGGTATTTCATACACCATTATAATAGGATCCATTAGGGGAATTTTGAGGTCTAAAATGGGCCTCCTAAGGAAATTATAAAATAATCGTGGAAAAAATCTAATAAGATTTGATGACATCATCAAATTTTAGAGGGAAAAATGGAAAAACTACTTTTTCAACTGATATTTTCAACTTATCTCCCAAATTGTTTACTCAAATTTCGAGCGGTAGTACTCATTGGATGCGAAATTTAATTCCCCGTCCAAGGCGTACCCATGATTCATACTTTCGATGGGTCCTACTACACAAAAAATGAGAAATACATAAAAGAACGTGATTATAATCACGCTTTTTATGTATTTCTCATTTTTCGTGTAGTAGAGTTCATCGAAAGTATGCAACATGGGTACTCCTTGGATGAGGAATTAAATTTCGGATCCAACGAGTACTCCCGCTCGAAATTTGAGTAAAAATTTTGGGAGAGAAGTTGAAAATATGAGTTGAAAAAGTAGTTTTATTATTTTATTATTTTTTAATATTTTTACCCTTTTATTTAAAAAATGGTGAATCATCCCCCATGGTTGACATCATCATCTTGAATCCTATTGGTTGTTATAAATTTTATTTTTGTTGTACATTTTTCTTATGAGGCCCATTTTAGACCTCAAAATTCCCCTAATGAATGCCGGGAATTTCATTGTAGGACCATGAAAGGACGTCACGGAACTCGCGGAAAAGGATAATATAAACTTGTACTTCATCGGAAGAACAAGTGACCCCGATATGGATGTTCTTGATGATTCTCGATTAAATTAACGAAAATGTCAATAGGCATCGTAGCTGTAATATTACTCAAGTTACCTTCCGTAAAGACGTCATGTGTCAAAACAAGCATTTGAAGCAGAGGAGAAGGAACTTGAGATGAAAAATGCTCAAGACAAGTAGACATAGCCCCGAGGCCAGGCATGAATGAGGAACGATGACGACCATCATCCCACGATAGATCCTTGAGAGACATGGTTTCCAAGATTGCTTCATTAGAGGGTAACACTTCTTCCAAAGGATCAGATGAATCCGAATCGCCAAGCCTACGAGATTGGGAATAAATGTCAAGGGACATGGTCAAAGGAGCATGATCAGAGGACAAAGTTTCTGAAGCTGCAATGAGTTCACAACAGTCAATCTCAATTGGACTCAATGGCATCAAATCTCCGAAGGAATCGATCTGTTCAGGAGAAAAAATAATCCATGGGTCATCAGACCAAGAGATCATATTGATCTGAACAATATTTGGTGGAGAAAGAGGAAAAAACCCATGTGGGTAGGATCCTTAAAACGACCCGGCCCTCCGCTCTCGTAGGAAGTAGGAATCTAATCCACATACGGAACATTGCTCTCAGAAGAAGAGGTGAAGAAGGAAAATTGATCAATAGTAATAAGAATTCCTTCGTGCGGATATTTCAGAACACGAAAGAGAGGATGGAATGCATAACATGGCGTGAGTCCAACAGTAACCATGGAGAATATTATAGTTGATTTTAGCATCAATGACTTCTACCTCAACATTGACTGTCTTCCCTTTCAAATTAACCAGTAACACTACAAGGAAAATACCATCTAGTGGATTTTTTTGAGGAACCCCTTATAAAAATACCCTAGACATCCGTTTCTAGTGGAGGTTCCTAGAGGAGGTTGGTGGGCGAAGGTTTTTGTGGATGTAATTCGTTTGGTTCTCTTATCACCATGAAACGCACCGGTGCATTCAACAAGAGAAAGCACTAGTGTGGTTAAAAAATTGGCACACTAGACACCATGTGTTCCTTAGACACCCACCCGGTGCATTGTATTTTTGTAGAGCACCGATACTTTACATAACTTGTGCATCGGCGCCTCATAAAAGATGTGTGAAAACTGAAATCGCCTAGGTCGGTGTTAAATGCACAGGGTCGCCAACGCATATGGCCTCCCTAAAATCCCTGTGCATCGGCATAGGGTTAAATAAATAAAAATTATGGCCAAAAATCTGCACAAAACATAGGCACACCAGGAACCGTGCTCTCCTAACACACCCGCACAGTGCGTCATATTCCTGCACAACACTATTTCCTTACATCTCTACTACACCGTGCTTCCAAAAACATGCGCAAAAATAGATACCACTCAGTGTGGAATAAATCAAACGCATCAGGGTGCCCATAAACCCCATGCACTGGTGGATGGTTAAATAAAAAAAATTATGTCGAAAAACTGCACAAAACATTGGCACACTCGAAATCATGCACTCCGTACACACCCGCCTGCTGTCGTTAATTAAGCAATAGCACCGGTGTGCGTCAAATTTTCAACACTAGTGCCTAATAAAAATCACGTGGAAGAGAAGTCGCTCAGGGTAGAATGATGAAAATGCACCGGGGTTCCGATAAATGTTGCGCACCAGAAAATGGTTAAATAAAAAAAAATTTGTGACCGAAAAATCGCAAAAATCATTAGCTCACTGGGCACCATGCTTGGTGTGTCATATTAATGTAGAGCACTGGTGAGTTACAGATACACTGCCCTAGTACCTCATAAAAGCATGCAAAAATAGAAGTAGCCCGGTGCGACATACTGCAAATGCACCGGTACACCAGTAAAAACCCCGCGCACCAGAAGAGGGCTAAATAAAAAAAAAAATTACGGCCAAAAAACCGCATTTTTCACTTTTGTTAGTGCTATAGAGCTCTCAATCACTCGTGCAATTTATCCTTGTTTGAGCCGCCCTGGCATCCTTGCTCCCATTGCATTTATTTCATGCACTGCTGCTATGCATTGCCACCAATCTCTAGCTTGAATTTTATAAAACAGTGGACAAATTTTCTTTTGCAAATTCTATAGCCAATATGCCTCCTCGATGAGTAAATGTACAGGTATTTTTCTTGTTTTTCCATAATTAAACCTTTTAGCGGATTAGAATTTCAAAAAACATTAAAATTAACCATTAAAAATATATATATATATATATATATATATATTTGTCGCGTGGTGCGCTCAAGCCATTCAGCTCACGCTGGTTTGTGGTGCTGCCTGTAAATGTATAGGCCACACAACAACTAGTGCTAGTAGTATCTGCGCCAGTTTTGGGGAGTTACCGTGAGGCGCTCTGTGTTATTTTAAAAGAATTTAAAAAATGCGGTGCAGTCGTTTACTAGGCCACATCGTTGACAATGTGGTATCAAGGAAACTCGGTGCATTGATAGAATTATCCATTCCAGGGTGCCTAATGTGGTCAGTGCACTGCACATCGCAATTCAACATTTTCAATGGTTCGGCCTGGTAAACCAGTGTTAAGGGTATCTGCACCAGTTTCGAGGTGATACCGAAGGCGCACCATGTTATTTGAATTTTCTTTATAATGAACGGTGTGGTTGGTTACCTCACCGTACCATTGACCTAGTTGAATAGTGGTGATGCGGTGTGTTGACCGAAATAACCTCCCTGGGATGGCTATTTTTTTCAGCGCACGACTTACCGTATTTGGCCTTCATCAACGGTGTTGCCTTTTAAAATACGACACTGACGACTATGTACGATGGCATGAGGGCAGTGCACTAACATAGATATATGCCCCGGGGCATATAGTGTAGTCAGGGCATCACCGTACTGACACCACATGTACTGAATAGTGTGCTAAAAACATTTTCTAGAGCACCGCCCCTGGTGCACTAAATATAATTAGGTGTACCGTATTTGGTCACTCTGTTGAAAGACGCAACGAGACCGGTACATGACTGTGTTTTTTGCGGACTGACTGTTGTTTTATTTATTTTTCAAAAAATATTTGTATACATATATTTCTAAGTACATGTGTCATTTAGTAAAAAAATTGTGTTTAATATGTCAATCATTCAGAGAGATGAAAGGAGAGAAGAGGGTCAACAACAACAACAACAGGTGGAATAGTATAACATTGTTCACTTGTGGAAGACAAGAGAGAGGGAGAGAGATGCATACCCTCAACCTATTACAGCAACGACGCAGGAGCTCCTAAGGTAGGTAGGCCTCCTCAGGTTCTATGAGGAGGCTACTTCTCTAAAGTCCCATAGTTTGTTTTTGAGACATCTTATCCGAAGGTGGAATGCCCAGCGACAGGCTTTCTAGGTTGGTATCAACCAATGGTACACACCCACTGAGGAGGATGTATATTTTATTACATGGATATCGAGGAGAGGGGTAGATTTTCCCTCGTTCCCCGAGGTTACAACTGGAAATGTGACAGGGAGTCAGTTAGTTTACTCCCAGAGATACATTGGGGCACATTTCATATCTCCTGCAAATTTTAGGATGCTGGAGGGTAGTTACGTATTGGTGTGTTTGGTCGTGAGGAGGTCCAGTGTCTCTCACTTATCATTTCGACCATTTCTCAGAACACAAGTGACGGGCAACACATTAGTTGCTCGCTTTTATATTATGTTGTTTATTTACTACAGCAGCCACAACTTTTCAGGTGGTCTTCCATTTTTTTTTTGCAATTATGTACAGCATTAGATAGATGTCGTGCTCATGCACAAGGGAGGGTCAACTTCCCTTTTGCTTTAGAGCTTTTTTGTTTATTTTTTGAGAGGTTTCAAGAGATGAGAACTAGTTTTCTTCGGCAACCTCATAGGCTGGTTACTAAGGCACATATGCACATGTGGGGGCAGATGATGCCCAAGAGGTAGGAGACTCTTTTTCCAGCGAGGATATCAGATGATGCACTGGAGTTGCTAGGTAGTGTTGATGAGCATCCCTTCATTATGGTCCCCTTTCCTTATGTGGGGTTGGATTGTTGAGGGTGTGCCAGCATCCTCTTCACAGCTAATGAGCTACCAGATGATAGAGGTAATATTATTTTTTTATTTAAATTTATTCTAACATGTTCTTTCAATTGTTTTTATTAAACTGTGTAATGAAATTTTCTAATTATTGTTGTTTATTTGTATATATCTTGTAGACATTGGATCTTTTGATGGCGAGGAGATGCTTCCACCACCACTTGATCTAGGTGTGGATCCTAATGATGATGAGGGCATGGCAGATGCTAATGATCATCAAGAGATCGGTTCAGATCAGAAACCTGCTCCTTCCAGTGCGCCGGTGTGCGGTCGACTTGGTGATGCTAGATACATGATGGAGTTGGGTGACCAACTAATTACATTGATTTTGAGGTGGGCATCAGGCCCGCTCATTACAGAGACATAGAGGCCGATGATAGGCTATTAAAAATGTTGAGATGCATGTCATGTGACATGTACAGCCTGATGTGACATGTCGTAGGAGTTACGACATATTTTACGCAACTAACAAGGACCGTTGCATGTTACGATCGAGCCACAACACATGATGGACACTCTCTGAGGTGCAGCATACCATGATCTCATGATCATTCATCTTGTGCCACGCTAGATGAGCATGAGCCTCCACTATCATCTAGCAGGAGTCATCGTGGAGATGAGGCTAGACCATCGACCACTAGTATTGATATTGATGACGTTGTACTACCACCAACTGAACCATGACATTTATATTACAATTGTATATTTTTAACATTATTCAGTTATATATATATATATATATGGTCCATGTTTTTTATGTTCATGTTGCAGTTGTACTTAATTTACATGTTGGTGATCATCATGATGTGTATGTTGTTAGGTCATGTTAGATATGTTCATTTAATGTGTAGCTTGCAGGTAGATGTTTATGTGATAGCATGAGTTATTTGACATGAGATGTATATTTGATGTTTATGTTGTGATGATGTTAATATATAATGTTAATTGTGTTTCTTTAGATGATGATGATCACGATGATGCAGTTAGTGATTTTGCAAAATGTGTTTTTTAGTCAAATTTGATGTTTGTACGATGGTTTTTTTTTAATTTTTTAATTTGTAGAATTGTAATTGTATATATGTAAAATTCTAAAATTGTAATTGTAATTGTAATTGTACGTGAAATTGTAAAATTGTAATTGTAATTGTAATTGTAATTCTAATTCAAACTGTAATTGTAATTGTATGTAAAATATTTGTAAAATTTTAATTGTATTAATGTGAAATAAATTTATTAAAATTTGTAAATTTGTAAATTTGTAAATTTTAAATAATTTTAAAATAATAAATCTAGAATAATATGATTTATTGTAACATAATAAAGTTTAGAAAATAATGCAAATAAATTCATGTGCTTTAGAATTATCATTATTTTATTTTGATCTTAGATACAAAAAAAAGAATTAATTTATATAGTACACCATTGTTTTTGAGATCAACATAATTGCAAATTATCAAGTGAATTATTGATTTTAACATGAAGACAATGCAAATTACCAATTAATTCAAAATACATTTTATATAAATATTTTGAAAAATCCATCTTAAAAAGTATAAATATTGATGAAATAACACATGTACAATATCACTTTCAGTTCTCATGATCACGCTCATTATCTTCTAGCTCGCATGGCATGATAACACTATTTCTCTCAAAAATATGTTTTGATATAGGGTCATATGTCAATATGAACCACCAATCCCTATCCAACACATCTGGGTAAAAAAACACCTAGTTGCAGTGTTTAGGGAAAACGTACGGCTCCTTAACTTCATTCCACATCTTTCTAGAGTTGATACATATCATCTTACTATCATGATCTTCCTTTACATTATTCTGATCAAAGGTGCCCCACCACTTGCACCTAAAAATAACACATTGGAAAGAATAAAAATCCACTTCAATGATCTCTTGCATCTTTTCGACATAACCTAACGTCCCTCATACTAGGTTTTGATTATAGTGGCTAGATCAACTAGATTAGTCACACTCGACTTCCACTCCACAGTCTTGTGGGATGTTTCCAGAATCGGCATTTTCTGTGTGAAAATGGTCTCCATATGCCCACATATATGGGAACACATGCACCTATTATAAAAAAGTTAAAAAAACCATAGTGTCATGTGTCTTATAAACAATAGTCCAACAGTTAAAATATGAAATGTAGATGTCTTAATATAAGTTTCAAATTTACATATAAATTAAAAAGGTTATTATCGAGTTGTTGCACCCAATCCCTACGTTTAATGCATCCTCTTTAGCAAGCGGGTAAGGACCAGTAGCACCATATTTCTGTTTGACTTGGTCAGCAACCCAACTGTTGGGGCATATTTTTGGCATATTTTCTTTCAAATAATCGAGATAAGGCACACTTCTACCATTCAACCATATGAATTATTTCCTGTCACTATCCCATTTCATCCTGTTTTGTTTGTAAAATGCGACCCACGGTTGTGTCACTTCAGAATTGTAAAGAACGAATTTATTGATTGTTTCAATTTCTTCATTCACTGATGAAATCAAACAAACATTATATAGTACTTAGAGATAAAAATATACATTGAAGTTCAATATGAATATTAATTACTTTTTGTAAATTTGAAAAATTATAAGTCGCTTACTCTTTATCAAGCACTCTTTTCCAATCGTTTGGAGCAACTCACCTTCTCTTTTGTCTTCATCCATTTCATCGTCCCAAATCACCACACCTGGTCCGTTTTCGATCTACTTGATGTACTCACTGACATAATATAAAGACTCATGCGATATGCACCCCTCTACCATAGACCCCACGGGTTTTTCCTTTTGTCGAACAAAACCTTTCAATTTCTTCATGTACGTCTCTAAGAAGAATATCCAATGACAGGAAACAACCGCAACTAATTCAGCCTCATCGACTAGGTGGATTAGAATATGAACCTGTAAGTCCATGAAACTCTTCAGTAATTCCTTCTCAAACATACAAACAATCTCAACTATCTCTTGACACCACCATGGAATTCTAGCCACATGAATCTCCTTTGACATGATCCAACATAGAAATGCATGTACTTTAGATAAGGCACGTCCTACGTCTTGAGGGAATTCATGTTTCACACACCCTCGCACATACAAAGTATAATGACACTGCAAAATTATAAACATGTGAAATAATATACAAAATTAGTTATGTTTTATGATCCCCGCACGGGATAAAATATATTAATATAACAAATAAAAAAAGCATGCTTTTGACATTATACGTACTCTTAGAAGATTCAAATGGTCATGCAATTTCAACCGTGAAAAATGGTCATCCATGGTGAAGCAGTGCTGTAGTGAAGAGTTATATGAAGTTGGCACCTTGACATCCATTATAACTTCCTTTGCCAAAGATATATCATCTTTTTTTTTTTAAATCCACGGGACGTCAACTTCTTTGGAAAACCATGAATTAGAGGGACCAGCGCGTGCCTCCGATCTTGTACTTTCTAAACGTCTTGGCCAATGTTTCTTTTTATTTTTTGAAGTAACAAGATCTTTCCTAATAGCCAATGTGTCACATTTTTTTGATGATATGTACCTCCATAGAGAAGATGAAACATTTGTAAATATATGCATGGGATCTAATAAGTGGGCAATCTTAATATGCTCCCAATATGGGAGGTCATAAAAGATAGATTTCCTTTTCATCCCAATGGGCAATTTCTCAACATAGGTGTCGAAGAAATCTGGATCATCGAACATAGGCTCCCCATTTGAATCGAGCATTTCTATGAACTACTTCTCCTTCTCTCTCTCATATTATCTAAGCCATTCAGCTAGTGTCACTATTGGAGGACTTTAGGTTATCTCTCGTTTACCATTGAAAGTGGATGCTTCTCTTCCGTAAAGGTGTTCTTTTGGTGGGAATACCCTCGAGCAATCATACACTAGATTTCGTAGGTCCTTGGACCATCTAGTTTTCAGAGAAGGTCCACAACATTTACATCCAAAATACGCTTTTCTTACAAGACCTGCAAGATTATATGTGTATACATTAATTAATATGCATGGCACGTTAAATAATATCATGAAGATCATAAGAGATATTACAACAAATTAAATAACTAATATGTGAAAGAATATTGTTACATATATAAACAAATCAATAAATTAAACATATAATTTACCAGGGAAAACTCCTAATCCTGGATAATCATGTGTCGTGTAAGCACATATGCCATACAACATAAAACTCCTCTCTATTGTGATGGGTCTTGATACATCGTATACATTTATCCCATCACATAATTCCTTCAATTCATCTACCAATGGTTATAAGTAGGAATCCACATTCTTCACTTGTCTTCTACCAGTGACTGTGAGAGCCAACATAAGATGTTCATTCTTCACAGACAACCATGGGGAGATATTTTTAATGATCACTACTATAGGCCAAACATAATAGTTGGTGTTCTGGAGGGAATATGGGTTGACACCATCCATGGCTATGTTTAGTCGTAGACTTCATACTTCATCCTTGAATTTTTTGGGCCATGTATGCTCAATATGCTTCATGGCTATTGAATTAGTTGGAATTCGCATAACTCCCAACTCACTACTGTGTGAGGCATGCCATCCTTGCAACATAGCTAATTCTTTGGAATGAAAGAGCCTTTGAATCCTTGGGATTATAGGCCTGTGCCTCAATATGTTAAAAGGAGGACCAGTACGTGATTTACCATTTTTTTTATTTATCATACCTGTCATGCCCACATTTCAGACACATCTATTTGTCTGCGCATTTTCCTCTATATAGAATACGATCATTTGGACATGCATGATATGATTTTCAACAATTTATTTTCCTCTTTACAGCTACCAGGAAAGAAATTATCACTCGAAAGAACCTTATCATTGAATAACCTGCAGTTGGTGATCATGGAAAAATATATTAATAAATGTACATTAATGTTGATATAATTATTAACGTTCATAGGATTTACCATCTTTAATGTTCATTTCAGTGTACTGATTATATTTAAAATTTATATAAGGGTAGTACTTTACGGTAACTTACCTCAAAAGTTCCGAGAAACATGCATTCGACAAGCGAAAATTGGATTTCAAGTTGTACAGTAACATCATTATCCCCAACTGTGTATACTTTGACTGACCGCCAAGTACAAAGGGAGGGGTGGTGGAAGCAAATTTAAGGCTTTCGAAAAAGGTGTCAGCGATATGAGCATCATCCCCTAGCTGGTCATCATTTTGGAATGCATATAACAACATTGTCTCTATTGCAGTTGTATCCCTTAAGTAATCATCCATACCATCCTCTATTTGATTACCTCCATTGTCAGCTTCTGAAGAACTACAATTGCTATAGTCATTCCTAATTGGTGAATCTGGACGTAGCCGTAATTGAATCGGTGGTTGATTCAACCATTCTTGGTATCATTCCTCTCTTATTTTTTCTCGTAATTCAGTCTTCTCTCTTTTTGACATTGTCGCGGGTTGCAACGGAAGATGGTAGGTAGGCCGTTCATCATCACTAGAATCATAACAATTAAATAATTTGGAGCAGTTGTGGTATGAAGCTCCTGATAAGAACTTCCAACATTTTGGAGCAGTTTGAATATTTTTTGCATCTAAACTCAATGATGAATCTACATGAACCTGAAAATTTTTATACATTGCAAATTTAATTAAGTTGTGCGTGATTGACTGCATGGATAAAAACCATAAATTCAATTAGACAGTGAAAAAATAAAACAAATTTGAAGTAAATATTACGTCTCTAGATGGATAGGGAGAAATATTATGGAAGGAGATGCATTTTGAAGAATTGTCCATTCCATATAATGTATGATATTTTGTCCCTGCATTTCAGAAAAACAACAATAAATTTTGGTGCACAAACCTAAATGTAATTTCGGTGTGTAATGTACAGATAACCGCACCAGTGCATTTTTGGTATTGTGCACTGACGTCGTTTTATAACCTAATGCACTGATGCGGTTCGATTAAAGGACGCACTGTTAAATGAAGAACCAAAAATGAAAAAAATTTCAACCCTACTTTCTTTAAGTGAAAAAAAGCGGTGAAATTGAAAAATGGGCGGCAAAATATTTTCGAAAATCTAATTTCATAAAACATTTCTTTAAATACTAAACACTTTTCATTATTTCACTATTTTTGCAAAAAAAATCAGCCATAGATTTGTAGGAACCATACCTGGAGAAAACAGAGCACTGTGGAGCAGGGAAATACGTTCGAACAAAAGTATTCAGACAATCAGAATTCAAAACCTTTGGTGATTCAAACCTTGTACCATAGAATTTCAAATGAAGTGAGTAAATTTTATTGTTTTTTTGTACTTTTTTCTGCATTTTTTATTTATGTAGTAAAAGAAAAAATCAAAGTCTATTGTTTTTATTTTTATTTTTCTGTACTTTTTTTATGAAGTAAAATAAAAAAATAAAACTTTATTGCATTTTTTACTTTTTTTCTACTGTTTTTTTTTACCTTTTCTGCAATTTTTAGAAACAATATAAAAAAATAAATCCATATCTAGAAACAAAACCCTATATTCTTTTTGATTCTGCCCTTTCTTCTCCCTCTTTCTCTAATTTCAGAATTAGGGCTTTTCAATTTATATTTATAGGGTTTGTATAGTCATAAGACATCCAACCCATGTGACGACTTGCATAGTTGGATCCCAATCCCTTTTATCCCTCGTGTCAATCTAAAAAAAATAGATTTTTTTCATCGGTGCACCCTGTGTGACATAGTGCACCGATGCGCTTTGTTATACCAGCGCACTGATGTGCTCTATTATACCAGTGCACCGTGAAAGTATAGTGATAAAAAATAAATAAATAAATAAAATATGTTTTTATCAGTGCACCATATGTAACATATGGCACCGGTGCACTATTTCATTATGGTGCACCTCAAACGTGTTGTTTAAAAAAAAAAACCATTTTAGAAACAAACACTACATTCTTTTTGTTTCTTCCCTTTCTTCTCCCTCTTTCTATGATTTCACAATTAGGGTCTTTCAATTTATATTTATAGGGTTTGTATTGCTAAATATAATCCTAATACATCCAACCCATGGGAGGACCTGCATAGTCAAATCCCAATCCATGTCGGCCCGTCTGTAAATTCAAAAACAAAAGATTTTTTTTTTCGGTGCACCTTGTGTACCGGAGTGCACCGGTGCACTCTATTATCCCAACACACCGTGCAAGTACTTTGATAAAAAAATAGAGAAACAATTTTTTTTCTTAACGCACCATTTGTAAAATATGCAGCCGATGCGCTATTTCACTATGGCGCACTGCAAACGTTTTGTTTCAAAAAAAAAAAAAATTCAAAAAATACAAACCTTACATTCCTTTTGTTTCTACCCTTTATTCTCCCTCTTTCTGTGATTTCAGAATTAGGGCTTTTCAATTTAGATTTATAGGGTTTGTATTGCTAAATATAGACCTAAGACACCTAACCAACAGGACGATTAGCATAGTCGTATCCCAATCCATGTGGGCCCTTGCATGAATTAAAAAACAAAAATAAAAAATGTTGGTGCTCCAGGCATAACATAGCACACTAGTGCTCTGTATTGTACAAGCACACCACATAACTAATGTGATAAAAAATTAATAAACAATTTTCTTTTTATCGATGTGCTATATGTGAAATATGGCACCATTTTATGCTACAAAAATTAACACTAGACGATTTTTATTATTTTTTCATTGTTAACCAGTGCGGTGATTGACTTGTAAGGCATCGATGCTCATTGTTGACATAGAGCACCATCTGGTCTATTATACTATTTGTGCGGTGCGTTTGGAAGATAGCCATGTACCGGCATCAGTGCGTACACCATGAATGACGCACCTATTTCTTGAGATTTTTTTTTTTACTTCAAAAATTTGATAGTTTATTTATAAATATATTAATGAATGATGTGGTACAGATTTGGGATTGATAAATAGATCACTGAAAAAATATCAAGCAACAAAAATACTAATAACACATCAAGAACAGAAAAAAGAGGCAAGTTCTTTCTATTTAAAAATAAATAAAAATTGTTTTTGAACTATATGTAAGTTTAACTAATATGTATTGTTTACTATCTATCATGCAGAGCCACAAAATGGTGAAGCTCGATAAGATTATTTCTTATCTGGGACCAGAAGAGCGTAAAAGCTTGACGGGAAAATTTCAAAACGATGAATCAGGTGAATGAAAAAATACTATTGATCCAATATGAGTTTATTTTGTTAGTTTTCATTAATAATATAATTAAAATTATTAGATAACATGTGTGAAATAGTCTATTAATTCACATATGTTTAATGTTCTACAGGGACCAACAACTCAGAAAAGGAATGTTGTTCTAAGAAAAGAAAAAAAAATAGAACTTGCAAATGAAAATGAATTGCTCCTTAGCACATCTGGAGTGGTGCTAGAGGTTAACGAAAGGGGGAAAAACTTTTACAAAATCTTGAGGGATCTAGTGAAATGAATGTATAGACATTCTTTCCACTTACAATAAAAAAACCAATCTAATGATTCTAAGAAACAAATTTTATCTAAACTACCATAAGAGTTTCCAAAGAATTGGTCAAGGAGACATGTCAGACTTTTAATAGCAAAAACGTAAAAAAGAAGAAGAAGGAATGAAAAAGTAATATTCCTTTAGATGTTTGTCTAGAACTATTTATATATATCACTTTTGTTTTACTTACTTTTCATATATCAATATCAAAATTAAATAGTTTATTTTCATGTTACATTTTCACAAAGATTATGAAAATCTCAAAAGATGAACAAGATGATATCATAAATATGCCAGTAGGAATGTCCAAAAAGGTGTACAAGGAGATGGTCAAAGAAATGGACAAAATTGCATCGTGAGGGGAGCCATCTCAACAACAATGTGCTTTAAATGTAATATGTAATCATTGAACTTTTTGACCATTAGGTAAAATAAATAAGCAATTTAGCATTAAATATTAATTTTCAAGCATTTTCTTACAGAAAAGAAAAGAAAATGGAACTCATTCAGCACATAAAACATGACGACAAGGAAGAAAAGGATTGATATCTAAGTTTGTGAGTAATTTTTACTTCCTTATAGCAACTTAACTAGATTTTGTTTCATTGGTATGTCATTTATTTTCTATTTACATTGATTTATATTATTTAATATTGCAATTTTCATTATTTTCACCAATGTATATACACTCATTACAGTTTATTTTTATGTTTGTAGATGGAAGGTGAAGAAGAAGAAAACAATCAACACCGTGAACAAAACAATCCTGAAAATAACCAAAGTCATGGAAGTAGCTCTAGCGGTGACAACAGTTCAAGCGAAGAATGTTGATCACTATGTTTGGATATCAAAGCAAGGCATTATATTTTTGAAAAATGTCTGTGAAATCAAACATTTTCTGTAATGTCGTGGACATAGTGTCCCAATTGAAAGATAAAGGGATACCAATAACTATCCCATTTTTTGTGACAAATAATGTCTTATTCCTATATATATAATAAAAAATGTTTTAATTTAGTGTATTGTATTCTCCATTGTCGTTCTCAAATGCACTAATAAAAATTGAATTCATATAAATATTGTTATAAGATATATATGTGTCGAATTTTGATGAATAATGAATTTTAAAAAACTACAATAATTATGATATGATATTACAAATTAATCCAAACATCACATTCAAATGCATTAATAAAACTTTAATTAATATGAATATTGTTATAAGATGTCTCGACTTTTGATGAGTAAATAATTTAAAACGGTCACAATAATTGCACTGTCACAGGTCGATGTTTCTAAAAAATACAAAATGAAAACCAGTGTGTGTATTCTTATACCAGTGCACTTGTATTCTTAAGTGCACCAGTGCGTTTTTACGACCTATGGTAACCACACAAATACTGAAATTGGTTAAAAATATCGAGGCGTTTGTGTTGTACGGTGCTCCAGTGCATTTATGTTGTACGACGCTCTGGTGCATTTATGTATATATATGCACTGGTTCCATTTTATGACCTATTAGCAATGCATCAATACCAATACCAATTATAAATATTGGTGCGTTTATGTGTTACTATGCACCAGGGCGTTTTTATCTCTATGCACATTGGCACATTTTGATGACCTATAGGCACTGCATGAATATTGATACCAATTATAAATCTTGGTGCATTTGTGTGATACTATGCATCGGGGCGTTTATGTGTCTATACACACCGGTGTATTTATATGACATATTTCCACCACACGAATATTGATACCAATTATAAATCTCAGTGCATTTGTGTGAAAGGGCACACCAGTGCGTTTCTATAAGTATAGACACCAGCGCATTGATATGACCTATGGGCATCGCTCAAATCCCAAGAAAAATTAGAACGGCCCCATGCATTGTATCACCAAAACTATGCCCGGTGCTATTTTATACCTTAACGACCTAGTGCATTCTCCTTCGACCACCGCGGTGCTCCGGCTGTAGGTACGCACTGGTGCGTTAAATATTGATTAGCGCGCCGATGAAAAAAACATCAGTAAGAACCTCTGGCTGCCCATTTTTTTTTTAGTTGTGTTGAATTGCCATTAAAAGCTCTGCAAAAACCTCCGTAACCATAAATGGATGTGGTAGCATATGTTTTTTTGACAATTTTGGCCAATTTTATAACACTAAAAGCCTCCTTTATAACCTCCGCTAGAGGGTCTTTCCTTGTAGTGTAAACTAGCGAGAACACCTAAAGGCTTTGATTCTCTTCCATCAAATGCTTTATGGGAATTTGGAAATGAATTCAATGTTGGAGAACCAATAGCTTTCCAGCATGAAGATGATATGACACAGGTTGATGAACCCTCGTCCACAATTGCCCGATGGATATTGAGACCATTAATAGAAACTTGAATAATGAGTGTAATCTCATGCAAAAGTCGTGGAACGAAATTCTCTAAATCGAAAGAAAGAAGGCTAGTATCAATAGGATCAATCCCACCAATCGTAGATAACAAATATTTTTGCTGAGATGGAAAACTCTGAAGTACTTCTAATGTGGAAATCACATATGTCACTTGAGCCAAATATTTAACAATATTTTAATGGTGAGTGACATGGGCATTGGGATTATAAGAAGACTTGCGGATTACACCTTTGGATGGTGGTTTTACAATAGATTCAACATTGGGCTTTTCAATTTGAAGAGGGCCAGTAACAAGCGGAGGAGGAGGACCATCAGTGATCTCCTTCCCCATGTCCTGACGCAATCCAGTATAATCTTTCGACTGAGTAGCAATAAAAACAGCTGTATAACTGTCCATCATGTACACCTGAGAGGCAAAAGGGGTAGAGGACTGAGGTTTCTCTACCATATGGGTCTGCTAATATGGGCAGGGTTCTTTAAGAATGGTCGAAGTTCCCTGGGTGCCTTTGAGCAATCGACTCACTTCGGATCATCTAGGACAGTCCTTGGTGAAGTGCTCGTCATCACAAATCAAACAGGGGTACCTTGGCTTGCGTTCAGAACCATCACCAGCATGGGGTTTATAAGAATCTTGTTTCAGGGTATCAACTTTGGCCTTACCTTTACCCTTATTTTCACTTTTAGTAGTATTATATGTAGGATTGGCCTGAATGGCATTAACTTCTGCTGGTTTACCAGAATTCGAGGTGGACTGAGAAGCAACATTATTGGAAGAAGTATAATTTGGCTTCCCAGAGTTTGAAGAAGAATAATTTTGAGAAGTCTGAGATGCAGAACCAATTATACCATTGACGGATAGAGTCTTTGGTGGTTTATAACTTCCAGGTTGTGGAGCATCAGGAAAGATATCATATAATGCACCAAACTGAGAGTACAAAAGATCAAGGTACTGGGCGTAAGCGATGGCTTACTCCTCGGTTACACATGCCCCCATAGATATGTCTTTTGCAATCTGATTGACAAAGGAGGTCGTGAACCAATGAGTCAGAAGCTTATCAGGTATTTCAAATTTGATCATGTGATGATGACGTCGCCACTCACGAATATGATCTGAGATATGAGTGGCTCGGTCTTCTTTCAATGAAGTGAGGAGGTGCCTCCCGGTCTCATAGCAGACTAGTAACTGAAAATGCATAATAAATGCCATGGCTAAAGAACTGAAGTCTTGGAAGATGCCATGAGATAGCTCAATGTACCACTTTGCAGTGGCACCAGTAAGAGTTCGCTGGAAAAGACAGAGTCGAATAGAATCGTCAACCCAAGAGTTAGAGGAACACCAAAAATGGTAAGTCATAACATGCGCTTCGGGGTATTCACCATACTTGCCTTCAAATTTATGACAATCACCAGGAATCTTGGTTGGAACCAGAGGCCAATACGGGTTATGAAGATTAGGATCGTTCATTAACTTTGACACAGTAGGTAATTCCAATGTAGCAAGAAATGATAATTGAGTGTTGAAAGTCATCAGAGGCCTTTCATGAGGACCCATGTTTACATTCCACCGATTCTGAGAGGGATTATATCCCCATATATTCTATCCTAGAGGATTCTGACCATAGGGGTTAGAAGTAGGGTAACTCAGTTGATACTAGGGTTGAGGAATAGGGTATTGAGTCAGAGTTGACCATTGAGGTCCTTGTGGAGTAGCGTATGGATTCTGCTATGGAATGTAAGCATGGCTTTGAGGTTGATGATATACAAGTTGATTTTAAGGGTAAGAAACCTGGGGTGCACTATATACCGAATGATATGAGCCCTGAGGGTAATGAGCACCTTGTGGTTGAACAGGTAGACCTAGCTGAGCAGGTTGAATAGACCGCTGAGGGGGTAAACTGAGCTGACTATAAGCAGGTAGAACTGGCTGCTGAAATGATGGAACTGGATGAGGAGTAGGTTGAATTATTTTCTAAGGGCCACTGGGTTTCCCTTGTGGGAAAGGTTGGCCTGATGGTTGTGATGGACCAGGTCGTCCCTGATAACCAGGTTGACCCAGAGGAGGAGCGTATGGTTTTCCTTGTGGAAAATTTTTTTGGCCATACGAAACATGTGGCGGCGATTGTGGCACCAAAGGTTTTCCCTGTAGTAGATATTTTCCCCCCCAAGAGTATAAGATGGTACTGGTTGATTCTGAGGTTGACCAGACGAACCGTAGGGTTGACTGTGTTGGACCAAAGGTTGACCTTGTGAAGGTTGGCCTTGTGAATCTCAAGGTTGTCCCTATGGACCACAGGCAGGGCCCTGCTGAGCTAAATGTTGTCCCAATGAGGGTTGTCGTTACAAGCCAGCGAGTTGCAAATTTAAGGTAGGTCTAAGATGAGAAAAAATCTGATAAGGATCATAAACAACCTGATGAGGATCAATAGGAGGAAAATAGACAAGATTACCATATACATCATAATGATGCTAGAATGAATAAACGAGATTATCAACAACATCATAGTGATGGAATTGAGGATTACCAGGAGCTTGGAGTAGCTGAGAACCCTGAGAGCTCTGCTGCTAAAAAACCAACATAGACCCTTGAAAATGAAGGCCTCCAAGAATCACCGGGGTAGTGGAAACTGCACTAGAAGCAGGTGGGGACTCCGCCACACTAAATTGTGATTTAATAGGACTAGGATTAACAGGCCACGTCAGATTGAGAGAAATAGACTTGCAAGTGTGAAAATATCCTTAGGACTGAGTGGTAACAACTGGTGTGGATGAAGCCACACAAACAGTCGGTTGGACTGAAACAAATGTAACAGTATCCGACGAACCAGGTGTCGAATGTGATAGTCCTAACGAAGGAAGGGCTGAACTCTGAGGAGGACTTAATGTGCTAAATTGTGCTATGGAGGCAAAATTAGACATAACGTGACTCAAGGACCTATATCCAAGTGGAAGTGACACTGATGGTGGAGAAGACTGATTATAAACAAGAGGGACATCTTCAGGAAAATAATAATATTCTCCTATAGAAACAAGAATTCCTTCACTGCCAACAGAGCTAGATGAATCCATGTCTAACTCTACCATAAGATTTTTGAAAAGGCTATGGGGACTAGGAGGTACAACATCAGAAAAAAATGGTGACCCTGATGTAAGAGGAGGAAAATCTCCTTCTTCCCCAAAACTAGACCAAGCACTTGAAGGAGGCCAATTAAACTCAACTGACTCTTTAGGAGGAGATCAGGTAGAAAGTGGTTGAAAATATGGGAGAATAGGTTGCAGAAACTCGACAGACGTAGTGGGTTAAGGGGTTTCAAAAGAAACATTCAGAAAATAACTACCACTAGGAGGCAATGAGGACGACGAAACTCGTAGTTCCGCCACTATGACTGTAGTTCAAAACAAGAAGGAAAAAGATAACCAATCGAAGGCTCCAAGATCAAAATCTAAGGAAAACAAAAACAAGCCAAGTAATAAAACTTTTAATAGGCATGTGATCATAGGTGATTAATTTTATGACACTGAAACCGGATTCTATTATTTCCTGTTTTAAGAGTTGAGAAAAAAGAAAAATATGACTCTAGTCACTTTCAATTTTAAACGAGAGTGAAAGGACAAGTGGTCAACAATATCTTCTCTTTTTAAAGAGTCATTAAAAGATCAAAATGACTACACATGTACTCTAAGCAAGAGGGTATACCAGGTTTCCGTGAACTGCCATATACACCTTGGTGATAAAATGAAAGAGAAATGATGAAGGACTTAATGTAGGTGTAGGTAGTCTCCCCGAATGCTGTGTTCAATTTATTACGGTTACAAGGAAGAAGACTCGGCTTCCTATGGATAAAAGGATTTCAACCTAGAGGTGTCTCCCTTTATATACTTAATGGTATGGGGAGCACAAGCCTATACTAGGACTGTCTAAAGCCAAATGGTGAATGAAAGCTACTAGGTTTTAAGACGCAGGAACACGTCTCTAGCCTAGACCACTAAAAATGTTGAGTTAGGTTTCAATGCATTCCTAGATTAATTGAATGAATTTTAAAGTTGATCTTGGATTATGGTTCAGTTTCAAGGCCCTATCGAAATTAGATTTCAAAATTCCTAAATGAAAACTATATGCAAATGAACATCATCTTTGATTCAATGAATGCTAGTTATGAGAAGGATAGAGATCTGTCAAACAATAGCAAACAATGAAAGTATGTGAAGAAAGCCACTAACTCATCGAACACAATCAAAATAAAATGAAACTCTTTCCTAGACTATCAAATGCTAGTTATGGAAAAGAATATTTCACTTTCGATGAAAATGAAAGAATGAAAAATACTTCTTTTTTTTTAATTTTCAACCCATAGAATACGACCCTAATAGAATTTCATACATTTGCAATGTGCATTACAAGAATGGAAATAAGATGTATATTCTGCATCCCAGAGGGGTCATGATTGGAGATACTATTCTTTCTAGTCCAAAAGCTCCTATATCAATAGGAAATGTCCTACCTCTGAGTGCATTTTGAATTATTAATTTATCTGAAAAGAAGTACATGATGCACTAATTACATCAAAAATGAAAACTAATACTATCTTGAGTATTGTGTAAGAATCGAAATTGAATGACTCAATCAACCACAAAGCAAACACAAGAAAGCACTCAAACTAATGTTGCAATCTTCCAAACCAAAAGAAAGTTTTCAAAACGACCCAAAACAAGAAATGTAATCTATGCTTGGAGCAAAAAGGAGAAAAATCAATCGAAAAATGAAATGATTATTCACTCAAAGCAATCACTCAAAAGGATAAAGAAAACTTAGTGCAATTTACCTGAGAATGAGACTGAAAATAATCAAAAGACTTGATTTCAAAATAGAAGGTTCAGTGTAACAAGACACTTAGAAACCCTAAGGCATTATACTACAGACATAAGAAAATGGACAAACGACTACAAAAAACAAGTCGAGAGCAGTCAAAACAGTCCCAAAGGCATAATTACACACAAAAAATAACCCAGAGGCAAGCACAACTTACCAAATGACTCATTAAGTGATGCCCGGGCTACCTGCTTTCTCCTTTCTGCTACTCTTAGGCATATAATTATGATGCACTACAATTTTACCCAAATAATTTAAAATTTGTGAAACCTCTACCACTATGTGGAAGCTTTAAATTTCATTCAATGGTTAGAACCATATAAATAACCCTCAAAATTAACCCTCATGAGCGAAAGTCATCTCACTCCTTTATACATTATAATTATAATATATATTCCAAACCCACTTTATGAAATGTGACTGAATTATGTTAAACCTTTGGTTTAATATCCCTTTCAACCATCATATATACACGCACCATGTTCTAACCTTTCCTTTTATTCACTCTTCAACTTTGTTTAAAATGCCAGTCACCAACAGATATTAGAGGTTGGGTCCCACAACACATTCATACTCACCTATAAAAATTTTATACGTGCGCCCTTGTGATAATTCATGTCAATGATAATATTTTAGCATGTATTACATCTTCCGTTAACATTATAACAAAGCCTTGGGCTCAGATTTAAACCCAGCACTAATATCTATTTATATAACCTTTCGGCCGCCATGACCTCAATGCACATCAAATCAAAATCCACAATGTAATTGGGTCCCACCATAGCTTATACTTACCTTCTTAACCTTCGTCCATCGCGCAACACAACCATCGTGGATCTCCCAGTGCCATTCATTGGATGGTTAGAACATATATCGTATTTTTCCCACGACCGAACTTTAACTCTCCCAAAAAACATGATAAAAGATGTTTTGGTCTTACTGCTTTTTCCACATGTCCAACAACTAATGGAATCACGTTTTTTTTTCAAAAACAATTTACCACTTATGTGACCGTGCGATACTGCCAGTTTCCAAACTCCAGTTTTACTGTTCACGCTCCCAGTTCTGTTACTCTGCTCAAGGTTCTGCTTTCAACTTTATAACTTCGATTTCACGGGTTATCTGGAATTTAATGAGCCTTGACTCATATTTCACACTGCCTTTGTTTATACAAACTCTACCCTCACTCTTGCTTGTTCTTTTCACTGTGAATTCGTAATCTCTTCGCACAGTCCTTCACCTCAGTTCATCTTCATCCACGATCTCTTCACAGGCTCCATACGGCATCTCGATATGAAATACCATTCACAAATTACCCTGCATGCATACATTATAACAAAAATATTCTCCTCGCATTGATTTTACTAGATTAATGTCAAATCCAAAGCCATATCTCTTCAAAGGCATTGACTCATGCCATGGTTAGTAATCAACCCTTGATAAGGGAAAATCACACAGGATTTGATCCGTAAAATTGTGCACATTCAACTTCACATTACAACATCAACATGAATGTCAATATCTGTAATGATACACAGAGTCCATTTAAACCCCAAATTATAGATACTATATCCCACATTGTTCAAGGAGGTTCAGAGCAGTCTCACACAAAATTTGAATCAACTAATCCACATACATTCGGGAACAAATTCTTTCATAATATATACATGAATTTACTTACAAAGGCTTCTGGTCTTGGCTAGATCTTCAATCATTGGCCCCTCTACAGCCTACTCTGTCTCTGAATAGGCCTCTAGCTTTTGAACTCTGAACCCTATCTATTCTTCATGCTTACAGTTATACTAGTGATGACCTGAATCGATTCAGGTTCCCTTACAGCTCGACAAAGACTCTTAAACTTTCTAAATCCTAAAATTAGACTCAAACGCTAAATAAACAAACTGATCCTAATTCGGCAGTCTCTACTCATTCCTAAATAATCATTTTCTCTCATGTTCTTTGCAGTTAGAGAACATTTACAATTCCTCACTTTTTATTCAAAATCACTAATAATTACATGAGAATTTAGAAATATGAGACCCCCCTTTGTCTACTTAGGTAAAATTTAATTCTTGAGCCTAATGCCCCTGCATCAGACTCCCAAGGTTCAAATTTTTCATGATCTCTTGATCATGTGTCTTTAATCTCTGCCTCTTCGATCCCATACTCTGTTTTGTTGTTGTCCAACCGTTGCGTCATCCTTCATCTGCATTTCTCTAGGTCTCCATATCTTATTCTGCATGTTGCCCCTAGTTTTACTTTCACAATCTCTTCATGTATTTCCTTTGCTGAAATCCTTCTACTTTCTTACTGATGCCTGCTGCTTCCGAGACACCTTCATCATCAGTTTTCTGATTTTTTCAATCTCCATGTCCAGCTTCTCCTCTAGCTAGAAATTTATTTTCCCACTGCTGCTGATTTCAATCCCTCTTGCTGCCAATATTTCTACTCTTGTTGTTACTGTTGTTACTAACATGTTTGCTACTCCTGTAGATGTCATCCCCCATGTTGCTACCTCTATGGCTGCCATCATGGGTTTTGCTACCTCCCAAACTTCCTGTCCCTCTCCAACAATTTTCCTTTTCTCATCATCTGCAAATTTACTCCTAGAGAACAAATCATCAATTAATTTCCTTCATGCAGTAACATACTCACGTAATTTTTCTTGCATACTAGTAAACATAAGCAAATTTGTCAAACTAGCATCTACCCCTATTTCTTCCACATCTTAGGCAATTTTTCCCTAGTGCCTGCAATCTCTTCCTCTTCTTCAAATTATTTCAGAAAATATTTCAGCCACCTCTTCGGTACTTGCTTCACATCATAAAAATGCTACAATCCAATTTTAGCATACCCCTCTTCTTCTTTAACAATATTCAGTAATTGTCCTTCATCTCCTTGATTGATTCTGGCAATCAAATCAAGTACTTCAAGCTCTGCATTTTCATCTTCCTCTATCAGAATAGAATTTTGGTTTCCCATCACTGTGTCAGTCTTACAAATCTGTCCCATAGTGTGCTCTTGATCAACCAAAAAAATCAGCTCGTCCTTGTTATCAATGACAGGTTTCTTCATATGAGACATGACTGCCTCACCTTCCTCTTGTAACAGTTCTTCTTCTTTCAACACAACTCCAAGAGATGGACTGTCCTCTGTATCACCTGTGAACACAGCTAATTTGTCAGTTTCAAAATTACAAGACCCACTGGTCTCATTTGCTGATCCAGACACCAATTTTTTTTTTTGCAGTTCTAAGCCTATTTCAAGACTCATAAAACTTCCACTACCTTTCTTCTCAACTTCCAGAGTTATCTCCACTGCTCCAATCACCATGTTAAAATGATGATCCTCTACTATGTTCTTAGCCAACATAGTTTCTCTTTCATTCCATTCTTTGATAAACTTCATTTGTTGTTCTTATCTGCCTGCATCATTAACACATGAACCTTCAACATTAAAATTACAAGGTCTCAATGCCTCTTCGTCCTCTAACAACACATTATTATGTTTTTCTAATTTTTCTTCCAATTCCTTTGTCAGCACATCAGTATGCTGATTTGCATTCCTCATGAGACTGTTAGCTAGTCTCTCCTTCTTTCCATCATCTACTTCATGAACAATGTCCATGAAGACCTTCTTGCCCTGCTTCCTTAGCAAATCATCTTGTCCATAGGTCCTCTGTTTCTCCAATTCTCTTCTTTGGAAATCTAACCTTCTATACAGTTCAACAACTTCAATTGGATTATATCTTGGGAACCTTACACAACCTTTTATGCCTTCACTTTTTCTTGACCAATCATCAGATGGTCCTTCATTCTCTGCCTCAATATTCTGCTGAATATTCTCATTAGACTCCGTTGTTTTCAATTCCTCCTGAGATTTTGCTATCTCAGCATTCATCTGAACAGATTTCAAATTCAATTTCTCCTCCTTAGCAACCCTTAAAGCTTGCTCATCTCCCTGTGGTGTACCTACAAACATACACAACTATTTAGTTTTAAACCCACAAGACTTTTTAGTCTTGTTTTCTTTCTCAAGCACTTCCCTTTGAACAAATTTGCATGTGGAATCTTCAAATTATATCCTTGACTCAAGAACTTTGAGTTCCTCTTCCTCTGTAGAATCTGTTGTCACCTCACAATTGTCAAATTCAAAAGCGCAAGGCTTTACATCATCCAGCTAATTTGGACTTGTCCAATACCTCAGGAAATCACCAATGATTTTCTCTTCAGCAAGACAAACTTCTTGATGCCTTAAGTCTTCACCATGTCTCACAATATCTCTTGGAGATCCCCATTCTCCATATGTATTCTGTTCTTCTTTACAAACATAAACTTCTTTTCTCAACTCAGCTGCTCTGAGTTTTTCTTTCAATAAGAAAATCTCCTTTTGCCTCAACCTCAACTATAATGGCTGTCATTTCACTCTCCTCCTCATGAGCCAGCCAACTCTCTAGGTTTTCCTCCATCATGTTTTCTAGTTTATAAAACTACTTACTAATCACAGCTATCTCTTTCCAATACTCTGCATTAGTGACTTTCTTCCTCATTCCATTTTCTTTGGCATCTTCCCTCACTCTTCTATTGTGACCTCTCTCAGAACCTCTGCAATCTCTGCTATGAATATCAGTAGCCATTTTATCCTTCATCATTTCCTCACTCATTAGTTTCACCAAGCCTCTGCAACAACAAGCTCTCTTGCTGCAACTTACCTCACCAATCCTTTCCTCTAGATCTGGGATTTTGGCAAGTACTAGTCCCCTATCTGCTGGAACCTTCTAAGCACTCTCTTATGCTCTTTCTAGGCTTCACTCTGCAAATTCTCAAGAAAAAATCTATTATTCTCGCATCCAACCTCTGTTGGGAATTCTCCAGGTTCTACCACACTTCTTCTTCACTTAGAATCCCTTGCTGGACTCTTTTATCACTGCTCTCAAAGTTGTGATATGCTTCTGCTGATATTTCTTCAATTTCCTGCAATCTAAATTCTGCAAACAATTCTCCAAACCAGAGTTAAACACTGCTCATCAACTCACCTTTGCTTGAGAACACTGCAGTTCTCCACCTTATCCAGTCTTTAACTGAATATCAGGCTCACTGCCTTCATCACCAAGACTCTGTCTTCATTTTTCTGCAACCATAATTTTGCGATCATAAATCTCAAATCAGATTTAAAATTATTTTACCTGCAAGATCCCTGCATGATATTGTTCTTCATACATTTCTAAAATCCTCTATTCATTGTAATTATTTGTACTTTTTTTTATATCAGATCTTAGAATCTAATCTTCCTTCTTCTCTCATCACATGCACTGCATCTCATCAGCTGCAATCCTCAAAACACTTGTCTTCCCATTTAGACTATGTAAGTCTGCAATCACCTCACTACATATCTAATCACTCTGCAATCACCGTTAAATAGATTAAAGCTTCAACCTTTCCTTACTACTCTTATAAAGCATGCATTCCAAAATTAAATTCCAAAAGACCTAATCCAGCTCCGATACCACTTGATGCCCAGGCTACCTACTTTCTCCTTTCTGCTACTCTTAGGCATATAATTATAATGGACTTCAAGTTTACCCAAATAATTTTAAATCTCTAAAACCTCTAACACTATGCAGAAGCTTTAAACTTCATTCAATGGTTAGAACCATATAAATAACCCTCAAAATTAACCCTTTTGAGTGGAAGTCACCTCACTCCTTTATACCTTATAAGTATAAAATATATTCCAAACCCACTTTATGAAATGTGACTCAATTATGTTAAACCTTTGGTTTAATATCCCTTTCAACCATCATATATACATGCACCATGTTATAACCTTTCCTTTCATTCACTCTTCAAATTTGTTTAAAATTCCAGTCACCAACAGATATTAGAGGTTGGGTCCCACAACACATTCATACTCGCATATACAAATTTTATACGTGCACCCTTGTGATAATCCATATCAATGATAATATGTTAACATGTATTACATCCTCCGTTAACATTATAACAAAGCCTTGGGCTCAGATTTAAACCCAACACTAATATATATTTATATAACCTTTCGGGCCCCATGACCTCAATGCACATCAAATCAAAATCCGCAATGTAATTGGGTCCCACCACAGCTTATACTTACCTCCTTAATCTCCATCCATTGCGCAACACGACCAATGTGGATCTACCAGTGCCATTCATCAGACGGCTAGAACAAATATCACATTTTTCCCACGATCGAACTTTAACTCTCCCAAAAAACGCGATAAATTTCTTTTTGGTCTTACTGCTTTTTCCACGCATCCTACAGCTAATGGAATCACGTTTTTTTTTCAAAAACAACTTACCACTTATGCGACCGCGTGATACCACCAGTTTCCAAACTCTGGTTTTACTATTCACGCTCCCAGTTCCGTTACTCCACTGAAGGTTTCGCTTTCAACTTTATAACTTTGATTTCACGAGTTCTTTGCAATTGAATGAGCCTTGACTCATATTTCATTGCACCTTTGTTTATACAAACTCTGATCTCCCTCTTGCTTATTCTTTTCGCTGTGAATTCGTAATCTATTTGTACATTCCTTCGCCCCGGCTCATCTTCATCCAAGATCTCTTCATGGGCTCCGTACGGCCTCTAGATATGAACTAGCATTCAAAAATTACCCTACATGCATACATTATAATAGAAATATTCTCCACGAATTGATTTTACTATATTAATGTCAAATCCAAAGCCATATCTCTTCAAAGGCATTGACTCATGCCGTGGTCACTAATCAACCCTTGATAAGGGCGAACTACACAAGATTCGATCTGTAAAATTGTGCACATTCAACTTCACATTATAACATAGACATGAATGTCGATATCTGTAGTGATGCACAAAGTCCATTTTTAACCCCAAATTACAGATACTGTATCCCACATTGTTCAAGGAGTTTCAAATGAGTCTCACATAGAATTTGATTCAACTAATCCACATACATTCGGGAACAAATTATTTCATAATATATACATGAATTTACTTACAAAGGATTTTGGTCTTGGCCAGATCTTTAATCATTGGCCCCTCTACAGCTTACTCTGTATCTGAACAAACCTCTAGCTTTTGAAATCTGAACCCTATCTATTCTTCATGCTTATAGTTATACCAGTGATGACCTAAATTGATTCAGGTTCCTTTACAGCTCAAAAAATACTCTTAAACTTCCTAAATCCTAAATTTAGACTCAAACCCTAAATAACTAAACTGATCCTACAAACCCTAAATAATTAAAATTCCCATGCATCATTAAGGAGGCCAAACTAGATCCTACAAGATTCAGCACGATTGTAAGGTTGTAATCCTTGCTAAATAGGGGTCGGTGCGACTCCAACAAAAGCAACCTACGCTAGTTGGCATGACTGTTTAAATGAAAAGTGTGCCAAGCCAGATAACTATGGGAAAAGGAAAAACAAAAACACAATGAGCAGACATAAATATTGACAGTCTAGAGCTGAAAAAAGGATATAAACCAAGCAAGAAAACCAGAAAAAGACAAATAAGAAAATCAATGATTGAAATTGACCCAATAAGACGAAATGACAAACTCACACTGATCCCCAGTGGAGTCGCCAATTTTTTAAGTAGTTAAATCCTCTCTACGGATAGAGATGATCCCTCTAGCCCTAGAGTGGATCTAGAAACAAAGATATATTCTAGAGTGTTGATTCCTAATTACTGAATGAAAAGAGGACATGGTAGATCGACCTACCTGAAATACAACGCTGTCGTCAAGGCTGCCATGGTGGTGGTCTCTCGCTCCTTCCTTAGCAAATCACAATCCTTTCGCATTCATGCTTGGATACATGCACATAGAGCAACAAAAAAGAGTAGCATACGACATAATAACTTCATTCATAAATACTAGCCAGACAAAGAGGGCTAAGCATATTGCATTAAATGTCTAACATAATACAAAATGGAAACCAAACAATAGTCACGTATATGTATTGATATAAGGAAGAGTTACAACCAATTCTTTGACGTCACAATATCCTCCAGACGGGTTCAGCTAAAGCATGTCTCAGGTGCTTGCCAGGGAATTTGGATTGGATGAAGGCATGGACTCAAGCTCTCTCAGCATAGTTCCTTCTTATTTTATCTCTTCAATAGTTCAACTATAGTATACTCAATTCTCCATGTTCAGCTACCTTATGAAAGGAGAGATATCTTCTTTTTATAGAGGAGAAGGAGGAGGTTAGGATCCCTACCAAGGTGGGAGGGAGGCCTATCCTTTAGGACATTCCAATAAGAGGTGGAAACCATAAACTAAAGGAGGTATTCCATGGTTTATTCATTTCAGCCACTCCCAATGACTCATCCTTGAAGTTATTGGAGTGGAATATCCGCCTCTATTTTTAAAAAGCATTCCATAAACATCTTGGCACGGGTGGCTAAATGAGATAGAGTGCCAACTGGCATGGGGCCCAGTGTTAATCTTCCTCTTTGACATGAGGGCATAACTGATTACTCACACCAAGGCAAAAAAAAGGGTTTTTGATTTTCTATTCAGGGAATTGTAAACAAAAGGAATATTACTCTCATGTAAAAGGAAATAGTGATGGTTTTTTTAAGGCATGACACTACTTATTGATCACGTAAATGACCCTCCAATGGTCGATATGGGAATTGCAGGGATGGTGAAAAAATCCTGTATAACACTCATATGAGAATTTATCTATATATGTCAGAAAGTAAAAATAGTTATAAATTTTAATGTAAAATTCAGACAATGTATATATGGCTGTGGAAATTAGACTTACAAGATGTATAAAAAGTGGCATGGGCAATGAATTAGCGATTAACAGTTAAGGGAGAGTTCAACTATTAATTACAAATTTCGATGTGAAATAAAATCGGATGGTTTCATATGACATATAGGCTCATTGAAGTGGTAGACTTGGAAATTTAGTCCCAACGAGTATATGTTTAAATTATGAAACAGTAAAAGTACAACGAAGTAAATCTTGACACAAAAAATGCATCGGAAAGTGACGAACCATAGTCAATACATAGAGTGTGATTAATTTGAGTATTATAAAAATAAATAAAATTATTGAAAACGGAGATGCTACAAATGGTATCACAGCCCATGTTAAAACAATGGGCCAAAATATGTACTCACACTAGAGAAAAATTATGTTGTTGTAATTTTTTTTTGTAAAAAAAAAATTTCACTATTATTTACTTTTATGTACAGTGACTCAGTGTAGAACCATACAACTGCAAACCATGAGTGAATGGGATGAGTTGTATGTGGATCTGGGTGGTGAAAAAAAAAACCATCATATTCGAATGCTCTATTTTTGGCCATGATACATAAGATGCAAAGAGAAATGATTCAACTAAAATACCACAATGGTAGGCTATCACTAGCCAATGAAGGGAAAGAAAGGTTAATTAGAGATTTGACCTTCCAGAACAGTCATGAAGGTGAAGGTTTTGGGAAAAAGAGAAAGGGAATTGTAAACCACTCAGAAGAGTCTGAGGAGGATGAATCCTTTAGACAACATTCTAGAAGGAACAAGGAATTACAGGGTGAATTCCACAAAATCAAGCCTCCCTCCTACGATGGAGAGAAGGAGGAAGATGCAGAAGCTTGGATTCTAAACATGGTAAAATAATTCCAAGTTATGAGTATGGAAGAAATTTGAAAGCTAGGCTGGCTAATTAATAATTACGAGGTAAGGATACCTTATGGTGGGAAGGAACCAAAATGGTGCATGTGATAGATAAGAAAACTGTCACTTGGGAAGATTTACAAATTAAATTTAGAAATAGATATTTGAATGACCGATAGTAGGATGAAAAAGCTAAAGATTTTTATGATCTCAGGTTAGGACAACTTACTAGTGCTGAGTTGTTACAAAATTCACCATCCTGCTTCGCTAGGTACCTTATCTACTAGAGAAGAAGGAAAAGGTGGGGTGATTTTAAAACTTCCTACCTACTATCTATAAGGATAAGGATGATGAATTTTGGCTCCTGAATTTAGGAAAACAATAAGCTGAAATCTACTAATTGCAGGATAAATTTAACTGTATTAGGTAGAAAAGAGAATGATAAAAGTGTGGAGTGGAAGGACCACTAATTTAGAAGACTCTCCCTCAAATTCCAGGTATATACATGAAGGATAGAAGTAATGATAATAAAATGGAAGGTAGGGATTTTGAACCAACTATTGCTGAGTTAATACTTCTAGACACCCAATTTGACCAAGAGAGTTATAAATAATTGAAAATTGTAAACATTATATGAGTAGAAGTATAAAATATGTTGTTGGAAAAAGGGGATGGAGACATTTGAAAATAAATTTAAAGATATGAATGCTAAACAACCTGTTCTGCTTGATGAGTTTAGGTGTCGATTGACATAAGAAAGAAAAATTTCAGCAAGTTGGAATTGTTCAACTAAGCTACTAAAATAAAAGTTTACACAAAATTTTTGTGAATTAAATGGGTACAAATAACATGAATTAAAGTTACATGTTTTACCTTTAGATTCATATGTGGTGTTGGTAGGAATGGACTGGTTAGAAAAACAAAAAGACATAATAAATTTTTTAGATAAAACAATATATGGTATAGGTGGTGAGTGAAAACCTTAGATAGTAAAAAGGACAACCCAAACCAATATCAGTGATGAAAATTTCAGCACTTCAGTTAAAAAGGAAAAAAAGAAAAGGCTAACAAGTGTATTCTGTACTTGTGGAAGAATTAGGACAACAAACTGAAAAAGAAATTTTAGAAATGTTACCAGTCATCCAAGAGATTAAGGATGTAGTTCAGATGAAAAATGCTCATGTACCCCCTTAAAATAGAAACAGATTTTTCAATTGAGTTAATACCAAGAGCTACACCAGTCTCTAGAGCCCTATAGGATGACTACACCAAAATTTTAAGATTCTAAACTGTGGCTACAAAAGTTGTTGGATAGAGCTTATATAAGACCAAGTGTATCCCCATGGGGAGCACTGGTAATGTTGGTAAAAAATAAAGTTGCAAAATTTAGAGTAGGTATAGACTACTAACAACTGAATAAACTGATGATCAAGAATATATATCCTCTACTCAGGATAGATGATTTAATTGATCAATAAGTTATCAGAAATTGAGAGTTAAAGAAGACCTGTATGAAGAGAAAGATATATAATCTATGAATTAGAAGTTCTACATGATCGGGTTGGTTAATGTTTTTTCTTTATGTGTCAAATAAGACATAACATAAAGAAAAACTTAGAATTGTTTTACAATTATGCCAAATTAAGAGAACATAAAGGGTATGATAGACTTAACAAAAGGGTATTTTATAAAGATAAATTTCAGTGTTTCAGTAGTGTAAATTCATAAAAAGGATGAGTAGTCAACTGAGAAAAGACACACATTAGCGTGAATTGATCAATATTTCCTGATGTTTGGAGCAGGTTTAAGAAAAAATTGTCGTCTCAGCTGCGGTTGATGCCTGTCACCTACGCAATAGGTCCGAAAACACACGAAAGTTATAATTTTCAATGTTTTATGGTTTTATAGGTTAAAAACATCATGAGAAGCAAAACAAGAAGCTAAAGAGAAATCCTAAGGTTTGAAGTAGCTGGATATGTAGGGATATGAAAAATGACAAAGGTCATAATCATAAACCCTTGTGGAGTCGCGAGTTGTTAGTATGAATCTTAATTGCAAGCGTATGAAAAAGGCTCACTTTAGCCGCACATAACAAACAACCCTATCATCAAAGATGGCTACCAATATATTTAGATATGCAATTATTTGACCAAGTTAAATGCTGAAAAAATATAGATCTATGCATTAAAATATATTAAGTAGTAAATAAAAGCAAGAGTTGCTCCATGCATCCAACAGACAAGATAAGATTGGTTTAAATAATTTTTTGTATTTATGACAACTAGGAGGAGAAGGTAGAAAGATGTTACAAGTCCTCATAAATGGGATGGGTTATTTTAAGTCCTCATCACTTTAGATCTAAAATCCCTCTCTCTTGATGGTGTAGAAAACCCAAACAAAAATGGAACTCAAAGGGAGCTCACAAGAAAAATGGTAGCAAAATATGGAAATGATGGTGGTTCAAATCCAGACCAAAACTTGATTCGGATTTATGCAGGAACGCAACATAATACAGAAATAACCATAAACATAGAAATATAGCGGAAATAAGGCTTCATTTCATTAATATCAATTCATAGAAATATTCTTACAAAACTGATGGAAATAAAATAGCTAGGGTGCTGGTAGCGAATCTATGAGAAGAGATGTGGTGGCTATAGACCTATAAACTATGTTACAATGAGGCTTGAGGGCCTATTTATTATGGAGAAATATTGGAGAACTCTAAACGTCAAAAACCTAACTGTCGGAGATGAAGCACTGAAAATATGGGCCCCGTTTGGGTAAATTGGTGTTTCAAATTCCCAGGGATGTAATTTCGGCATACTATCTCTGTTTGGGGCTTCAAAATGGCTCTGGAAGTTCAAGACCCAAAAATATGCTAAAAATAGTAAGTTGTTAAAAAAAACCTAAAAGAGATAATGGTGGGGCCCCAAGTGGAATAGGCGAGTGGCCACTAATATCCACCTAGATCATTCCTCCCCCCTTAGGAAGAAATGGTACCCATTGTGTTGAGTTCCTCCATCAGATGAGGAAAATTCTGTTGAACTTGGTCCCTGGTGAACCACTTGCCTTGGTGTAGGAGTTGGCCATCTTTGACAACCTGATATAGTTGGATCTTCTGTCAGTGAGTGTTCTTTATTTTCATGTCCATGATACAGTCTATGGTGGCCTATTCCATGTAGTCTGGGTTTAACTCTTTTGGTGCTAGTTCTTCTGCAATGTCAGAGGTGTCCAATAGAGGTGGTAAGTAGGGATGAAGGTGGTTTACATTGAATATTGGGTGCAGACCAAGGAATGGTGGAATATTGATCTTGAAGGCATTATTCCCTACGACATTGGTGATGGTGTACGACCTATATCGGAGTGGGAAAATCTTGCAATGGGGTCTAGTGAGGTGCTCCTTTTGCAAATGTAGCCACACTTTTTCGCCCACCTAGAAGTTGTGTGGCACCCGATGTTGATCACGTCGTTTCTTGTACTTAGCATTAGCTCTGTCAAATATGTCATGAACCTATTGGTGGATGTGCTGAATGTGCTCGATGAATTTGTTTGCTTTGTCAGCTTCAGACTGGACATGAGCCAAATCGGCCTGAGTAGCTACAAATGGCATGGTTACATTAATGAGACATAGTGGCTGAAACCCCAAGCCCACCTGAAAGGGGCTATGGTCGGTTGAGCTGTGGAGAGCTCGGTTATAAATATGTTGTACATAGGGAAGGCTCTCATCCCATGTGCAAGGATTATTTGAATTGTACATGTGAAAAATGTGTACAATCATCATGTTGATGACCTCTATCTGGCCATTAGTTTGGGGATGGCAAGTTGTGGACTTGGTGAGCTCGGTGTCCAACATTGACTAGAGGCTGGACCAAAATCTACTGAGGAACTTTTTGTAGCAATATGATATGATAAACTATGGGATCCCAAATTGCACCCACACTTGTTCAAAGAAAATTTTAGCAGTGGCTTCTACTGTGATATTCTTCTTGTAGGCCACCATAATGGCCATCTTTGAGAATTTTTCAATGACCATGAAAACGCAGTCGTTTCCATGCCTAGTAGAAGGAAGGCTTGACATGTAATCCATGGAGATGGATTCCCAAGGTTGACTAGGGGTAGGTAGTGGAGTATAGAGTCCTTTCTTCTTTATGGTCAGTTTGGGAATGGCGCAAGCAATGCAAGATCTGATGTACTTCCTGACATCATATCGCAGGTTCGACCAATAGAAATACTTTTGTAGTACTACCACTATTTTCTCGACCCAAAAATGCCCAGCGACTCGACTGTAGTTTGCTTCCCATATCATCCTGGCACGCTCGCTTGAAGGAACACAAAGGTGTCCCAGGAGACATAATAGTACATCTTGGAGGTGAAAATTTGGAACTTGCATACCCCCAAGAGTAACTTGTATGTGTAGCTGAATTCTGGATCACTCATGTAGAGAAGCGATCAATCAGAAGTATCATGCTCACAAGAGTTGAGAATAGTGGTTATGGCCATGATCGGTGGTCAGCTGAGGAATTCTGCAACATTATTGGTGCTACCCTTGTTGTACTTGATGTTAAAATGAAATTGTTGTAGATATGTGGACCACTTCTGATGGCGATTGTTCTGCAACTTCCCTTGTGTCTGTATGAACTACAAGGGTCATTGGTCTGTGTGGATGACTGTCTCCTTCGCCAAAATGTAATGCTTCCATTGTCGACAAGCCTACACAATGGAATACATTTATTTGTCATAAGTGGGATACTTTCGAACTGTTTCAGACAGTGTCTCACTATGATATGCCACTGGATGCCCATGTTTAGTAAGAACTGCCCTAATATCATAGTCAGAGGCACCTGTCTCAATCTGAAATGGTTGTTGTAAGTCTGGTAATGTGAGCACTGGGTTAGAATGGATGCGATGTTTCAATTCTATGAATGCTTCCCATTGATATTCCAACTAACAGAAATTTTCTTTCACTCCTAACTTGGTGACTTGACTCAAGGGCCAAGTGATATGAGAGAATCAAAGTAGGAACTTGCAGTAGAAATTAGCAAGACCCAGAAAGCCACGAAGGTTTGTTAGGGTGGTTGGGGCTAGCCAATCCCAAATGACTTGGATCTTGGATGGATCCACATGCACCCCCATTTCATCAATAATATATCCTAGATATTGAACTTGGTTCATGCCAAAGCTGAAATTCTCCAAATTGGCACACAAATTGTGTTGCCGCAGTGTTTGGAGGAGTTCTCGAATGTGGTGGAGGTGCTCTTCCCAAGTCTAGTTGAAGATCAGAATGTCATCCAAGTATACCACTACAAATGAGTTGGTGAATGGATGCAAGATATCATCCATCAACCTCATGAAGGTTGCAGGAGCATTTTTGAATTTGAAAGGCATGATGAGCCATTCGAAAAGGCCCTCCTTGGCTTTGAAAGCAGTCTTCCACACATCAAAGGGTTTGATTGGTACCTAGTGATACCCAGAATTCAAGTTGATCTTACTGAAATATTTTTCCCCTTTGATTTGGTCCCAAAGATCATCAATCCATGGGATTGGGTACCTATTCCATACAATGATCTTGTTCAATGCTCGATAATCAATACAAAGTCTCCAAGTCACATCCTTATTCTGTATCAACATGATCGAGATCCCACAGGGCGATGAACTTGGTTGGATGTGACCTTTTTGCAAAAACTCCTGAATCTGCCTCTTGATGTCATCATTCTCCATAACAGAGCACCTATAGATCAATCCATTAGGTAGCGATGCACCTGGGGTCAGGTCAATGGGGTTCTTGACCTAACAATGTAGAGGTACCCCTATGGGTGAGGTGAAGATGTCCCCGTACTCCTCCACAACCTTGTGCATTTGTTGTTGTCATGTATAGCAGCCATGTCTGGAGGTCATGACTATAGTCTTCTTCTTTCCCTCAGGGCTAGTCATCAGGAAAAAAAAATTCCTGGTTTGGGAGATGAGCTTATTGCATTGTTTTGTAGTAACCAAAGAGATAGTGGGAGGCGGTGGTACCTCTGGTATCCTGTACAATTTATTTCCCAAAGTAACAATAAGAACGCGAGGCCGGGACTCATACACAGCATGTCGCTTCCACAAGTAAGGTTTGCCTAATAATACATCAAAAACATCAATAGGAGAAATTTCACACAATACCTCATCCATGAAGGGCTTGATGCTATAGAGAAGGTGGCACTGTTGGTTGACGCAGAGATACCGTCCTTTGTGAATCCACCCGATGGTGTATGGTTGTGGGTGCAATGTGGTTGCGAAGCCCAACCGCTTGTTGACATCTGCTAAAATGAGGTTCTTTTAGCTCCCATTGTTGACAATGAACCGTAGCGGGGAACCCTTTACCCACATCTTGGAGTGGAAGAGACACTCTGCCTCCTCTATATCTTCTAGTTCCTCCTTTTGAATCTTGGTAGTGGCAACAATGGTGTTAGGCTCCGCATCAATAATCTTCTTCTCTTTTTCATTAACCTTGTAAGGTTGTGATTCAGAGTCAGAGCATGAATCTGATTTCGAAGCCCTCATCTCGGCCACCAACGACTACTTGGCCCGACACTCACTTGTGTTGTGAGTGGAGCTCTTACGGAACTCACACCACTTTCTTGTGTCCTTCTTTTCCTTCACGGTGTTGTTATTTGATTGTGTCTTTGGCAGGTTGTCTTGGGCCACCATGCCTTGGCTTTGTGCTTTGTTCTACGGTCTGGGGGCACCTTTCCCTTGCTTTTGATTTGCAAATCCAAATTCTCGCTTCTTCTGTTTGAATTTCTGCTCAATATTCACAGCATATTGGTATGCTGTACTAAGTGAGGAGATGTCGAGGAACTCCATTTCCTCTTGAATGTATCTGTGCAGACAATCGCGATACTTTAGCACCAAACGTTTCTCTGAATCTTTGATAACCAACTTTGTGCGTAGGGTATGGAACAGATTCATTAGCTCATGCACATCTTGATCCCTTTGTTGCCGCAGCATGGTCCATTGTATGTACTTGTCCTCATAGCTCCCCACGGGATAGTATTGTTCCTTGATCGCATCTTAGAAATAATTCCAAGTGGATATGACTAAGAACAGAGAGGGTTCTATCTCGTCCTTTTTCTCACTGTAGGTTTCCCACCAGTCCTTGACATGGGAGGTAGCTTTAAGGAGTGCAAAAATAATCTTCTCCCATTCGGAAAAGTCATGAACCGAAGAATATACTTATAATAGATTCAACCATCTATCTATAGAATCTGCATCTATTTGAACCTCAAATATGTGAATTTCAAGGTTTACTTGTACCTTAAAGGGAGTCGCACCTCCAGAGTAGTTGCCAGATGCAGATGCACCGCCGGTGGGAAGTCTTGAAGGATCTGGGAAAAGTTATCCATCATCGCCTTTCTTTGTTTTTCCAGGGCTTCCTTGAGCAATATTTTGATAGGATCTCCTGCTCCCTCATCTTTCTTTTTGTCCTCCATGGACATCCTTTGGGGTTTGTGAGGCTGATATTGCAAAGGTTCCACCAGATCGAGCCCTAACTCCTTATACCCCGACCTCATTGGGGACATGCAAAGAAGGATCGAGAAAAAACAGACCGCTCTGATACCATTGATCTGGATTTATGCAAGAACACAACAAAATACAGAAATAACCATAAACATAGAAATATAGAGGAAATAAGGCTTCATTTCATTAATATCAAATCGCAAAAATATGCTTACAAACATGATGGAAATAACATAGCTAGGGTGCTGGTAGTGAACCCATGAGAAGAGATGTGGCGGCTACAAACCTCTGAACTGTGTTACATTGAGGCTCGAGTGCCTATTTATTATGGAGAAACAATGGAGAGCTCTAAACGTCAAAAACTTAACCCTGGGAGATGAAGCACCAAAAATATGGGCCCCATTTGGGTAAATTGGTGTTTCAACTTCCCAGAGACATAACTTCGGCATACTATCTCCGTTTGGGACTTCAAAACGGCTCCGGAAGTTCAGGACCCAAAAAAATGCTAAAAATAGTAAGTTGTGAAAAAAAACTGAAAGAGACAATGGTGGGGCCTTAAGTGGAATAGGTGGGTGGCCACAAATATCCATCTGGATCAAAAATATAGATCCATAGTGATATTTAGGCAATAAAAGATAGTGAGTGAATGGAAAAACTCTTCTATTTATAACAAAATATTGAGTTAGTCTAGATATTGGTGCATAGTTAAAATATTAATAGCCATTTCTAGATACAACTTTTATGGAATATTTTACTATATTTTTTGGAGGGAAAAAGAATTTGACTTGGGTCAAATCCGTTTATTTGTAAATAATAAATAAATAAATGATTTATTTGTTATTTTAAGTATATGGTTGAGTAATAATCAAATAAATAGTGATTTATTTAATTATTTATGAGTGAATTAGTCAAATTTAACAAGGAATATTATTTAGATAAGGTTTAAACAATTATTCCTAGAAAATAATAAGATAAATAATAATTTATCTAATTAATTTTCCCGTTTTGGGTTAAATATGACTTGGAATATTAATTAAACTATTGTTCAACTAATTATTCCTTGAGGAAAATCAAGAAAATGTGGATTTATTTAATATTTTCTCATGGGGTTTCCTGTTTAGACCATAAAAAAATTAATAAAGGTGGTTTATTAAGTTATTTTTCATAGTGAAAGCAATTTTACTTAGGTTAAAATTGTTCTTACATGGTGTACTTAGGTCCATCTAATAGTAATAGTTTATATGACCAAAAAATGGTGTAACAGTTTCAGCCATAAGATAAGATCAACCATGGGTATTGAGAAATACTCAAGGATATTGGTAGAAAGATATTAGGTTTAGCCTATATGAATTCCTCTCTACAGAAGCAAGGAGAGGACAATGAATGGACCGAAAAAGGTCAATATAGCTTGAACCGTTAAAAACTTAAATTAACAACTACTCTTGCTTTTAAGATTCTGACCCAATCCAAGAGATTATAGTGGTACAGAGGCTTGGGTAGAAATATTAGAAGTAGTGTTATTACTCAGTCATAGCATACGAGTCAAGAAAAATTAATACAAATGAACAAAATTACAATGAGTATGCCTTACAGTTGTTGTTGAAATATATGCTGCAGGAAGTGGAGACATTATCTGTAAGGATGTAAAGGGTTTTGATCCTAGCACACATAAGTCTGAAGTATAAATTTTTCAACATCATGAAAAAGTGTTAAGCAAACTAGGTGTTTGTCTTTCCTTAATGAGTTTGAAATAAAAATCAAACATGAAAAAGAAAAAGAAAATAATAATTTTGATGTTTTAAATGAGAATGTTTTAATTTTGAAGAATATTGGAGTAATGAAAAATTTTACTTTGAATAATTGATAGAAATAGAAATGAGTTCAGCAGTAAATAGGAAAAAACTCCAAGAAAAACCGTAACATACTAAGGTATTGGTATATATTCCAAATCAGGAGGGCTGATAATTGCAAAAAAAAGATGGTGCATTAACAATGTGATCTCAATAACATATAAATTTTAGAAAAAAATATCGTAAATGTCCTTAGATAGGACATACTTGTGAACAAAATTGGATTCAAGATTTAAACCAGAGCATGTTCTGGCCTAGTATGGAAAAAAAAAAGTAATAGATTTTCTAGATGGAAAATGTTACTTAGTGATAATGAAACATAAGTATCCAACAAAAAATTTGGATACTATCCCTATTCCAGAATGGAAGTAGCAAGATGTTTTGATAAAATTTAGAAATTGGTTGGCCTAGAACCAGACATTAATAAGAGTAGTCAATGTATATAAGACCGAAATTGTAAACTAATATGAAGTTTGAATATGGATAGTAACTGATAAACTGATAAGGTAAATGTCAGGTGGACTTTTAACACTGTGTTACAGAAAAACTAGTATCAATTTGAACTTGAGTATTGTTTGTCACCATATGAATATTTTGACAGAATCACTCAATTATTAAGTACATGAGATGCATGTATGAACTGGAAAAAACAGCAGAACCTTAGGTGGTACTACTACATATTAAAAAATGTTTTTAATAGAAATTAATGAGCTTCTAATTAAGAGGTTTCTGTTTTGTCATGCTAAGTGTAACCATAATTTATAAACTCCGATAAAATGGAGCCAATGTATGAAGACATACAGAGGAGAAAATAACTCACAAAGAATTTCAAAAGACCTCCATGTGTACTTGAGGACAAAGCCTTTCCAAAGTACATGGAAGTGTAGCAACTGTGCTATAATTAACCCTATACTACTATGAACCATGAAAATTTTTTCTACCAAGTAACTTTGTGGAGCATTATTAAGGTTCAGGGTATTATCATGATTAATTCTTAGCAAGAGCAATATATATAGGTGATACTACTCATATGAATCGATATGAACTGTTGACATGTGGAAGTAGGAAAGAAAAAATTCTTCTAGATGTACTTCTTATACTGAAGCAGTAAGAAATCAAACTCTAGAGTATAGTAGTAAGCAGAGTAAAGGTATGGTGAATGCACTTGTTTTCTAAAGAAACTACTAGGAGCAAGAATATGAGATGAAGGAGGAATATTCATCCAAAGTTGAGAAATCAACAAAAAAATAGGTAACATGGAGGACGGTGTTCCATTTTAGAGGGGGAATATGTAATGTCTCTAATTTTTTGGTTTTAATTTAGGAAATGAAAGGCTCTAAGGGTAAAGTGGACCCAAGGTAAAACATCTATTTTGGATATATTTTATTAATTTAAATTAATAAAATTAAAAATGAATTAGTGGTGCAAAGACTAGATAATGATTAGAGATCAGGAATTAAAATCCATGAGGATGGATAAGGTTCATTAGACTTGCTCAGTTCTCCAAAAATTGTTCGAGAAAATAAATTAAATATTTATTTTTATATTGGAGATAAAAATCTAAAAAGCTACCCTAGTAAAGAGTAAAGTTACTGGGAGGAGGTGGAATAAAACTAGGAAAAGGAAAATCTAGTTTTAAAGTACTTTTGTGGAAGAAATAGAAGGAAAGCCTAGGCAAAAAGGAAAACAACATCTAGATTAACTGGACGTGGTTAATTTTGTGTAACCAGCTCCAAAAAGAGAAGAAAAGAGATATCAACTCCTTAGAAATGAGCCACTTCGAGGGGGCAACCTCCAATACATTACATAAATGAACAATTCTTGGATGATACAATTTACAAAACCTCCTTTCTATATATAGGAGTCCATGGGGCCATAATGTAATCCTAGTGGGCCACAGTGTAATCCTAGCCGACCTAACAATAATAATTTAAGGGCACAATAATAACAAAATGGGGATTACAAGGGTACAATAATAACAATAAGGGGGTTACACTAACAACAATAAGGGACTATACTAGTAATATAGGGACCTAACATGCCCCTCTCCTTCAAAAAAGTGTTTTCCTCAACACTTGAGTAGCTCTGGGTGCTTCTGTATAAAATTCTCATCCTCCCATGCAGAATCTTCAGTGGGTAAGTTCTTCCACTTGATGAGATACTCTGAAATTGATCGATTCCGTAGTTGTCGAGTTCTTTTTTCCATGACTGCTTCAGGTTCCAACATGATTTTCCCTTCCCCATCAAGTTCTGGCAATACTGTTTGAACTGGAAGATTTTCACCTATAACCTTCTTTAAGTATGAAACATGGAAAACTGGATGTACTCGTGAAGAAGCAGGAAGCTCCAATTTGTATGCCATAGTACCAATCTTTTGCAACACCTTGTAAGGACCATAGTACTTTGGCGATAATTTATTATCCTTTTTTGCTTGCTTGAGGGACATTTGTTTGTATGGTTGTAGCCGTAAAAATACCCAATCTCCTACATCAAAACTTCTCTCGCTACGATGTTGATCTGCCTGTTGTTTCATTCGATTTTGTGCCAAATTCAGGTTATCCTTTAAGAGTTGGAGAACTTCTTGCTGATGCTCGATGTGATCTTCCACTACTTGAACCTTTGAATTTTCCCTTAAAGATGATGTGATCGATGGTGGATGATATCCATAAAGTGCCATAAATGGGGTCATTTTTGGTGTAGTATGGAAGGAAGTGTTATACCACCATTCAGCAAGAGGTAACCACTTGACCCATTGTGTTTGTTTATCAGATACAAAACAACGAAGATATCCTTCCAAACATTTATTTACTATCTCAGTTTGACCATCAGATTGAGGATGATAATATTAGCTATGAGCTAATTGAGTACCCAACAAGAAAATAACTCCGTCCAAAAATTTCCCGTAAAAATGGGATCTCTGTCGCTCACAATAACCCTTGGGCTTCCATGTAGCTTTTGAATTCTGTCCACAAATGTAGTAGCAACTGTACTTGATTTAAATGGATAATATAATGCACAAAAGTGTGCATACTTGGTAAGCTCCTATCAACTAAATTTTCACTCATGATGACATTCTTTCCTTCAAACTTAGGTGGCAAACCCGTGATAAAGTCCATTGAAATCTCCTCCCAAATACTGAATTGGAACGGATAAAAGGTTGCAGAAGTCCCGGGTCTTAATTGGCTCCACTTTTATTCCTCACGGCTCAAACATTCCGCCACAAACTTTTGAATATCGCATTTAAGGCCGATCCTAAAAAAATTCTTTCTTCACTCCTTGCAAGTTTTTTAAAATCCCGAGTGTCCTCCTAAAGGAGAAGTGTGAAATTCTAGAAGAATCCTTGTTTTAGTTAAATTTTACAAAGATATAAGTAATCTTTGTACCATATGAATCCATCTTTCCAACTAAAATGTATTAGATGTACTAGGATTCGTCATAAACTTTTGAATGAGTGTCCATACATCTTTTGTCCTTCTTCCATTCATCTTCTTGCTTCTCGTTACCCAATCTAGTCAGATAATAGAAATGGGTACAAAGCAATGCTTCCACCCTCTCCATCTTTCTTGAGAGTGTATCCGTAACAACATTAAGCTTCTTTTTGTAGATTATTCAAAGTCATAACCCAACATCTTCGTGACCCATTTTTTCTTCTTCAAGATATTATTTGTTCCAAAAAGTGCTGCTCAAGACTATCATGATCGCTTACCTTGAAGTGTCTTCCATTAGGTAAGTTCGCCATTTCTTTAGTGCATGGTATTGCTAACATTTCCTTCGCGCTGTAGGTTTCGTAAATACTTTCCTTTATCGGACAACTTTCAAAAGCAATGGGCTCTTCCTATATTAAACTGCACTAATTCCATTTCCCCGAGGCATCACATTCCACAATAAAGGTTTTTGTGAAGTCCGGCGTAGCTAAAACCTACAGGCACATTTTTTTAAGATGTTCAAAGGCCTTAGTTGCTTCATGAGTCCATGAAAATGCATCTTCTTCAATAATGCTGTTAGAGGTGTCATGCATCTAGTTCTAAATAAACTCATGATAATAGCCCCCGTTAACCCGAGAAATCCCGGCAACTACTTTATTGTCTGGGACTTTCCATCCCCAATGATTCATTCCAGGTCTACTTTAACACCCTCAGAAGATATAATATGACCCATATATTCCACCTCTTTTACTCCAAAGAAACATTTAGATGTTTTTGCATATAATTTTTTCTCCTACAATAGTTTAAGCACCCTGTCAACATGTTCAACATGATCCTTCCAAGACCTGTTGTAGATTAGTATATCATCAAAAAATACTAGCACAAATTTTCTAAGGAAGGGTTTGAAAATGGAATTCATCAACCCTTGAAATGTAGAAGGTGAATTGGTAAGGAAAAAAGGCATGACCAAAAACACATAATGACCCTCATGAGTTCGAAATGTTGTTTTTGGAATATCTTCAGTCTTCATAGTAATTTGATGATATCCTGAACGAAGATCCAACTTGGTAAAATAAATTGCTCCATGTAAGTTATCCAATAATCCATCAATCACAGGAATGGGAAATTTATCTTTAATGGTGAGCTTATTGAGCTCCCTATAATCTGGACACATTCACCATGATCCATCCTTCTTGTGTACCAATACTACAGAAGCAGAGAAAGAAATTTGATTAGGTTGAATTATACCCGCCTCTAACACTTCTGCAATCATACATTCAATTTCGCTCTTTTGGAAGTAAGGATATCTATAAGGCCTGATGTTTGGAGGAACACTTCCTGGAATGAAATGAATAGAATTATCATAATCACGAATAGGTGGGAGTCCTTTGGGAGTTTCAAACACCTTGTAATGATTGTCCAAGACTTGTTGGAGATATGCAGAATTAGATGATTTTGATGACAGAACTTCTAGTGAGCATAATTGTGCAATTATGCCTCATTGTTATTTCTTTAGACGCTTTTTCATGCCATTAGAGCTTATTATCCTTCTTGGCTTCCCTTCAATACCCCGTAATTCGACTTCCTTTCCCTCTGAAAAAAATTTCAAGAAAAGTTCTTGAAAATTAAAAGCTACCATCCCCAAAGATTGTAACCATTGTACTCCTAGTACAACATCAACACCTCCCATATGAATGGAAAGCATTGGAATATTCAATACATATTCCCCCATGGTTAGCTTGATATTATGGCATTTTCCAGAGCAATTTATAGTTCCTCCATTTGCAACCATCACTTGACATTTTGGTGCTAGGTATAGGAAACAATTCAATTCCTTGGCTACCTTACAATGAATAAAATTATGGGTACTACCTGAATCAATCAACACTATTACCTTTTTCTTCTTGATATGTCCTTCTATCTTGAGAGTTTGAGGAGTGGTAATTCCTGCCGATGCATTACACAATATGGTCAGACTCATTTCTTCCTCTTCTAGGGTTGGTTCCTAGTGTATATCCTCTTCTTGTTCATTTTCTTATTCCTCTTCACAATCTATGTAAAATAATTTCTTCTCAGCACACTTATGACCTTTAGTGTATTTTCTATCACAACTGTAGCAAAGCCCTTTTGCTCTTTTTTCTTCCAATTGTTGTGGTGTCAACCTTGTAGGTTGTGGAAATCTAGGCGTAGAAACACTTCCTTCTTTATAGAATTGAGTGGTAGGCTTCTTTGTCGCCATAATTTTACATTCAACTTTTCTTGCCAACATGAATGCCTTCTCCAATGAATCAGGTTCCAAAACACGAACTTCATGTTGGATGTTATCCTTTAGAGTACCTAAGAAGAGATCAATCCTGTGTTCCTCTGGAATATTAGTTACCCTTATATTCAATTTTTGGAAGTCCTCAATGTGCTACCCCACTAAACCTTTTTGTTTGAGATTTATCAATTGGCTAAAGAAGGTGTTGCTCTTTGTATCCTCATAATGTGCTATCATTTCCTCCGTAAAAATTGACCAAGTGACAATTTTTTTACAGGAGCAAAGCCATCGATACCATACAAATGTATTTTGTTCTAAATTTAAAGTTGCAATGTGTACCTTTTGTGTGTTTAGCACGTTATGGAGATCAAAATATTGCTCCATCTGTAGTATCCATGTTACAAGATCCTTTCCATCAAACTTTCTCATATCCATTTTTTAAATATGGTTGTTCTTCCCGCCAACATTAGAGTTTATGAAATCATGATTAAAATTTATTTTTTTCTCATCATGAGGTTCTTCTACTATGTTTTCACCATTAGGAAACATTTCTTGTATCAACATTGTCAAACTTTCGATGTCTGTTTTGAGATAATTCTTCATGTTTTCCATGTTGTCTTTCATGTCTGCTTCCATGCCATCCATCTTAGCTTCCATGCCATCCGTCTTATATTCCACGCCATCTATATTAGCTTCCACGCCTTTCTTCAAACCGTCCATCTTCACTTCCATATCATTTTTTGTTGCTCTTTGCGAGAGTGAAATTTTTTGCACTTGCTCTTGTAATTTTGATAGATCATGTTACAGTTATTCATCTTCATGAGTCATAGTAGAGCCTTCTGAAGGCTTAATGGGTGTTGAATTATTTTTACGAGGCATATTTTAGAACCCAATTCTGCTATATATTCTACAATATGCCCTTGGAATCAAATCAAATTGATTCTTCAAAGAAGACTCGTGCAATTTGGAAATAAAAAAAAAATATACACACCTTTTTCTTTCTTTTGAGGAACTCGATATTGAAATTGGATTATCTCTATGATTACAGCACTTAAATATTTGAATTTCAGTATTGACTTAGCCCTTTGGATTATCTTTAGAATGCCACAAGTCTGAGCTGATTTGTATTCTCCAAGGTTAAAGTTGTGTCCAATCTCCCACAATGACCTAATTATGGACTAGTTCAGTAGAGAGAAATTGTACGACTTGACACATGTCACTGTTTCATCCTTTGTCTCTAAAATTGATAGCCAAGAAACTACAGTCTGTTTAATTGCGACCACTTTTTACAACACTCCAATCTGATGCCCAGAGAGAGAGTTATTGAACTTTTCCCACGATCACCTCTTTGAGATGAAATTCAGGAGCCTAAAAATGCACTACCTTCCACATATCATATCTCCCAAAATATTGCGAACCAAACTCTGAAATTTTTTGACAAATTTCCTTAGTATTTTAGCTTCGCACCATATGAATTTCCGATTTTGACCCTTCATAGAAGGAAATCTATAGCGCAAATTCCACGATGACCTGTTTAGGCGCTTGAAAAAAGACCTAACTTCCACAGATGATATATCCGAAAATGTTGCGAACCAAACTCTGAAATTTTTAGAAAATATTCCTTAGGATTTCGGCTTCACACCCTAAAAATTTCAGATTCTTAAACTTCGTAGAAAAAAATTTATAGCGAAAATGCCACGATGACCTTTTTGGAGCAGCGAAACCCTAGAATCCAAACCTCTGATACCAAATGTTGTGTAACCAGCTCCAAAAAGAAAAGAAAAGAGATATCAATGCCTTATAAATGAGCCACTTTGAGGGGGCAACCTCCAATACATTACATAAATGAACAATTCTTGGATGATACAATTTACAAAACCTCCTTTCTATATATAGGAGTCCATGGGGCCATAATGTAATCCTAGTGGGCCACAATGTAATCCTAGCCGACCTAACAATAATAATTTAAGGGCACAATAATAACAAAATGGGGTTACAAAGGTACAATAATAACAATAAGGGGGTTACACTAACAATAATAAGTGAATATACTAGTAATATAGGGACCTAACAGTTAAGGAAACAAGCTAGTGGGAAAGGAGGCTTAAATAAGAAAATTTTCGGTAGACAAGAGGTTTTTTAATGCTAGAAGATTAGATCTCTGCTCAGGGGAGCTGTGGAGAAAGAGCTCAAAGGTTGGGTGGAAACTAGTCTACCTTAAGTGTTATGCACTGGTTAACAAATTTTATCTTAGGATTTTAATATTATTATTCTTATTATTGTGAATTAAAATTGTATAAATGGACTTGATTAAATGTATGCAAAAGTAGATGTTGTACATTAAAGGTAGGTTAAAAAGACTGAGTGTCAGTTAATGGCTAGGTATGTACATTTAACAAAGTAGTCTATAATATATATAGCCTCTCTCTGTATGGTTATACAAACAATACCATGAAGAGTACCAACTCTCAGAATGTCTAAACCTTGATGAAATTTTAAATCTGAGGTTAGTTGAATCTCATAAATTATTACTGAATAATATTATTGTCTTAGAATTATTTTTCAAATGAATAAATTCTATAAATAAACTAATAAATAATGGAAATAAATATGCATGAAAAATAATGTGGAATTAGTATAGTCAAGCAAATCTTATGCTATAGTATAACTGAACAAAGTAATACAAGAACAGGGACATAATAAACATTAGTAATATCTTTCAAGGAGGAATTCAGAAATTATTATTGTAACTAAAATAAAAAATTTAAGAAAAGTATTGTATAGGAGTGTCAGACATAACTTCATTAAAAGAGGAAAGAGTTTTTTCAAAATATTATAGATTCATGTCAAGGAAATAAGGATATAAATCCATATAGGTATACAGTTCAATTAAATCTGAGTACAACTAAATTATACAAATGGGGAACTTCATCCCATATAAAGCAAACTGTACAAGCTCTTTAGAACTTATGCAAAGATATCATATCAAAAATTTCCCCCAAGTGGGTTACTTGACCAATCTTAGTAGGAAAGTTCCACAGCTATGACTGAATGTGAAAGACTATCAGTAGTATGAAAAACCAGTAAGGTATGAGGAGTACCTGTACAATACAAATACCAAGAGCTATTTATGGTTCATGAGTATAAAAATAACAGGAAATAATAATAGATTTAAATAAAAAAGAGAAAGATAAGGAATCAGCCGGAGGACAGAGTTGGAATTTCCAACCTGCAATGAATAAGAGGAATTTTACTTATTACATGAGACAATGCAAAATATACATCATAATTAGAATTAAATAAATGAAACTATAAATCAGTAATAATATCTACCTAATAGAGTTAAATAATAGGAATATAATATGAAATTAGTATAATTACAAGGATTATACTATTATGAAATAATGGTGGCACATTCCTATGAGAGTGATTGAGATAGAAATCAAAATTCCTCAAGGTAAGAGAGGACCAAATTTAATATTTGGGAAAAATGAGAATACATTCACAACCAAAGTTAACACAGAGATTGTTAAAGGTAAACCAAAAAGTTCTTAAAACCATAATGATTCCAGAAGAGTCGAACCAAGGTTAGGACAAACACATCAATTATATTGGAAATAGAGTGGGAGAAATCTTAGGATTGTATGGGTAGTCAATGGTAAGTCCGTAAAGTCAAAAACCAATGGAATTGATATGAAAAACTTGAAAGAATTAATGACTTCCCTTCCTTTCTCATCATAAGGAGATAATATGAAAACTCATATGGAGAAAGTAGAAATTGAAAGCGGTTAACACAAATCAAAATCCATCCAGCATATACGATTTATTGTGAATAATAGGAGAAAGTCGTAAAAGTGTTTATAAAATCTAATTACAACTATTAGCGTACAACTAAGGGATGGATGTACTGCTCAAATTTGGGTTTTGGACACGACCTTGCACCATAAATGCCCCGTAGAGAAGCATCAAAACTAAGAGATGAAAACATCTCGGTAATACTGTCCAAGTCCAGAAACACATTTATAAAATAATTTTTGCGAGTAAAACAACCAATGAAATAATGATTGAGGGTGTAAACCAAAATGGATACATGTATATTTAATTACCACGATGACTTTCAAACCTGCAAGGTGAAATCACAATGTGGAACTTTGAAAGGTAGGTAAGGAAGAAGGATTACCTGGGTAAGACACGAGACTCTAAAAATCATACACTGAGAAATGGACGGGGTGCTCAAATCTCCATGTAGTGAAAACACAAATTGTGACAGAGCTGATAGGAAAAGAGATTCATCGGCAGTCAAATCAAAAATGCATAGCAAGAAAAACAAAAGAGGAGAAAGAGTAAACACATTAACTTGAAGAACTAAATGAAAACCCTGAACCTAACTCTGAGAAGATATTTTCCATCCAGGTGTAGGAATTCTGGAAAAAATCCGCAAATTAAAGGGTTCAATCTACCAAGGACAAACCATGTGAACAAAGTACCATAAATTTAATAGATATAGATCCCGAGGATTATGGCCTACACGAGTTTGGATGTGTTTGAGATACGGAAACAAAATTCCACTAAAACCCAGAAAAAATACAAATGAATGACGTGTTTAAAATCTACTGAGGTGGATTTTATAAAAACCAAACTCTCGTATGTGAATGCAAAGTAAGAGTTCGAAAAATATTATAGGTGTTAAAAGGGACATGTACAAATTCAACCTTCATATAACGTAATACCTTAATTATAGTGACATGGAATGTACCAAAAACTGACTTATCATAGGTGTTATATAGTTATGAGTATAAATTTAAATATTATTAAACGTATGTGGTAATGTGAATAGAGTTTCATATGAGACTCAATTAATATATATATTCGATCAACAGACAATATACATTGTGAGATGGGTTAAAGAAAGATTCAAATATAAACTCATAGCAATGCAACGTGAACGGTTAATAGGGGTTTCATATAAAGGTTCAAAACCTATGTCATAATTAAGAGCTATTAGAACGAAGTTCCCGAAAGGGGAATTTTCTCATATGAGAATTTATCTATATATATCAGAAAGTAAAAATAGTTATAAATTTTAATGTAAATTTAAGACAGTGTATATATATTTTTGGAAATTAGACTTAGAAGATGTATAAACAGTGGCATGGGCAATGAATTGGTGATTAATAGTTAAGGGAGAATTTAGCTATTGCTTACAAATTTCAATGTGAAATAAAATGGGATGGTTTCATAGGACATATAGGCTCATTGAAGAGGTAGACTTGGAAATTTAATCCCAATGAGTATATGTTCAAATTATGACAGAGTAAAAGTACAGGGAAGTAAATGTTGACGTATAAAATGTGTCAGAAAGTGAAAAAACATAGTCAATACATAGAGAGTGATTAGTCTAAGTAGTATAAAAAATAAATAAAAATATATTGAAAATGGAGATGTTACAAGGTATATATATATTAATTCTGTTCAGTATTTCTGGTTTTCATTTCTGTATAATTGTCACAGAGATTTGGACTCTAATATAGCAACTTAATCTACCTCACTTTTCTTCACAACAAATAAATTTAATTTGTTATGAACAAAGGTATACTTTCTAAGGTCCATCTGAAATTCTTTACTAGCCATTCAGAAAACTAACTTTGCTAGATAATTCACTTGATTGCTTATTCATGTATCTTATACTTAGAATTTCCATTCTTCTAATATTGTCGATTATTAACAAATTTCCCTCTTTAGTATGTTCTAATTCAAGGGATGTATTATTACTCAAGAACCATAAATTACATGTATAATCTTATTCCTATTTTTACAATATGTATCTTAATTATTAATCCTTCTTTATTACATTGTTATCCTCACTTGTTTCCCATATTGGTTTGGCAGGTCAGTAAAGTAGTTTGGTTTTCAATTGTAATTGGCTATGATAAACAATGAGCATACCTGATCATGCCTTTCCCTTTTTCTCAGGTTGGTGACCAGCAAAAAAGAAGTTCATTCATAAAGAATTCTATAATTATGTTTCTTAATTGTATACCATCTTTCTGAATGGTTGAAGTATTTACATTGATGAAGCTCGGGCCACCATATACAATATAAGTTCTGTATCTATTTTAATATTATGGATCTTAATCCATTATCAATGGACTTCGATGAAATATACAATTTGTCATTTATTTTATATGTTGAGTTCTCATTGTTTGGATATGTCAGCATCATAAATTATGACATCTTGTGTCCATTCATCAACTCATTTGTAGTAGTATACTTGCATGAAATCCTAATTTTAGCTATACCTGGGAAGAGCACCTCCACCACATCCGACAGGTCCTCCAAACACTACAGAACCACAAGTTGTGTGAAAATTTGGAGAAGTGAACTTTTGGCATGACCCAGGTTCTATAAAAAAAATTTATTGATGAGCGAGGGGTTCATGTCGATCCAGCCAAGATCTAAGTCATTTGGGATTGGCCAGCTGAAACCACTCTAATAGAGCTCTACAAATTTATGGTCTTAATAATTTCTATTGCACGTTCATGTTGTGATTCTCTCATATCACTTAGCCCTTGAGTCAAGTCACCAAGGGAGAAGAAAAAGAAAAATTATTTTGGTGTAAAAGTCAACAGCGGGCTTTTGTAGAATTGAGGCATCAACTCTACTCTACTCCAGGGCTCACATTACAACACTTGAAACAACAATTTTAGATCAAGAAATATGCCTCTGAATGTGCTATTGTGGAAGTTCTTACTAAACAAGAGCATCCAGTGGAATATCATAGTGAGACACTATCCAACATAGTCCAGAAGTATCCCATGTGTAACAAAGATATGTATTACATTGTGCATGGTGGCCTAAAATGGAAGCATTATATTTTGTGGAAGGAAATGATCATCCACATCGACCATTGACCCCTGAAGTTCATACATACACAAGGGAATTTGCAGAACAATCGCCATCAGAGGTATTCCACGTATCTGCAACATTTAATTTTAACATCAAGTACAAGAATGACATCACCAATAATCTTGCAGACTACCTCAGCTAGCGACCGATCATGGTGCTAACCACCATGAGCAATAGTTGTGGGCACAAGACCTATGTTTGGTCGCTTCTCTACAAGCGCGATATAGAATACAAAACACTCTTGGAGTGTAACCAAGTTTTAAATTTTCACCTTGAAGATGCACTGCTATGTCACTTGGGACGCCTTTGTGTTCCTTCAAGCTAGAATTCCAAGATGATTTTGGAAGTGCACTATAGTCTGGTCGATTGACATTTCGAGGTGGAGAAAACAATGGTAGTACTACAGAAGTATATCTATTGTCCATACCTTTGAGGGGATGTCGGGAAGTACATAATATCCTGCACTACATGTGCCATTTTCAAACTGAAAATCAAGAAGAAAGGCCTCTATACTCCACTTCCTACCCCTAGTAAACCTTGGGAATCCATATCCATGGATTACATGTGAGGACTTCCTTCTACTAATATTGGAAACGACTTTTTTTTCATGGTCATCGAGAGATTCTCTAATATTACAATTATGGTCTCCTACAAGAAGAATATCACAACAGAAGCCACTACTAAATTCTTCTTCGAATACATGTGGGTACACTTTGGGATCCCATAGTCTATCATCTCAGATCATGACAATAGATTCCTCTATACATTTTCGTCAAGCCTTAGGTCAATGCTAGACATGAAGCTCACCAAGTCGACTACTTTCCATCCCCAAACTGAAGACCATATAGAGGTCATCAACATGACGATCATACACATTTTGTACACGTAAAACGCAAAGCATCCACACACATGGGATGAGAACCTTCACTATGTATAACACAGTTGTAATTGAGCCCTCTATGCCTCAACTGACCATAGTCCCTTTTAGGTGGGCTTTGGATTCTAGCCACTATGTCCCATTAACATAGCCATGACATTTAGAGCTACTCATACTCATTTGGCTCATGTCTAGTATGAAGCTGAAAAAGTGAACAACTTCATTGAGAGCATTCAACACATCTCCAAATAGGTTCATGAAATATTTCACAGTGCCAATCCTAAGTAAAAGAAGTGGCATGATTAGCATCAGGTGCCACACAACTTCTAGGTGGGTGAAAAAGTGTGGCTACATTTGCAGAAGGAGTGCCGAGCTGGACCCCACCACAAGCTTTTCCCACTCTGATATGGGCCATACACCATCACCAAGGTTGTAGGGGACAATGCCTTCAAGATCATTATTCTTGTTATAGCATCATTTCTCACCTTGACATGATTCATGATTGCTTCATGGCTTTATGGGCACCCATTCCTACAGACTTGGACAAATTCACTTAAAAACAGTGTAAAATCCTCCATACGCGACTATGCCCATGTTTTTCCGCGTGTATACGCGAGTACAGCTAGACTTTTCCGTGTATGCCATTTTAATGATTAAAAAATATATAAAAAATCCCTAATTTCGCGCTGGGTTGATGGTTACTCAGGTAGTTCAACCACCCCAGCACGTGGCCAACTGTTTCCAACTGCTGAAACTACTTGGAGGGACTATACAAAGCCCTCATGTGTATGGCCTAAGGGAGAGAGAGAATTATTGATATTATACTCTGTTGGTATTCCCTATCCAAGTCTGATTCCCCGTGCCTCCTGCACTTTCCCAGTTCATTATAGGAAACCCTTGTTTCCTTGAGATACACATCCTTTTATATGTTATCTCGTATGCACCAGTTTGGAAGGAGTCTTAGCGAGGCAAGGGCTGGACGGATCCGGACGACGGTCTGCGAAGGCCTTGGAAGGATCAGGTGATCTCTCCAATTGATTACTTTTGTACGTACTATTTATAATACAGAAGTATCATGCTGTTCCCAAAATAAACGTGTTAGTGTATGCTTTTATGTATGAGAATATTGGTTATACAAGCATTCATTATGATTTATTTAATGTTTTATATGAATCTCACTAACGTGTAGAGTAGATATATGCTGTACAACTTGTCCTTTGTGCTGGTTTCTTCTTGTATTTCAGGTTAAGGAGGAAGGACGGTTGCAGGGAGTTTGAACTCCACGTGGATCTACTTCAAACGTAGGACCAACGGGTAAACCTCTCATTCTGCTCTATTTCGTTTTTATGAATGTGCATGATCGTGTGAGTCTCTGTTAAGTAGTACGCCCCTACTCTGTGGAGGTTGAATCCCAACCAACCTCTAGGGTGTTAAATCCCCGAAACAGAACTGGCGACTCCGCTGGGGATCACATTTTTGTGATTCTCCTGTTGGGTTGTTTCAGCTGTTTGGTAGGTTGCCAACAGTTTTATCTGTCTTTTACAGTCCAGTTTATCTTCTTGCAGTCAGTCTGAAGTCTTGGTGTCTTTCCCAGGCTTGTACTTTTTGTTTTTCATTATCTTTCTTTGTATACGCTCTTTTGCCTGCACACAGTCGCGTATACCCGTGCGTTTGTGTAGAAGGAACCGCGTATACGCGAGTTTCCCTCAACACAGACGCGTATACACGCTTGTTGCATAACTACAAGGTCGCGTATACCTAGGCAGATTTTGAATTTTTGAGTTTATTGGCTTTTTGGTCCTTTCTGGCTGTGGAGGCCTGTGTCTACAGTGTCTCTGTACTTACTGGAGTGTGAAGGAAGTGGTTTCAAGTCTTGTTTCTCTTTCGTTTGTCCGAAAACTGATCTTTTTGGCAAAAGGTTCTTGTTGGTGCTAGCACTCCTGGATTGAGTTCCAAGATCCCTTTCTGAGCATTCTTGGCTGTTCTGCTTTATCAGAACAGAGAGCTTCTGCTCACTGACTCGCTCCTATCTTTGTGTTGTGCTTTGCATTGCATTTTTTGCTTTGTTTTCGATTGGTTTTCTTGAGTTTCATAGGCTAGGGTTTTGTTGCAATTTTCGGAGAACTTTTCTTGTTTCTTTGGAGTCTTTTGTTGCAACGAGTTTGCACTATTTCTCTAGGCTGCTTGATTGAGCTTTTAGTCTTCCGTTGCTCTTATTGATCTTGCTATCATTAGCTTTATAAGGTTTGGGAGCATTGTTGAAGTTTATGCTTGAATCTCGGTCTCGTTTTGGCTTGGATTGTGATAGTTGTGCTTGTTTTTTTTGAAGCTCTTGTTTTATAAAACTAAAAAGCCCAAAAAACATTTGTTTTGCTTTTTGTTTTTGCATATCAAAAACTCAAAAAAACATTGTTTCTTGTTTTTGTTTTTGTTGTTGCCTTTTCATTTTCGTTTGGTCATATCTTTTGGAGCTTTTGTGAAGTTTCTTGCTTCTGGTTTTCAGCTTGATTTTGAGGAGAGGTTGTCATTTGATTTTTTCTTCTTCTTGTTGAGTATTTTGGTGTCTTATATTGAGAGTTCTTGTTTTCAAGAATTGGCTTTCTGGACAACAAAAGATGAGTTAAAACTGAAGGAGCCTTTTGGGAAATTTCACCTTGTTTCAAGAGACTTTTGCATCTTAGAATTTACATGCTTGTAGTCATTTGCATTAGGTGCATTGAATCATTTAGTTAGCTTCTTAGTTTTTGTGAGTGTGAGTTTGTAATTCGAAAAGAAAAAAATACAATTTTTTAGTCTCGTAGAACCTGTATAGAGATTACTTTTCATCGAAAGACAAAGAACTGCATGTGCATGTAGTCAGGTTTTTATTAATTTCTTTTGCGTCAAAACATCATTGGTTTCATCTCCATATCCTTGTGACTTAATACAACAGCCCTTAAAATAAGCGATTTAATCTAAAATCAACTAGCAAGTTTTATTAAGTGTTAATCACCAACTAGCTAGGTTGTAGGGCCTTGGAATAGGTGAGTGGAGAGTTAACTCTCCAAGGCCGCTCAAACAAACATAGAAGTTGATTAATTGAGCAAAATCCAACTCCGTGAGGTGGACTGGGAAAGCTCTCATACGAGAGTGAGGAAGTGAAGGTTGAGAGAGGGATACCCCCTCTAGTTAGGCCCAGATCTGGCCTCAGACAGTTAATGACTTGATACGGATTGGTAATTATAGTTGCCGTTCTAGGTTCCACAGTGTGCGGGGGAATACCGTGATTTTTGTGACCAGTCGCATCACTCGGCGGTACTTAGGGATTGCCCTTGCGAAGCTTGGGTGCTTGAGCCGGCAAAGGCTGTTGTTAGGAGGTCGGCGTAACTGTTTCTGATACCTTCGCTAGTTGTTCTGGGCCCTAATCATCCCAGGCTGCTTTCGGAAGGCCCTATACTTCGCTTTCCTGTATTTTGGTGTCCGGTCCTCATCACCCGGAGCGGAAATACTTGGAGGCTGTTTTCTTGCTGTTTCTCAGGGATTTTTATTTTTAGTGAGTGCTCTTTGCCCCTAGCTTGCCTAGCTTTTCACTTTTTGAGTCTAATATAATAAATCTATAAAAGTGGCTGATCAAGCGCCTCGACGTTCGAGGAGAATCCGGGGGTTATCTCCCGAGAGTGCAGAGCCTTCTTTGAGAAGGCGTAGGAGCGATTTAGCAGGTGGTTACCACCCTGTTGAGTCTGACGCTGTGGAGAGAGATCCTCCACCAAGGTCTGAAGGTTTCGTTGCTGATTCCGGTGTCGGTTCCGAGAGGAGCGTTCCGCTCACCTCGCGAGTTCTTTTTCCTCAGGAAGAAGATTTTCAAGTTGAAGATATACTTGAGCCTCCTGCTACAGGTCCATCTCCTCTTCCTCCTGATCATCCGTTTGTTCTTCAGTACATCGGACCGGAGTCTGAGAGACCGCCGGATCTTCCATATCATTCTTATCTTTCGATGGCCACGACTGGGAACGCGGCTTCTACCGTGAGTGCTGCAGGCATTCAGACCCCTGCTTCTGTCGAGGCAGGGGGCACTATTGCTTCATCTTTGACTGCTTTTAGCACTGCTATGTCCGGCTCTGGGTTCACCCAGGCATATGCTTCTCATTCTGGTCCCTTTTGTTCAGGGATGTCCATTAGTGGAAATCCCTCGTTTTCCTTTTCCGCCGGTGCAGCTGGGTCCACACCCATGTCTAACATGGCTAGTGGATCAGCTTCGTTTCAGGGTTTCCCCTTTGGGACTGGGCATATTCCCAGTTCCAATCCTTCTTTAGGGTCATTTCCTTTTACGTCCCAGACCCAGAGTTTCAACCCTTGGTCTGGGGGGCAAAGTTCGACCACTTTTACAGGATGGAATCCTGTCTTTACAACGGCTGGGGCAGGGAATCAGTTCTTCGCGGGTCATCAAGGGAATGCTTCTTTGCCTTTGTCGAGTGCTTATCAGTCTTTTTCTCCTCTGTCTAATGCATGGAACCCCTACCAGGGGCTTTCCTCTTCAGTCAATACTTCAGCGGGGGGAACTAGTCTGGGTTTTGGTAACTCGGCGTGGGGAGGAGGTTCTTCTCCGTTTTCTACGGGTCCTTTCTGGCAGCCTGGTGCCTCATCAAATCCAGGCTATTCTTTTCAGAATGTTTGAAATCCATCCCATCAAGGATGGAATTCTCAGGCTTCGCCTCGATTACCATTTCTGGCAACGTTAAACTTGCCAGACTTGTCGAAGTTAACTAATGACCCGATTCGGTATAGTCCGGGGTGGCCTCCGGTTCCAACCAAACTTCCTTCAGACATTCCTAAGTTTGAAGGTAAGAATGGTGAAGATCCGGCAGACCACATCACCACTTTCCACTTATGGTGCTCGTCAAACTCTCTGATCGACGACTCGATTAGATTGAGATTATTTCAACGCACCCTAACTGGGAATGCTGCTAAATGGTATATAGAGCTCACTGGGGGCAGTTTCGCCACATTTGGAGAACTGGCTGTCACATTTCTTAACCATTTTCAGTTGCCTGTCAGATATGAGGCTGGGACCGAACTCCTGGCTAATTTTAAGCAAGATGAGGCAACTCACATTTCTGATCACATTTAGGAATGGAGGAGAAGGAAGAGGCTTATCAAAGCCCATATTCCAGGTGAGTTCCTTCTCGAGTGGTTTTTGAAATCTCTGCAGTCAGATATTTCAAAGGATGTATCCCTATCTGGGGTATTTTCTGAGGAGCAGGCCATCTTTAGGGCCCAACAGTTAGAGTTGATCTATTCTCAGTCTGGGATGCTTTATAAGTATTTACCCAATGCTCCTCGCTCCAAATTGGATTTATCGAAACCCAAACCTGGTCCGCATGGTGACGGGCTTGTCGGATCGGTCAATAGTAGTGCAGCCAGCCTGCTTTCTCAATTGCAGCAATTGTCTTTACAATCTGCTCCTTCTGGTCAGGCTGTGCCTGCTGATTCATCACCTTCCCAGTCTTTGTCCATTAATGTTGTCCAATCTTCTGAACCCAAAGGAAATCAACAGTCCGATGGGAAGAAGAAGGGACGTAATAACAATAAGAAGGGCAAGAATGGGAAGGGCAATGCAAATAAGACCAACGAGCGTGTTGGTGAAGGGCAAAAGGAGAAAAAGAAAGTTAAGTTTCCGTGCAAGCTTTGTGCTGGAGACCATCTCACGCATCTTTGCCCGAAAATTCGGGATGCTCAGCGCCTGTTATCTCAGCAGGGTTCTTCTAGTTCCCAGGCTGTGCTAACAAACCCTTTTCCCCAAGGGCAGCAATTGATTGTTGGCGCGAACCAAAATCCTGGGGCTTCCTCTGGAGGTCCCCAGGAAGGGGAAATTCCATCGAATATCTTTATGATGAGTGCTCACGTGGATGTCGCTACGAGATCTCGTGATTATGGCGGAGAGGAATCTTCGAAAGCTAAGGAAGTTCCTGATGCTACTGAGCCGCTTCACATCACGAAGCCAACTGTCGAGTCTATGCCTCGGATGCCAAAAGCATCTTCCAAGCGGTCAACGATTAATCCGAACATGAGGGCTGCCCAGAACTACTCGATTGTAGAAGATCTGGCGCAGAGTCCTTGTGCTATGTCAGCTTTAGAGGTACTCCAGTCTTGTCCGGCTCAGCGCAGTGCTTTGCTCACTGCCATTGGGGCTATAGATCTGAAAAATTCTCTTCTGATTACCTTTGATATGAAGAATTTTAAGAAGAGACTTCCTCATCATATGGCCTTCCATATTAAATCATCGTATCGGAAGACTAATATCTTTCGCACGGTTGTTGATGAGGGTGCTTCTACATGCGTGATGTCTCTCGCATGCTGGAAGACACTTGGATCTCCCAAAGCTGTTCCATCTAGCACTATTCTTACTGCATTCGATGGTCATTCTCATAGGCCCCATGGTATTGTCCCGGATTTGCCCATCTGTGTTGGGGGCAAAACCGTTAACATAGAGGTTGAGGTAGTAGATGCAGCCTTGGACTACAACCTTCTGTTGGGGAGGAACTGGATATATGATATGGATGCTATTGCATCCTCACTATTTCGAATAGTATGTTTCCCCCACGAAGGGAGGATAGTTACGGTGGATCAACTGGACTGTCCTCCTGTAGACCTGGATGCGCCTTCTCACTCATCTGTGCCTAAGTTGGATAATACTAAGGCGCCTGTCGAGAATCTGGGAGTTGGAATGTATTCTTCCCTGATGGGTTCTTTTGATCTTCCTCCTCCTAAAGTGTCTATTAATGCTATTTCATCCTCCAAGGCTCCCCTTCGAAGAGAGTTCTTTCTTTAACTCATTATTTTCTGACTTTGACCTTACCTTCCCAACCGCCACGGAGGAAGGGCAAGTGCAGGTGGAATGGCATTCTCGATTTCGCACTTGAGATTGCATATCGCCTATTGTTGACACTGGCAGATCGATCCGGGCTTCTTTCACTTTTAAGAGTTGATGGTGATGTTAACCTCATGGACGCTTACTTCTTCTTCTGTCCAGGATTGTCTAGATACCACTCTTCCATCTGAAGAGGCCATCCTGGAAGCAATGACAGGTATAGAGAGACCGTGGGATGACTTGCATCATCGGTCTTACTTCCTACCCGACTTGAGCGAAGTCGAAGCTAGTTTTCCAAGTCCTCAGTCTCCTGGACCTGTTCACCCAGTCTTGAGCCCCTTAGCACCAGCACAGGTTTATGCTGAAGGGAACATGGCCGTGATCTCTCCGACTATCCCGGTGAACATCTCCAGGAATCCCAACATTATTGAGAACGTTTTCATTGGAGCTGAATGTTCCCGTGAAGAAGTTCAAATCTATACCCAGCTCTTCAAAGAGTATAGGGATGTTTTTGCTTGGTCTTATGAGGAAATGCCTGGCATAGATCCATCTATTGTCCAGCATGAGATCAAGACGTATGAAAACGCTAAGCTGTCGTGCAAAACTTCATTCTAGGTTAATCCTTCGAAGGCGTGCCATAGCCTATCAAAGTTGAGGTAGAGAAGCTGCTCAAGGCAGGATTCATTTTCCCTACTCCTGATCGAATGGTTTAAACTCCTGCTCCTGGGATAAAGCAAGGAACAATTCGAGTGTGCATCGATTTCAGAGACCTGAATAAGGCGTGTCCTAAAGATAATTACCCCACACCCTTCATTGATCAGATTATTGACGAGTGTGCCGGTAACGAGATTTTCTCCTTCATGGATGGTTTTTCTGGTTATAATCAAATTACTATCCGTCCAGAAGATCAACATAAGACCGCATTTATTTGTCCCTGGGGTATGTTTGCATATAAGAAAATGCCTTTTGGTCTTAAAAATGCGGGAGCTACTTTTCAGCGGGCCATGTCTTACGCCTTCCACGACATCAAGAAAATTATCGAGGCATACTTAGATGATCTAGCTGCTCATTCTCGAAAGAGGATGGATCATCCAGGACACCTCCGGCAAATATTTGAGAGATGTCGTTTTTATAAAAGTCGTTTGAATCCGAACAAGTGCGTTTTCGCGGTAACATCCGGTCGGCTGTTGGGATTTATCGTGTCTAATGAAGGGATAAGGGTAGATCCCTTCAAGGTTGAGGCAATACTTCGGTTTCCTCCCCCGTCTTCAATCCGTCAACTTCAAAGTCTCCAAGGGAAGTCTAACTTTCTTCGGAGGTTTATCGTTAACTATGCTGAGATTACAAAGGGATATATGAGACTGTTGAAGAAAGGAGTTCCTTTTCTTTGGGACGACTACGCTCAACGCTCGTTCGATGCCTTGAAAAAGGCATTGACCTCTGCTCCTTTACTGAGTCCACCCGATTATAGCAGAGATTTTCTTTTGTATCTGGCTACAGCAGAATCTACCATTGGTATGGTTCTGGTTCAGGAGGATGATGCTCTGGCTGAGCATGTTATTTACTACCTTAGTCGGGGAGTACAGGCGGACTGGTACACGATACACCACAGGTAGAAAAATTGACGCAGCGACGGTCCATCTTGTGCGGCGACTCCGGCATTATATTATTCTTCGCAAAACTTATGTCTTGGCAGCTGCCAATCCATTTCAGTTTGTCCTCAGCAGGCGAGTGATTGGGGGCAAATATAATAGATGGATTGTGATATTACAAGAGTTTGATCTAGAGTTCATGTCTGCCAAATCCAAGAAGTCATTAGTCTTTGCGGAATTGATCTCCGAGTTGCCTTGTGGAGAGGAGATGATCTATGATGAGTCCTTTCCGAACGAACACTTGTTTCTAATCTTTCTACAAGATCCTT